>JAWWEE010000001.1:75910394-75922517 GCA_035221455.1 Xenops minutus | reverse complement strand
TTTTTTTTTTTTTTTTTTTTTTTTTTTTTTTAATATAGAAACAAATAATTTGAGGGGCTGCACTAGAGCCTGTGAGCACAGCTTTCTGATAGCATGAAACTGGGGATGTTGGGAATACTTGTAGGACTAGTACAAGGTGCAAAGCCCAGAGGCTTAGCATAGCACTGAGCCACTGGGTAGTGCACTGTGACACAGCCAGGAGACAAACTTCCCTTCACTGTCCACTGCTCACATTGCCTAAGGAAGGACCAGCACAGACCCTTCCCAAAATGTGACTGAATGGGGTTCTGGAGGGTATGGTGATTGCTTGCTTCCCAGGTAATTTTTAGAAACATACTCTCTGAATTTGTATAATTTTAGAGCTTGTATTTGTGTTTAGGAAGAATAAATCAAGGTTATATCTTTTAAGATGTTCTAGTTACAAGATGAAATCTATCCAGCAGAAGAAGAAAGGACAACTCTTCAAAACATATAGGAAGACTTTCAGGCACTGTCAGCTTTTCCACTGCTTTGCACCTTCTCTGAAAGTAAATGGCTCTAAAACAAGCTCAAAATCTGCCATAAGATAAGGGCTTAACTAACTCTTCCATTCAGGCAAAATACAGTTTGGTCAATTTTATAAATCACAAGGCATTCTCTTTACATCTGACAACTCAAAAAATTATTAATGCACTTTCAGATACAAATTAAGAAAAGTAGTGCAAGATATAAATAGTCCAATATTATCTTTAGATCACATAAAATGTTGAACGTCTGAACTTTAAATAATTAGAGTATCTCAAGGTTCATCCATTGTTTCTAACACACCAAAAATATTGAGCTGTCACTTCCATACCTGAAGTCAGTTCACCTCTACTACAAAATAAAAATAGAAAAAAGTACATTTTTTTTTTTTATGCTGGTCTCTATGTGGCTTAATCAGAACAAATCTCCCAGATTCACATTTTTTTCAAGTAAATTGAGGTAAATCAGGTTGATGTTAAGTACTTCTGCATATTTTTAGGAAGCATCATGGTTACTGATTTTAATTTTTTTCAAGAAATTTATTTTAGTGGTGGTGCAGTTTTGTTAAGGTCTACAAGGCATATATATATATATATAT
Source organism: Xenops minutus (assembly GCA_035221455.1). Classification (NCBI taxonomy): domain Eukaryota; kingdom Metazoa; phylum Chordata; class Aves; order Passeriformes; family Furnariidae; genus Xenops; species Xenops minutus. Next base: position 75,921,415 of record JAWWEE010000001.1, on the reverse strand, counting down.
GTATATATATATATATAAACCTTTAAATATAGATTGCAATCCTGAAGTTGAACTGCTCTGCCTTATTCCTCTGGCATGCTCCTATGAGCCTAAATGACATCTGGTAGCGAATCAGCATGCAGAACTGGAACTGAAAATGCTCTGACATCATAATAGTGAAGACATCATTTAATGCTGGCCATACCCACAATCCTGTAGGCAGTTTTTGCTTGTTCTTTAAACAAAATCATCACCATATCACAGGTGGACAGAAATATATACGAAGACTTTTGCAACAGTCTCAGCAGCCTCTTCTTTTCTGGCTTTTGCTTATCTAGCTTGTTTCCCAGTGTTCAAGTCCTAATACACCTCACTAATTTAACTGAAATGTACAGAAAGATGTAGTGTGATGGAAAACAAATTCTTCTCATTTCAACTTGCACAGCGTATCTGTTTTATTAATAGGTGAGTGGTTATTAGAAGATATATGCGCATCATTTATTCAGGAACATATAAATGTCTATGAATCATGGAGATAGGAAGGGAAATAGTTCCCATTTCCACACATTTCAATTATATTTATCAGATTTTATAAATCTAAGCTGCTCCATGTTTTATTCTCAACTGTTCATATTTTCCTGGAATTAAGTTTTTATTTATATATGAACCTCAGAGCAAGTTTTGTGAACTTACAAAAGTAAGGGTTGCCATATGCCTTCATAAACAGAACTAGTCACACTTTTATTTGCTTTTATTAGTTTGCTGCATCAACATTGTTTTTGAAAGGTACAGTTTCATATTGCCAAAGAAGTTTCAGGAAAGGATATATCATTACAAAACTAAAGTCCATTTCATGAGAAGCTATTCTTTGCATGAAGTTTGATTATTAATGCCAAGACTACACTCTTGAAAATGCTGGAGGTCCATACTACCTTTTTAGTATTTTTTTTCAAAAAGTAGTCTAACTGGAAAAAGATGTAACCATTATATTAATAAGCATTTTGAAAATTATAGTAACAAGTGTCTTGAACTGTCTTCCCTTTACCTGTTTCTTTTTCTGTTGCTTTACATTTTTATTTACAATATTTTAAATATTGAACTTAGGTTACTTATATCCTGGAAGCTACAGAAAGTTTCTCAATACAGTATCAAAATAGATATGCATTTGAAATGGAGATTTCTTACAATTAGATTAGATTTTCAAAGATCTCACTGACATGTATCTATTCAGAATGCAACAATTCATAAGGCACAACTTCAGTCATGTTTGAATTCATAAATATTCTAATCTCTTTCTCACAGGTAAATAGTGATAAATATAAACTGTTCATTTAATTTAGGATTCTGAATTGCTAATGTCAATTTATTTTACAGTACACAGGGTAATATATTCGTTATTTTTTTTTCTTTGTACAGCATAATTTTGGTTAATAACTGCAAAGTCATTCAAACTTGAATGAGGAAGATATGATATGCCTTAATATTCTTCATAATACTTTATTGTTTACATGAATTTCTAAGTTGCTAAAAAAATCATTTAAAAGTTATGGTTTTTTTAAATTTTTTAAGTAATAATAAATTTAGAGAACAGGAATTAGACTGTTGAAAGATCAGGGATAATTATATTTTTTTATGCTGGCTGCATTGGTGTAGAAGTACCATGAAAAATTACAAGCAATAAGTTTTAAAGATTCTCAGTGCATATGAATTAAACAGTAGCAAGATAATTTAACAGACTATTCAGTAAAACATCCTTATAGAAAAGGAATATTCACATCATACCATTATCACAGAGAATAAACTATACACCAGACACTGAAAATTTTAGTGTTTCCATTTAATGAAAAGATAAGAATTAGTGTACCAAATCTTCTTTAATTAAGATGAATTAATTTAAAAGCCAATGATGGAAACTAATGTAATAAACTTGAAATGTAGTGGAAAATAGCTTCTTCCAACCAGAGATTTTATAAATTAGCATTTTCTGAACATTTAAGAGAAGAGGGTTTAAGGAGTTTGAAAATATATATATATCACTAAGCAAACTGCTGATCTTAGTTTAGAAGTCAAAACACTATTTTTTAACTTCTGAAATTATGTGTTAGGTATTACACCATGTTAAGAGTTAAGGTAAATACAAATTATTCAGAATTTCTCTGTATAAAAAACCTGTTCTTTTTCTGACCCTCTAGAATTAATATCAGGAAGAGCAATTATGTATATAATAAATGGGTGCTAATAAGAAACACTTAGCATACTAAAGGCACATTTGGACTTTACAAAGCTAGGAAATCAGAAATCCCTAGATGTATCCCAGGTGCTCCAAAAATGTAGGTTTATGTTCAGTGGTAGTTTGAATAGCTGGCCATTACTCTTATCTACTTATCTGGGTGATATGCCCTGTGTTTACCTGGAAAAGCTACGAGACTGCATAGGAGAAACATTTAAGTGAATGGTTGTCATTTCAGGCAAGTCAGTTTCCCAGTCTCGATTTCAGCACAGCTGCACAAACGCCTATACTAGCACTGAACTGATGGCAGGGCCAGGAAGAGGTAGCTGAGGTAGGACAGAGATTCACAGGACAAAAGGGACAAAAGAAATTAATGATGAACCACAGCTGGAATCACCAGAAAGCCCCCATCAACATTGCAATAAATTGGGGTTGTTAATTCAGGTACCTCAGTGAGATACTTACAGACATCTTGTGACAGCATTCTTGCCCTTTCCTTTACAAGGTATACATTTAAAGTAAATCGAGTAAAAGTCAAAAAATAATCAAAAATTCTCACTGTTTTTATGAACTAAGAATTCTAAGAAGCAACCCACAGAAATCAAAGGCGTGTTTCCAGGTATATCTCCCAGTAGAAATTAAAATAAAAAGGTTTTTTTTAATACAATTTTTAGAGGCTGTGTCTTTTTTCCCTCTCTTTTTCAGACCAATGATGAAGATAATTTTGTCATTTCTTTCTAGAAAGTAGCAAAAAAAGAACACAGGGGCATTTCTCTCACACTGCAATGTTGCTTGGGGAATTAACCATGAACCTGGTATTTAGGCACATGTCTCATGTTTCTAGTATGAAAGTCTTCTGTGTTTTGCATGGAGATTCTCTGTTACTAAGATGCCATTCTACCCATGTTGATTTGAGCTTCTTCTAAGACGCAAACAGTTAAATTGCCATCTTTTTTTTCTCCTGATCTCTGTACTAATAGAAAAAGGTACCCATATGCCAAGCAACACACAATATATCATTTAGGGATTCCATTTGTATTTCCAATAAAACAAGAGTAACAATGCCTAATAGACTAGAAACTGAGAGGGAGGGTAGCAAGTCACAAAAGGAATTGCATGCTCTTTTGAAACATTGTATGTCCCACTCAGTTTGCATAAGGATTTTGGGAAGCTTAATCTTAGGTAAGAGACAAAGAAACTTAGGGCAGACTGAAACTTTCCTCTGACCATCTTTCTGTTTCTAGCCCTTTGGTTCAAATACTTAAATGGCTGATGTAATATTGTTGTTAGATATGTGAAAGTAATGTGGTGTATAGGGCAAGATGACTCTTAAATTACACATAGGAAATGTTTACTATTTTCCTTAGGAAATAAATAGTAAGAAATTGCCCTTGGAATTCTACATTATAAAAGCTATGAAGCACAGGATAGTAAGTTTCCACCTTATGAACATTTCCACAGGATCCCAACACATTCAAGCTCATTCAAGCATATAGGACAAAAATTAAGATTCACCTCTGTTATTCCCTAACTTCCAGGTGCTTGATATTGAAAATATCAATTAAATTACTTTAATTTCTTTTTATATACAATATAGCATAAAAAAAGTAACTGGATCAGAAGGCAGCTAATAACTACATTATTGCAACTTGCTTGCTCCTGAGCACTCTTTGCATGTAAAAGTGAACTTTTTTTTTTTTTTCATTACAGCATCAGGGAGAGTTTGCTCCATTACTGAATGAATACCACTATTAATGAACAATTTAATTGATGCAATAATCATGTAAGCATTATTATTTTTTTTACTTATCTTCTAATATGCAAAGACTTTTTGTTTTTTAGCTACTCCAGATAACAGAAGCTATTTTTCATCTGCCCTTTACTTCAAACAAAACATGACTTTCTCATGTATCATCAGCAAAGAGAGACTAAGAAAATTCTGAGACTCTGTGAGATCTGAAGTAGAATCAAAACCAGCAATGACTGGCCTGGTTCTCTAACAGAAAATGCAATAATCACATGACTTCTTGATAGATGTTGATTCAGCACAAATGAACCATTAAGTGAAATAAAGTCTTCACTAGACTCACATATTGACCTCAGTTTGCTCCCTCAAGTATATGAATGTAAGACAGGCACTCTCACACTACAGAGAAAACTCCCACAGCGAGTATGAAGATGGAACCCATGTTACATGGATATGGTACCAAGGAAACTTTTTGTCCTCACCAGGTAGGATAGTACCAAGGTCTGGCTACATATTTGTTAGCTTACAGAAATCTGAAACTGCTACTCTGAAAACACAGTAAGTCAGAAGTTGAGTGCTTGTTTTTTATATCAGTCACATGTAAAGCAATTCATAACTTACAAAGTAGATCTAATTAAAGACATTGTATCTACCCACAAATCTGTCTTTCTTATGCCCTTAGATCATTCACTATCAATTGTAACATAACTACACCACAGAGGTAAGTTGAATTGAGTTGAGTCTGGATGACAGCACTTAAGCAGGTTGTCTTCCAGGACCAAGACATTTTTGGGAAAAGAAAGAATCTGACCAATTCAGAAACACTGCGTTTTTTTCCTTTCTGTTTGATCCAATTGCATCAAGTCACAATTGGGTTAATTTTATGTCTCACTGTGTTTGAAGGAAGGCGGCAGGATCTGGCTGAATTCTGGATGTCCTGGGAGTAAGAATCTGCAATGATCAAATAACTGGTCAATGCCTGTTATTCCTTTAAAAGATGGGGTAGAAGTAATCTGTATTACAAAAACATATATAATTAAATTAAATGTCTTCAAAAGAACACTCATGACTTAATGTAAATTGACATAATTTTATGAAAAGTTATTTTAACAGCCCTATGGCTGAAAAGGCTTCAAATGGGAAAATACAGTCCACAGTAAGGAAAAACCAGACAGGTAAAGCCAGCATTGCAGTGCTTTAGCACCCTTTGGAAATACAATACAGGACCACCCTAAACTTACCTCTTTCAGTTCTGCAGCTTAAAGTTCTCTACCAAGCTCTCTTGATTTTGGAGAATGTGAAGGCCAGATTCTAAGGTCCATTCTAGTTATTTGTCACAGGCAGCTATGTTTCTTTTTGTGGTTATTTTTAACCTTCTAACTAGCTGTCCTTCTGGTCTTTTCATTCTGCTGCTTCCTCTTTCACTTATCACTTCAGATTTTATTTGTGAGAGGGAAAAAGGTAGTATTTGATTCATGACTCTTAAGGCTTTGACAAGAAGATGGAAATGAAAGCTTAAATTATGGTGATCTAGAAATTCAAGAACTGAAAATGCAGATAAGTATTGTTTCCAACCAAGTTTCATATTTAAGAAAAGCTCACAATCTTTGCTATGTACTTAAAATGGCCAGAGTTATTAAATTCTGTGGGGGCATGTGGGAAAACATCTTGCACTGAAGTAGTGCAATACAGGAATGCATATATAGGTAAAGTGTAATTCTGCCCGCATTTCTATAGGGACAGATAAATATGAGGTGCAGCCCACAAGGTGTTCTTGAAGGAAATTACTGTAGTAATTTAAAATTAATTACACACTGCAGTGAGAAAAACTAGGAGACAAGACTCATGTCTGAAAAAAGAAAGTAGATTATTTGGTTTCTGGAACCCAAATGCCAGCTGAATTAAATGAACATTTAACACATTTGTATCCTTCAGGAAGCCCACTGGTAAAATAGGGTCATTACCTGAGGATATCTTCCTTTCTGTACATTATATGTAAATGTTCTGATGTTCTAAAACTAGACACATTTTCAGAAGGCATTTATAAAATAGGAAACTGCTCCTTACCTACCTTGTCAAATGAGACGATGTGAATTTAATGAGTAGTAAAAGTGAGAAATGCAAGTATAATTATCTTCTCTTGGTCTCCTGTTCTGGTCTTCTGCTTCAAATCCAACAAGTACTCCTCTAGAACAAAGCTTATAAGTATTTCTACTCAAGCTGCACAATGCTCTGTGTGGGGAATTAGCTTTGCTCCTACATATGTATTAACAATACACCACCAGGAAACTGCTGCTACTCTCTTGAAATTTACTGGTTAGGGACTCAACAGGGATCAAGGGCTTAATACTTCAAATAGGTCTAATCTGGATGAATTGTCAAGCAGAATCTGATAATAATCAACACATGAGCAGCTCCAAATTGTGGACATTCTTCACATACATCTTTGAGGAATAAATAAACAGAAAAAAATTCTCACATTTTACTTGGAAATGGCTGAAGATATTCTTAAACCTTAATCAGAGAAGTAAAATGTTTGCTCTATCAATAAGCTGGTAAGAGCAGTGAGAGCAGTGACTTATAATAGAAATTACTACATAACATTGACTACCTATGATTTATAGAAATGAAAACTATGGAGATTTCTAAATAATCAAAGTTAATAATCACCTGTCTTCCTCCTCTTCCCACAATATATTCTGAGGTAAGACCATATATTACAAGTAAAAATTGTATATAAATTTAAAAACAGTAATCAGGACTTGTTTGTATGAGACAGATCTTTCATTTTGACTAACACCTTCCTCTGCAAATCCTTAAAATTATTTCCTTGGGAGTATGGTGGATTAAATGACTGTAAAGGGTAAGACTGACAGAATTAGGTCCTAAGTGATTTCCTATGCTGTGATCCCTGAAGAGAAGGAATTATACTACTAAAATTATTAAAGCCAAAAGGGACTTATCATTTAATATACACTTTAAGAAACATTCCTGCATTAACAAGAGCACAGACAAGATGACTTAGAACTACATACTTTACATGTGTCTAATTTGACACTTTCAACTTGATCCTTGACAAAGGTATCACTGATTAATTTTTTTTTTAAATCCAAGAAAGTAAAATTATTTATATTACTGGAATATATTAAAATGAATCTATTTATATATGGGTTGTGTTTTTGTTATTGCTTGTTTTCATTTTTTTTTTTTTTTTTTTCGGGGGGAAGCATTGTTGGAATGGGGGAGAAATGGAAGAATACAAAATCATGGTCCATGTGATGGGCAAAAGTCGAAATTAAGAAATTATACTGTGATTTATTTCATGTAAAGAAAACATAACTACATATGCTGAAAATGAGACGTTTGAGACACTGAACAAAATGAATTTGCTTAATACAGCACATCAGTAGAGAAATTCCAAATGCAATAACTTGGTACCCAATCCACTGTAAATATTATTCTTTTACCTTATCTTTTAGCACATAGTTTCTTACCAAAATATTGCCATATTCAAAAACTATGCAAAGTGCTTTCTGTAAGATTCTTTTTTTTAAGAGACTAAATAAAGCATAGTACATGTACATCACTGTAGGGACCTTTGAAACTATAAATACCCTAAAAAATTGTCTGTGATCTTGATTTCATTCTTATTTCTTCATAATTATAATTAAAAGACACAAAAAGGTATGCCTTGCAACCTGAGATATCTGCCAATGGCAAGTCTATGAACCTAGGTGACCTAAAATTCTCTTATTCATGTTTTCTCTTACTTTTCCTTTATGTCGCTGCTTTTGATTTGTTTTGTTTTGAAGTTTTTGTTGTTGCTGTTTAAATTAGCCTATTAGTGTTTGAGACTCTATTACAAGTTTCATCTACAATATTGTGTAATGCATAATCCACAACAAGATACTAAACCACATTCAAAAAGCCTAGGACTTATTGCATCATCCAGCTAGTAAATAGGTAAAAGGTAAAATATTGCCTACAATCATGAGTGTTTGCCACCTGGTATGTGTTCAAGACCACTGTTACTGTAAGCAAACCAGTCGTTACCGTAAAATCACAACCTTGAGTTTGCAAGTTCCTCATCTGCATGTACAAACTAGGGTCTCAAAACATACAAAGCAATTATTTTTAAAAATGTAAATTGGATTCTCACATTTGCTTGGATCTCCGACCTTCTTTAGAGACCTATAAGTTTCTTTTTATAGCCTCTACATTTATTTATTTTATTCTCATTGCTCCTCATTTATATTATTTCCTTAGTTCTCTGTCTCTAGTTTTCATTTTTCTCTGCTTGTTTCTCCCATTTGTTTGTTTTTCATGTCCTTTCTAAGAGTTCTGCCATCCCTTGTAGCTTCTACTGACTGTGCTTCCCCCTTTTGGTCAAGCATTGCTTGAGACAATGCTTGACATGAGATGTCATGTGGCTAGAAGAGGTTTCAGAAATATTAGTCCCAGTCTATGGGAGTTCTTTCCCCAGGTAACCCTGTTCCCAGGAGTCATTCCACCTCCTTCTGCATCTCCAAGACATGTGATTCTCTCATCCTCTCCAAAAGATCCACTTCATTACAAAAGCCTACTCTTCTTCTCCCAAACCTTCCCAAGCCTGCCCAAGAGATGATATGGACATTTTTCAGTTTCCTGGTACAGAGCTGCTCAAATGGGGCAGACAAAGAGGCAAGGTGTTGGTTCAAGATGTTCTGTTCAAGGAAATGAGGAGGATGAATAGGCTGTATCAAAGATCTGGTGAAAGGATTTATAAAAGCCATACAAGATTGGGAATCTGCAATCATAGTAGCATCAACCCTTCACCAATCCTTCTGTGTGTTTATGTTTATGCAAACAGTGCTTAAGTTTTTGGACTGGAAATACTGCCCTCCTTCCCTTGGATAAAGCCAGCAAAATAGGGACAAGATTATTGCTACCTGAATCTGGGTCCACCTTGTCTGTATAAGCATGATGCCTATGCATGTGGTGGCCTTGACTGCATCAGTAAGAGTTTGCCATACCAGTAAAATAGGTGGGTGTTTTTAAGGATAATTAGCCTATTTCCAAGGTGAAAATACAAAGAAAAAAGCTGACAGTGATGCCACTGACATATATGTGTTTACATGGAAGAAAGCTGACAGTCTTTCTGAAATATTTTACTATTTTTATTTTCAAATTAAGTTAAGCAAACTATACCTAAAATAATTTTACATAGATTAATGAAATACAAAGCAGTGCAAAGTGGTCTAAACTGTACTTTAACATATTACTATTTCAGTAACAATATTAAAGTCCTGGCAAGGGGAAGTATGAGTAAAGACAAAATATATTTTTGGAGAAATTAGGCAGAAATTGGGGAGGAAGGAAAAGTCAATTTTAAAACCTTCAAGGAGAGGGACTAACTAGATGAGAATTGTCTGCATCTTATATGTACATTTTTCTGCATACCTATGTCTTTGTGTCACTCTGATAATCACTGTATTTTGAAATATGTAGAGAGAAACCATAAGGAAGTATTGCGGACATAAATTCTTCATACCCATCCTGTGATCGATCATATAAATCAGGACAAACTCAAATCATCTGCCAGCAAAGATGTTTCCCAGACCCAATGGTTTCAGGAATAGAGATATGAGAAAAATAAAGGAAATTAGTTCTGGTTTTACTTCCAAGACTGATTAATAGGGTATACAAAATCTTCCAAGCAGCATCAAACAGTTTTTAATCTTTATGGCTCATTTCCCTTCATTTTCCTTTCTTTCCCCAAATCAAACACCTTACTGATGACACATTTCCCTCCAGAACTGTTCTGGCAATGTTCTCATTTTTCTTTCCTTTCTAATTTTAGTTTAATTTGCCGTTAGAGTACTTACCTTGTGTCAGTACAATTTGATTAATAAAATAATGTGCCTTCCAGAAACCAGAGCAAAACCAGAAAAATATGTGTGAGAGAAAAGCAAGCAGAATGGTTAGCACAAAACTAACTACTGATGACAACTACTGAAACAACTGGCTATGTACAATTAGTATGTAACATAATCTAGAATCCAAGAAGGTTATTAATTCTATAACTTAATAGAGTAATTCTGAAGTGCTAAGCAGGGATAGTGATGGGGTAGTCTTTTGTTTCATGCATTGAGAATACAACTCACTGTTTCTCAGTAATGTAGCTTCACCCTTGGCCAAGTTAAAATATCAGTCAAGTTTTGATAATATGCCATCCAAGATGATGTAACTAGTTGTCATGTAAAAATAGCATTGCATACCATGACAACCCATCTAAAGTTAGTCAAGTTAGCATTGATAAGCTTTTTTTCTTATGTCCCATAAAGGCAAGAACTACAGACATACATGTTGTGGCTTTCTTACCAAGCAAACAGATATAAAGAACTCAAAGAATTCTCATTATATAGTATAACAACTTACTTATGGTCAAGTCATACAAGAAGGTTAATGATTAAGAGAAATAATTATCAGGAAACAATATAAGGAAGGTCATAACTTAAACAAAGATGTTGCTGCAGTTTATAAGAGCACTCTTAGTCTTGACCCACAGTCCTCAATCTACTACCTTTACAAATGTCTTAGGAATTCCTTTAAAGTATTTTCAGAATGAATAAAATTATTATAAAATTGTTCACACTGCTGTAGTTATCACTGAATCAGCAGCTTTACTGTAACCCTTGGTTTCACAGGTTCATACCTGTATAGTAAATGTTGTTTGGACTGAATGCTGTTTAGCATTGAAAAGTGAAATCAGAAGAACAGTAATTCATCTATCAAGAAAAATGTATTCATTTGGTTTCAAATTCTGAAAGGAGTTCAGATAAGTATAGTAGACTAAAAATTATTTTACTCTGAAAACTAATTGTGGTGGTTTGACCCTGAATAAATGCCTGGTGTCCAGCAAAACTCCTTCAAGGCCTTTCCCTGCTCCTTGCCTTCCAGAGGGGAGGGGAAAAAAAAAAAAACAAAAACAGCTCGAAATTTATGGCTTGAGATAACAACCGAAAGAGGAGCTTTGATTAATACCATGGGCAAAGCAGAACTTAGAATAATGCTTAAATTTATTAC
>JAWWEE010000001.1:75879751-75908812 GCA_035221455.1 Xenops minutus | reverse complement strand
CCCCACCCCCCTACCCCCCTCTTTCTTCCCCTGTGGCTGGGAGGGGTTTTCGGGGCCTCTGTCCTGGGCCCTTTGGCTCTTGGTGTTTGACCAGTTTTCAACCGTTCACACATATCTATGTCAAAGTCAACCCTTTTGCAGGTTTAAATTTTATTTATTCTTTTAGTTCATCGGGAATTAAAATATATTATTTCTGGTCTCAATTATTTTGCTGTACAGTACTTCTTAATTCACATAAAAAGTTTTCAGAAAGAAATAGCATTCCCTTCTTGAGAAGTAAATCATATTTAGACATGTAACTATCTCTGAGGTTGTAGTCTACAAGAATCCTAGTTTCCATGAAGAAAACAAAAAAATTGGGCAATTAGAAATCGCAAGTTTGTTTAAAGTGCCTAAGCTATTTTTTGAACACCACGTTTAATCTTGAGGCTGAGTTTTCATGTGAATATAATCAGATATCCTTCAGTTTTCTGAGGGATATAGAATCTTTTTCTTGTAATCATAAAAAAGTAGCTACATATGGAGAAAAAATCATCCAAGGTTTCTTAATTACATATGGTTTGATCAATAAAACTTTATTTGGAGTTACACCGTTTTCTTGATAGAATATAAAGTGACTGTAGAGTATTCTAGATTTAGGAAATTACTTTTAAAGTGAGACAAATCCCACTTTATATCACTTATATTCATTGTTTGAGCAAGAAAAGTATAAAAAGTCTGTATTTCTTTAATTCTTGAACTGAAGGTTGATTATATATAAGCTGGCTAATAATAAAATTTGGACCATGTATTTCAGTTATATATTTCACAAAAGAATTAATAAACTGTTGATAAATGAAAAAAAACCAACAATTTGAGTATAAAAATTTAGGTCTTTTTATAGTGTGATACAATGTAATTTTGGATATTATTTTTTTCAAAACAGGGAAAGGGTCTTTATATTGTAAGCCTTCATTAGGGCATAGTAACTTACTGTGCCATCTCCTATGGTTGCACAGTTAAACTCTAGAGTGATAAAACACATGGCCTTCTTTATTTAGTAAACCAAATAAAGACTGAAAGAAAATTATCTTTTCCTTGTAGCCAAAGATGTACAGTAACATTAGGTAAGATTTTAAGTCACTCTTTAATAACTCAAGCTTCAATATAAGAAAAAAACCCACAGAATAAGAACATGCCGTGCTCATGCAAAGCAGGTCAGAATTTTCCTTGTGGGACAAATGACCTTACAAGCTAAGCAGCAGATTAAAAAAAAAACAAACAAAAAAAAAAAAAGCCATTGGAATAGATTTTAGATATGAAATGTGTAATACTTATAACTAGCCTGTATAGGTATAATAATCTGTCAATGTATATGTGGCAGGTGGACCTCTGTCAACAGTCAAACACCTTCTAAACCTCTCACTCCCCTCTCCTACAGAACAGAGAGAAAACAGAAGGAAGGTAAGAATGCTCAGGGTTTAAGGCAACGACAATATATAAATCTGGTTTCTTTAAACACCATGTCTGGACAAGTCTACATGACTATCTATCTAGTGACTTCCTATTTCAATTTGTAGGCAACCCACTCATTATCAGCAGAAATGGCATTAACTAACTGGAAAAGCCATCAGTAAGACTATTATAATACAATGACAAATACTAAGCAGCCGGAAAGCTCTGTTCTAGGAAGGATTTATTTTTATTTTATTCAGAAATATTTATTTTCCATGAAAAGTAGATATTAAAATATATTTACATGATTTTGCTTTTTTTTGCAAGTTAATGGCGCTTTAAGACCTTTATAAATATAATAAAAAAATGTAACCAGTTTTTTTTAAAGACAAGGAATTAGAAAAGAATCCTGAGAGAGATTAAGCAGCAAATAGAAATCTCTCTGTAATAGAATCTGAGACAATTACAGTACCAGTGATTGAATAACCTATCCATTTACCCTTTTAAAGGATCGAAAGAAAGAAAAGAACTTTACAAGCTGAACACTTTTAGATATTATATGTGGCATATTAAATTAAGATCTTCCTTTTCAGACTGCAAAATCCTTTATGGAAAATGCTCTATCTCATTCATATTTAAATTATAGGAGTTCATAGCAACATCAGAAAAATCAAAATTAATTTAGGTTTTTTAAATATTTGCAAAATGCAGGTTATATCACAGTCCTCAAGTCTACTAAGCCTACAGATCAGTGTGGCTCCAAATGACAAGCAATCTATTTTTACCAAACTTTGCAACTTAAAATGCAAAATTCAGTTTTATTCATAGATTTATTCATAGAATTCATAGATTTCTGAGTCTGTTATTACACAGAATTTCATTATGCTATACTTCACACAAAATAGAAACAAATACTAAAAAACAAAGAACATTTCTTCAAAAAGCTGACAATTTTTTTTCTTAATCTGTGTTTGCAGGTTTAAGAATTAAATACTGAATTACAAAGTCTTGTAAAAAGAGTTTTGCTTGCCACATCACAATTCTGTGATGCAATCCACAGCATGTAAAAATAGGAGAAAAGACCTATAAATAAAAATGTCCCCATTTATGATTTTTTGTTTCTGATAGCCAAATACAAAATTAATGTTTATTTATAGATTATAATGCACTAGTTCATATAATTTATCTTAAAATAATTTAATGATTATTTGACTCTACAGTTTTATTCTGATGTAATTCTTATGCTTTATTAAAAAAAAAAGAAAAAGATTAAGTATATAATGATCTTCAAGTTATCAAGTATAATGGGACTATTAAGTCTGATTACAATTTTGAAAACTAATGATGTTTCTTTTCAAATAACCTGAGTTGTTTAATATCCTTATGAATTTCATAAGTCCTTTCAGTCCAGGCTCAAGTAATTGTTCATTCGAAAAGTAAGTTTTTATACTTCCCGATATGGTTGTTTACATAGACGTCTTTTCTCTCTGAAATTTGATTTCTTTAGAAAAATTATGCTATTGGTACTGTATATGCTGGAATATAATTCAGGACTTCAATAACTTCATTTATTTGAAGACCTTTCTCTGTGATATGGATAGATTAAAAAAATTTCTGTAGGGATAAGGCCATATTGGAATATACAAAAATAAGATAAACTCAACTACTCAAATTTAGGATATTTCTGTTGCCTCTCAAAACAGTCTGCTTAATACTTTTTAGGCTTGGTGATGAACAAGAGGATTTTACCATCATAAAAATGTGTTCAGTATGATGTTTGCTAAATATTCAAGATACTAATCCAAAGTTATTGTATAGGAGAAAAGCCTCTTTTATACTCAATATTTGTTACCAAATGTATTTTCAGTATTTAGCACTGTGAGCAGGTACAACAATGCTCTATCTTCACTTTTCAGAAATTACAGCAATAAAATCTTGCTACTGAAATACACCATATGTTTCTCTAAGAATAATACATATTTATATTTAATTTAATTACAATTTAATATCTCTATTCACATAAATTTGAGTGATAAGGTGTTTGTTTAGCACAGGTTCTCTTCCTTTAGCTGTTGGTTCTGATTAGTAGCAGTTAATTCCTTTCTAGAATTCCCTAACGAGACATGCTTTAGCAAAACAAAAATGTCAGAATATCAAAAGCACAGCAATCACCATGTATTCAAGGTAAAACAAATGGAAACTAAGATCTAGGAGAAATCTTTCAATTGGATTTAAGAATAAAAGATACTTTTTTAAGAATAATCTAGAATATAGGAAAGGAGGCTATAGAAAAGGTAGATATAGGAGGAAAAGTCTGGAAAGCAGACAGCTATTTTTTTAAGGATAAGGCAGAGTAAGATAAGTAATGCAAGAAGCATTAGGTGATTCAGAGAAGTTTAAAGTAGGAAATATGACTTGATACCATGGGAGTACAAGGTTGGCACTGTTTTACTGTACTTGAAACAAAACAAAGGAGTAACAGAGAAGGAAGTGCATTTATTTAATTTCTAGTGTGGATGTATTCGTGTGTGTATGTGCAATAGTCTCTGAAGGACCAACATTGGTACTGGAATTACAGATAACATGGTGAGATCCATAAAATGATTTACTGTAGAAATAACCCATAGTCTGGCTAGAATGTTTTTCACAACATTGAAATACATGGCCTCACTTGTGAGTCTTACATGATATTAGTGAGTTGTTGCACATTGTTAGTTATATAAATGGACAGGAAAAGACCAAACAAATAAACCAATAAATAAAACAGAAAAGGCTAAGAGGTTTGATAATGAAAAGTTATTTTGTTCTCTAGAAAAAACAAAGATTCCTCCTAAAATGCCAGAATTTCTCTTTAGAACCATTCCTTATTGGTAGCATAGCCACCTGGAAGATTTTTTTTGGCTTATAAAAGATGATGTGGCATAGGAAGGATGTTTATGAAATTAATTGAGGTTCAAAACGAGTTATAGTGTCTTGTAATTGCGAAGGACTTACAGCCTACTCTGAAAAATACCTGCTGAGACTCAGATGTGAAGTGATAACATGTCAAGATCCTAAAACTCAACTATGGCATAAAATGTCAGAAAAGGAAAAGATGTACACAGATTTAACATCTTCTGTTTCTGCATTTTCCTTTGTAGGCATTTTATTTCAATTATTCACCAAGGAAAGATCAGCTCTTAATTTTATAGACAATGAATGTTAGCACTTTGGAAGGGAAGATCTGAAAAAGTCTACAGATCTTCTCAGAAAAGATAAAAATAAATGTAAAATATATTATTCAAGACTGTATTTCTTTAATTATGTATGTTAGACAATTTCATACCATTCCGCAGTTGAATAGGATTTCGTTAGGTTTGGTTTTGAATAGGAAACTCACTGGCATGAACAGTTATTGTTCTGAAATAACTTAGTGTGACCATAATACTTCCTCATATCCATTTTTACCCATTCTCATTTCTAATGATCCCATCTGACTCTCTTTTTTTTTTTTTTTTTCTGTTAATCATCTCTCTGCTGTGGGAAAGTTTAAAAACATACAGGTGTCTTCAGCTTGGATGTTAAACTATATACTGGACTTTATAGGGTCCTTTGAAGAGGTCATGGACAGAAGGCCTTAGTATACCTCAAGTTTTTATTTTAAGCACTATTTTTTTTATTTATTTTATTTATACACTGGGGATAGGTATAATTTTATTTTCAACCGTGAGAACTTCACTAAGAACATAAGTCCATTGAAAAAGTTCTCTTAAATGACAACCCAGAACAAAATTACAAACCATGCATTCATTCCTGTCAGCTTTCAAATTGTTCATATATATTGTAACGAGCTGTGGAAAATAAGCAAATATCAATATATTCACTAAAGAAGTAAATATATAAAATTTTATACAGGTGTGTGGTCTTACCCTGGCCAGCAGACACAGGCCCACACAAATGCTAGCTTACCCCTCCCCAGAGGGAGGATGGAGAGAATCAAAAGGGTAAAAGAGAGAAAACTCATGAATTGAAATAAAGACAGTTTAATAGAGCAAAAGACGCACACACATGCAAAACAATCCAAGGAACTCATTCACCACTTCCCATGGGCAGGCAGTTTTCAGCCTTCTCCGGGAAAGCAGGACTCCATGCAACAGTGACTTGGGAAGACAAATGTCACCACTTTCTCCTTCTTTCCCCCTGCACAGCTTTTATTGCTGAGCATGGCACCATACAGTGTGGGATCAGCTGTCCTTGCTATGTCCCCTCTCAACCTACTGTGCACCCTCAGTCCCTGTGCTGATGGGGCATGGTGAAAAGCAGAAAAGGCCTTGACGCTGTGTAAGCATCGTTCAGCGATAGCTAATATGTTGCTGTGTTAACAATATTGATCTGGTCACAAAACCAAAACACAGCACCATACAAAATACTATAAAGAAAAGTAATTCTATCCCAGCCAAAATGAGCAAAACAGATAACTTTTTTTTTATTCTGGTCAGGGAAGAGATGTTAGAAGGAAATAGGCAGATCTGGTCTGATCCCTCAGTAGCCTCAGTCTTACTGACATCCTTAGCCAAGCTGGATAAAGGGCATTAGAAGTACAGCTTCTCACACTTCGGATTTAAGATGCAATTGTTTGGCCTTGGTTTGCAGAGAATTAAAAATTCCGGTGTACACACACACTTCATCCATGAGGAGAGAACAGAAAAGCAAATATGATGTGACAGACTATTAGTCACATTGCTTACTCTTGATCCTGAGGTGATGACCATGATACAGAAACCTTTCTAGAAGCTAAAATCATAACAAGCTTTCCTTTCAATAATTAGCTAGTAGAACAGGATTATCTTTTATCTATTTTTATAATAATTTTCCTCATATAGTTTCATCAAACACCATGCAGTCTTAGATGATTCACATAATTTTACAATACAGAAAAGGCAATTCTTGTTTTTTCAGTCTTTGACTGACTTCCCTTAAAAAATACTTTTCTGTTCAATGTGGGCCTAGTTCACATAAAAACCCCAAGCATTGTCTTAATTTTTATTATAAAGCATTATTCCAATTATTTCTGTGTGCTTATCTAAACTATATAAAGCCATAAGGGTGTATGTAATTAGTTAATGTATGCTATTGGATATATGCTGCAAAACCACTACTACAAATGGGACAATAATTTCAAAGTAAAGAATAAAATAATTCCTTTAAATACAGTTGATTAAATTAAATCTTTAATACTTTATTTATTTATATTGTTATGGAGCCCCATAATTAAGGAATCAGAACCTGGCAGTGGGAAAGAATTTAGTGGAGAAATCAATATTTTATGTTAAATTAATTGTGCTCAGACAACGATTTTGTTGCTTTTTGTACAAACAAGTGTATTCAGACCAAAAAAGCTAACTACATTCATTCTCCATACTGTATGACTCACACCTAAATACTCTACTACTAAAAGAAAAGTACAAGATCTGGTCATTTTTACAAAACCAGTCTCCAGCCTCTGACTAATTTTTTACTCTTCATTGTCTCAGAAAAGTATGGAAGAAAGGAGCAGCAATCCATTTCTTTGGCTCTTAAACTCTTGGCAGAAAACCGTCATTTTGTTTAGACAGATTAAGAAATGGAAGAGAGCAGACATCTGTGTTCTGTATTCACTGAGTTCATCGATATGATCAATATAACTTAACTTTTTAGACCAATATTTACTGAAGCTGGAGATGATCTCTTTGGCTTAGGAATGGGGCTTGTTACCCACATATGAAAACATGGTAACACCACAGTATGTAATATCTCCTTCCTCTTTTCTTGTCCTTTCTCTTATTCATTGAAAAATAAAGTTGGGAATAGGAATAGATACAGTAAGAGTTATGATGAGGACTGTATTTCTCTATGATCTTGAAGTCTGTTGAAAGGATTAAGTCAGATAAAGTTATGTCAGCTGTCTCAAATTGTCAGCTTCTGAATATTTGCTGCCCTTGTAAAGGCAGAGCTTCATGAGTCATGGGATTACGCAAAAATGTCCTTTAATATATTTTTAGCATTGCTTACGGTTTTAGAGAAAATTTGGAAATTTTAACAGCTTAAAACAATAAAAGTGGAATAAAAGGACACAAAATGCATTAAAGTACTCAGGAGGACATTCAAACCTATTCAAAATTCAATTCTTGAGCTGTTAATTTTTGCAACGTATATTCAGTGAAACCTTGTTAAAGAAGCATGAGGGACTCCTCTTTCAAAACACAACAGCAGTGTGATTTTGTCCAAAGCAAAGGAGACCTAGAAGCTGGTTTCAGCTAGATGGGTGAAACTGAAGTGTTCTGTGCCAAGAACAGTCAGACATATCTCTTAATATGAGAATACTGAGGATTGCATGATCTGCTAATTGCGAAATGTGCTAGTATGCTAAATCATTGATATTTACAATTTTTAGTATTGATTTAGTTAATTGCCAGATTATACAATCTAAGAACAACGGGATATCTTTCAGTGAAAAAAGAATTCAAAGGAAAAAGGCATTCTTAATGAAAATTGAACCTTTTTAAATAAATAGCCAAAGAAGAGAAAGATGGCAGCCTGAAAAAGCAGTTAGTTTCCATACATAGTGCCATGAGATATTGCCACACACAACCTTAATGAAATATGCACTATGGCCATACTTCAGTAGCTGTCTTGTACATAAACTACTGATTTAGATGATTTATCAAAATCAAAGTATGTGAAACACTTGCAATCAAATTGCAAAATTAACTAAAAGTACATGCATGTTGTCTTGTTTTCTGTTTTGTTTTCTGTTATATTTGAATAAAATATTAGTGTTTTGTGTTTGCATTGCCAGAGTTTGGTAGCAGGGGTGGCTGCTGTGAGCAGCTTCCCGATGTGAACTGTCTCCAAATCAGCAACAGTTGATCCTCTACATTATCCTCTGGGATAATGTATTTAAGAATGGTGAAAAGAACCACTGCAATGGCAGTCAGAGAGAGGAGGGACAACATGTGAGAGAAACAGCCCTGCAAACACCAAGGTCTGCAGAAGGACGGGGAGAGGGTGCTCCATGTGCCAGGGCAGAGACTTCCCTGCAGCCTGTTGTGCAGACCCTGTGAGCCAGGCTGTGTCCCTGCATCCTATGGAGGTCCATGGTGGAGCAGTAGATATCCATGGGCAGCACGTGGAGGATCCCACACCACAGCAGGTGGATATCTGAAGGCGGCTGTGACTCCATGGGAAGCCCTCACTGGAGAAGGCTTCTGGCAGGACCTGAGGTCCCATGCAGAGAGGACCCTGTGCTGGAGCAAGTTTGCTAGCAAGACTTGAGAGCCCATAGAGGATCCATGCTGGAGCAGTCTGTTTCTGAAGGACTAAACCCCATGGAAGAGACCCACATTGGAGCAGGAAAAGTGTGGGAGGTGTCCTTCCTCTGAGGAGTAAGGAGCAGCAGAGATAACATGATTAATTGATCACAACCCTCATTCTCCATCCCCCTGCATTGCTGGAGAAGTGGGAGGTAGAGAAAATCAAGAAGGAAGTTGAGCCCAGGAAGAAGGGAGTTGGGATGGAAGGTGTTTTAAGATTTCGGTTTATTTCTTATTACCCTATTTTGATTCCACTGGAATTAAATTTTACTGGTATCTCCAAGTCGAGTTTTTGCCAATGATGGTAATTGGTGAATGACCTCTCCCTGTCTTTATCTCAACCCACAAGACTTTTCTTATATTTTTCTTATATTTTTCTTATATTTCTTATATTTTTCTTATATTCTTATTTTTCTTATATTTTCTCTCTTCTGTCCTGCTAAGGAGATAGAGTTACTTCGTGGGCACACGGCAGCCACACATGATCAACCCCCAACATAGTGAAATTCAGACAATTTCATAAAAAGGAATATTCAGGAGTGTTTCATCAAAGTCTTTAATTTTAATGACTTTCAACATTTTCTCACAATATTTACCAGTGCTGTTTTCCAAAATGAGAAATGGGCACAGCTGTGACTAAATGCTTCAGTACAAATTATTTCGGATCCATTATACCTTTTTTACAGATAAACATACAGATGAATACAATACTGCAAAAGCAAAAGAAAGAGCTTACATGCACAATGACATAATATTCACAGCCTGTATCATCATCCCTACTTATGAGTCATCAAAAAATTCTCTACTGTATACTAAATGCTTTGACTCATAGGTACCTAATATTGGGTGCTCCTGAATAATACATGTGAACACACGTAAACATGAAACGCAGGGACTATATGGGAAATTGAGTTAGGTACCTGTTGGTATCAAAATTATTTTGGGAGGGTTCTATTTAATTTCCAAATATATCTTTATTCACAGACATTTTTAGATGTATTTAGGGTAGAAAAAATTTTATTTTCCAGGTAAAATTGCAGTAATTACTGGTAAAAAGATCCTACACTTGTAACAGATGGGCTACATAATTTATATATTTTCCTTCTTTGCCAAAAATGGAAAGAAGTATTGTGCATCAAAAAGTTTCTACTGGTACATTTACGTAATTTCACCTTTTAGTTAAGTAAGTTAAAAATACATGTATATTTTATAGCCTTAACTTTAGGGTGTATGTTTAGTATTCACAAAACCAAAAGATGCAAAGATGGTATGCTGTGGTGAAATAATTAAGAAAGATTTACAATGATAGCAAGCAAAACAAAAAGTTTCAGAGCGTAATTATTATATAACATTTTTTTTTGTGAGTCTGGTAAGAAGACTAAAGTTCAGTCCATATGACTGACCATTTGCTATTATTAGACCAATTTTGTAAGTGTATTCAAGTCATTTGATAATTTCATACTGGTAATTTCAGGAAAAACTTTTGATAGAAGAATGTTTAATAAAAAATAATAATAGACAGATATGTAAGTTTTACCTCATAGGAATCAATTGTTAATATTCTGTCACTTGATTAAATATTCTTTCAGGTTCCTCCCTACATACTCCTTCAGAAATTTGAAAGGAAGGACAGTGATCAGCTAGTGTTTCACGAAGATAGCTAAGAAGTCATCTCCAATTTCCCCACCATCTGGTGGTGCTCAACATGCCTTTCAAAACCACAGCACAGAGAAACCAAGGTTTTATTCCATATAGTAACTTCTGAATTCTGATGACAAATTCTGTTGCAGCTAAAGACATGAAAGGTATTACTAACAGAGGAGCTACTAAGCATACTGAACAGGCAGAATAGATATGCTGGGTGTGGAAACACGTTGCTTTTGACCACTGGACTAATGGAAGGCAGTGAACATGGGCATTTTGTATTTTACCAAAACTTTTGATACTATGTCTCACAGAGATAAATGTCCAAATAAAATGTAATGGTACATAAAATGTCCAGCATAGAGCTAGATATGCATGCAAAATGATGGGTGAACAACTGGCTGAAGGGTCAGGCTCAAAGACTTACAGTAAATGAGGTAACACCTGTCTGCTGGCCAGTCACTAGAGGTGTTCTCCAAGACTCAGTTTTGGGGCCAGTGCTCTTCAATGTTTTTATCAATGACCTGGACACAGCAGTAGAGTGAACACTAATTAAGTTTTCTGATGATGAAATTAATAGGAGCCATTGATTTTCTCAGTGGTAAAGAGACCTTTCAGAGAGGTGATGGTAGAATAAACTGTCGGGCAATGACCTACTGTATGAAATTTAACTAGGACAAAAGCCAGATTCTGCACCTGAGATGATGTATTCCTGGATGGATATATAGACTCAAGAACGAGACTGGAGTGTAGTCCTGAAAAAAGGGATCTGGGAGTTTTGGTTGATGCATTTTGGTCAATATGAGTCCGTAATGTGCCCTGGCATCCTAAAGGGCCAGCTGTGTGCTGGAGTGCATTAACCACAGTGTAGGTAACTTTTACAGAATTGACTCTCCCACTGTACTCAGAAGGGGTGCAGCCTCACCTCAAGAACTGTGTTCAGTTTTGGGCTACAAAATGTAAGATGGACATGAAAATATTAGAATGTGTTCAAAGGGAGACAACAAAGATAGTGAAATAACTGACAGAAAAAAAATGTATCTTTCTTTACTCCAACCTCACAAATAGTTAAATTGGGCCTGGTTCAAATCCCACAGAAACAGCATAAATTCTAAACATTATCTGATAAACCTGTTTGACCTCAAGACATGAAGTCTTTAAATATTAACTGAAAAGAAAAAGATAATACAGGACATAGAATTTGCACTGTGCAGTGCTTGTGAGTAATATTTTCCACCTTTTGTAGCAGAAAACCCTGCACACCTTAAATTTCACACATGCATTCTGATTGTCCATTTCAGGACATTCAGGACAGTGGATTGCAGTGTCCCACTGGAAAGCAAATGTGCACACACACTCTAAATATATTTGCTAGCTTTTTTATGTAGGCACACCCTATCTCTGAGAACAAACAAATAATTAATAGATAGCTTGTTCAAAGGAAGTGCTTTTAAAGTGCTTCTTCCTATTGTAATTCCTTTTAGATTATCAATTTGAGCCTTTTTGACCATCATGGGGTGCATAGTAACCTTCCTTTCTCTTGTCCCCTGTCACTAGCAAGTAGCATAGGTGTCAAGAGGTAAAATGTTCTAATTGTTCCTAAAATAATACAAAATAAAATAAAGCATCCTTTTAGGTAGACCTTTTGGGAAAATATTTTTTGGCTGCCCAGTTTCTTTATTGCCTGGGGTAAAACCTAGTTTCTAAAGCTAGTGATGGACTGCTCACTACAAGAATCTAAACCAAAAAAGACAGAAAAAACAAAGCATGACATTGCAGTAGACAGATAATCTCAGACCTCTGTGCAATTAACTGGATATAGAAGAAAAATAATAGCAACCTAAGAAGACTATTTTTTAGAAGTTATTTAATCAGTATATTGTATAGCTGGGAAATCCTTTCTAAAAAAATCCTTTGAGTAAAAACATGTACTCATATTAATGCTTGGGATGCAGCTACAGCACATAAATATCCAAGGTGGCAAATACTGGACTAGGACTGCAGTTAATGAAATTATGCCACAAAATAACTATTTTATTTAATTCCCAATATGCATGCCTTTATTTATCTTTTGGAAAAAAAAAATAAAATCGCAGAATCTCATTTTCTTGCCAGGTTAAGGCCCTGTACTATTAGGATACTCACAGTAATACCTTCACAGGAGCAATCAATCAAGTGCTGTATCTGATAATATTCATACCCATCTTCCCTGTCATCAGTCTACTGTTTGTTAGCGAGTGCTACAGTGGCATCTTCTGGCATACAGAAGAATTAATTGCCTCCTTGCCATGAAAGAACTTTGCTATTAAAAGGGTATTTTAAGAAACAAGATTAAAGAACTGAAATAAAAAGCACCTGCTGTTCTTCAATTAGTCTGTTTAGAGCAATCGGAATAGTAATGAATGGTGAGAAATTAAAATCCACTTCTTTGGTAAGTGGCCATTTGGCCATGAGAGTTTATGTGTGAGGCAACTGCTTCTAGGGCTATTAGTATCCTCCATAATGACTTATAATTATGTCAGTTGATATAAGATGACAAATGGACTTAGAAAAAGGGAGGAACGGTAAAAAAGGATGAAATAAAGCAATATATAGGACTAACTAGAAGAGAAATAAAATCTAATTATTCTCTTTTTGAATCCATATCTAAACCCCTTCTTTTACATTTTATGACTTGCACTTCTTAGAAATTGCTGCACAGTAAAATAAATTAATGTTTATGGATTTGGGAATAATGAGAGTTGTTAATGAACTGAATATTAAATTTGAAATTTTAGTAGAAAACTACTTTATAACTTCATAAAAATGTTACTGAGCTCATAGTTTTTAATCACAATCTCTTTAATTATATATTATATTTTCCTTTTCTAAGATACATTCTGTGTCATTATGCATCACACATGCATAATGACAGTCCATTCAAATTAAAAATGAATTTTGAGAAGCAGAAGCAGCAACTTCCCAAGTCCACTGACAAAAGCCTTTTAGGGCCATTGTTGCTGATCACAGATCATGAGGAATTCCCATTTATTTATAGTGTTCATGGAATTTTTCCTTTTGTGTAAGCTGTTAACACAAGTATCAATCACAGGATCATTTTTACAAGGTGAAACTATTGGGATTTTGGTAGTTGCTGACTGTCTCAAAGCATTGAATCCTGAATCTATCAAAATACTTGGCACAGGACTGAGAGCAGCTGATGTCCTATCTGTATATAAGCAGATTTACAAGCAAACAGTTGTTAACTTACTGCAGACAGAGATGTAGAAAAACCAACAGGTTTTGCCATCTGACAGGCCAAACCTCCTGCAGTGTGTGTACAGCAGGAGACCCTCATTTGAGCCCAGGGCCGTCCAGAGGGCTGGTTCGTGACCAGTGCTGGATTAAACAGCAAGTGATTAAGCTGCACTGGGCAATTCCTCAGCCTGTTCTCTTGACCTCGCTTCCACAAGTGATTCTTCCTTGATAGAGACAGATGAGTCCCCTGTGGCATTTGACACATCAGTGCCCAGGGTTTCTGCACTGGGTTTATTGCACTGGGTTTCTCTGAGAGACTGAAAAAAAGTTATTGCTGGCTCAAAACCACTCTGTGTGTGTGTTTGTGTGAGGGGACAGATCAGGTTTTGCCAAGGTGGAATGGTGGTCTGCCCCTCCCCCCCAGTAACCCGACCTCCTTGGGAACCTTTAGTGCAGCGGTCAATCACTGGCACACAGTGAGAAATGCCCCACACCATAGCCCCTGGAGCCCTAACTCAGCTGCACCTGGGTTGCCACAGGAGTTCTCTCTCTCCCTCCCCCTCTGTCTCTCTGTCTTTCTCTCTTATTCTTCTTACCTGGATGGGTTGGGATTTGCTAAGTCAATGCTTTGTGAAGTGCTTGATGTTGATTGAATATTTGCTTTAAACTGTTGCCAACTCTTATATACTAAAGTTTACCAGTAAAGGTGTGTGATTTTGACCTAGTGAAACAATTGTTGTGTTTTTCCTATGCATGGCCTTGAGGTATAAAAGAACCTAAGACCCTTTTAATAAATCCATCTGGCAGATTTTGGGGCCCTACATCTTTTTGGCATAACACGCCTTCGATGAGCTTGTGGGGTAAGCCTGGTGTCTTAAACCGGCACTGGCAGACAGGGTTGTAGGGATGGCCTCCGCAAGGAGAGACTGGGATGCCTCATGTGGATCCACCACAGGGCACAGCTGAGCACCATCAGTTGGGATGGTGGTGCCTCGAAAAACGCATTTAGGAATGGCAAAATGCTGCCTGGCATTGTGAGGAGGGAGATGAAAAAAGCGTGAGAGAAACTGAAAGAAACAACCCTGTGAACACCAAGGTGGGAGAAGGAGAGGGAAGAGATGTTCCATGCATCAGAGCAGAAATTCCCCTGCAGCCAATGAAGAAGACTACAATGGATAACCACTGCTTCTAGTGGACTCCATGCTGGAGCAGGTAGATGTACCCTTAAAGAAGCTGCAGCCTTTGGAGAGGACCGACACTGGAGCAGGGAAGAAAATGTGAGAAAAGGAACTGTTATGAACTGACTGCAATCCCCACACTTTGTCACCCCTGCACTACTCAGTACCAGAAGGAGGTAAAGGAGTGGGAAACAAAGCAGTGAAGTAGAGTGCAAAGAGGTGTGTGAAGCAGGTGAAGTTGTTTGGTTTTTATCATCTGACTCTATTTTAGTGTGGAAGTGTCACAGTTTCAAAATCTTTCAAGGAATTTTTTTCTTTTTTGTCCCCTGCCAACACAGTGGTTTGGGAGTTGGGAGCCAGAAGCAGGTGGCTTGTTGGAGCTTAGTTTTCTCACTATGTGTCTGAGTCAGGCAACTGTCTAAAGCCTAAACAAAAGGAGGAGCTAATAGCTTCTCACTCCAAAGTGATGTCTGGGAGGAGGATTGGAAATTGAGGTCTAAATTTGGTGTGGGGAGGATTTTTTTCCTTTAACTTCACTTTTTCCTGACTTGGGAAATCATCAGGGAGAGTTTTCCTTGTGCTCATTTTTGCTGGTGCCCCATGCCTTTGGTCCCATCTGTTTGGGTGCCCAGCTATCACTTTATTGGGCTCACAGTAGCACTGGGAGGGGTCTCAGCTCGTGCTCAACTCTGCACATCCTGTGTTGTTTTTGTCCGAGGATGGCCAACACTGCCTGGATTTTGCTTTGAACTCATCAGGGGCCAGAGCCATCTGCAGAGGAGTTTCTAACCCCCCAATATCTTTGGAAAAACAATGAGAAGGTCCTTGCACTGCCCATGGGAAAGGTCCCAGTCCATCCATGTGGCTGCCATTCCCACCTAAGCTCTGGAACTGGCACCGCTCCCTCAGCTCTGCCTTTGCCTGTGTGGAGCCCAACAGGGCCCCTGCTCTTTGTAACTATAACTGCATCAAAGAACAAAACAATACAACTAAATTGTTTTAAAGTTTTGGTTATGGTGCTGTTTGTTCTGTTCTGTTATATATATATATATATATATACATGTATATGTATATATATATATATATTAGTAAAGAACTATTATTTCCCTTTTCTACATTTTGTGCATGAAGCCTCTTAGTTTTGAAATAATAATAGCAATAACTTTGAGGGAGGAGTTTTCCTTCTTTCCACCCCAGGAAGGCTCTCGTCCTCTTAGCAGACATTTTGTCTTCTTAAACCAAGACAGAAAGAAACTCATTTTCTTCAAGTTCAGTCTTTCCTGGTTGTGATGTTAATTGGTAAGTGATGTTCCTGATTTTATCTTGATACAGGAATTTTTTTATCTTATTATATTTTTTTTTTTTACACATTTGTTGAAGATGGAAAGTAAGAAAAAAGCTGAGTGGTTATCTTGCAACTAGCCAAATAAATACACCACATCTATATTAACATGTAGCACATTCGGTTTACCTCAAAGTGTTGGTCTCTGTTCAACAGTTATGGTGAAGGTCCACCATCATTTGTGGTTCAACCATAGTGGCTAGAGGAGATACGGCTCTAGAGAGAGGCAAATTGGGCAGCAGAGGTCACCTTCTTAGCTAAAGCAATTTGCAAATGATAGTAAGTACTCTTAGCTTGCCTATATGTAGTGTGTGTTGAAGTGTCTTCTGTATCTAAGTCTTGAAACTATGAGAGACAAGCACACTGTAACCTGAGAACCTATTCAAGTTCCTTATTATCTTCATTTAAATATATGAGCATGAATGTTCAACTATTGAATATAAAATCCCTGATGTGTACTTTTAACAAGTCAATCCTTAACAAAGTTTTAATAAATCTCAAGGTCTTCTGCATGTCAGAATGCATTATCAATATTTTTGTCTATAACTAGCTTTTGTTGAATAATTTTATTAGCAAACTGTTTTTTTTTGTTTTTTGTTTTTTTTTAATTTATCTATGTAAGGCAACAACACAATATGCACTAAGTGATTATTTTGCAGCTATTTAGCTCATATGCAGCTTCTTCCTTTAAGAACAATTGTCATATTCTGATTTTGCTTCCTGATATTTCAGAAATAGTGGGTTTTAATGCTCAGCTGTCTCCAGTCTGTCTAACAACTGACATGTTTTCCAAATGTCACTGTTTCAATACATAAGGCTCTCTTAAGTGTATTATACTTCCTATAACACATCCCAAAGCTGATCACAGAATCCACTCTTTGGCCTTGGAGACAGAGACTTACATATATGAGCATTTCTATTTAAGACTATAAACACTGGGAAAAAAAATTGAAAAAGTGGAACAGACAATACAGAAAGGACATTTCTGCTTATCTCTCATGCATCCTTCTCTATTCAGAGTTGTCCTGATTCAGATATTTCTCCATCAGATATATGTCTCCATCAGACATTTTCCTCAAAAAAATTCTCTCTTTGGGACTAGTTTCATATTCTTAGACATTTTATTTCATTCTACCACTGTTGTGAAGGTGCCTTTTTGTTTCTCCTGGTTGGGTCTTAGAGACATTTTGTCCCTCAATTAAAATTGCATTGATTGACTTATGTCTATAATGCTTAGGACATTTCTGATAATAAAATAAAAACAATTGATCCATGTATTTTCTAGAAATCTGACATATCTTTCCCTATGATCTGTCCATGTTCATAACAAGCTCAAAAAATATGTCTGCATGAGAAGCGTAACAGCTACACAGGAGACCCTTAAGTTCAGCTTGTGCTGTAGTAGCAGCTACCTGGGGAAGACTGCATGCAGCACAAACTTGAGAAAGAAAGCCAAATGGAAGAAAAGATTCATGTTTCAGAGACCTAATGGATTTGACATAAAAAATGCTAGTGACTGCATGGTTCCACAAAGGATGCTTTGATGAAGTCTGTGTCTGTTGAGTTTTGGCATAACCTTCTGTTTCTGCAACCAGGTAAATCAAAATGAAGCAGGAGATTTTCCCTTCCTTAAGCACCTCTTCTGGCCTTGAGCAGTGTCTGCTTAATGGGGCTCTAAGTAAGAAAAATGACTCATGTTTAGCACATCTAATCTCACTGCTACTGGCCAACATCTGGCAGGGTTGTCCTGGTTAGCCAAACTTTGAAAACATGAGTGGAATTTATCTCCAGCTTAACTCATCTAAATGTAGGTTATCTAAATGTAGAGTACAAGGTTTAATGTGAACTAGCTCCTGCTATAGTGACTGGAAATGGCTCATACAGTCAAAATAAACTAATGAGCACACAAATAGACTTCTGAAATGATCTCCTAAAATGACAGCATGTCTAGGCAACTGAGTCCCACCCCTATAATTAGGTGTCTGCACTATTTTTTCAGACATTTCATTCCAGAAAGTTTAAAACAGTACTTGTTCCTATTATCAGACCAATTTGAGAAATGAGACATCACAGTTATAGGCTATATTGGAATTAGACAAATGCCAACCACTTCCCTTTAAAAGAACAAAAGAATAAGTAAAGTCACCTTTACTTACTACCTTCCAGATACATTCTTTTAGAGAATAAAGGTCATAACGGAGTATTTTAGAATAGATTCACTCTACCTTAGGAAATCTCTGATTATTTGTATTTACATACATACATACATATATATATATATACATATATGCTCACACATATTTTGCAGATTTTAAGAGCTAGGTCTTGCATAGGCTTGTATCTCCCATATATATTATTTCTTTGGAGAAAAAGATCATGCTAAGTTTCTGTAATAAAGAGAAATTGATGGATTATCTTTTATTTAAAAGTTAAAAAAGGGTCTGAACATGAATTACTGAGAAGCAGATTAATCAAGGCATTAATAATGGAGGATACAAATAAGTCTCTGCTTAGGTTGGAAAGGGAATTCTCAGGAGATCACAGACACTTAGATTTTTTTTTAAAGAATATGATATAAACTGGAGATACATAACAGGCAGAAGAGCTACCTTTCATTATAAATTACTTTTGAGTAAACCAAAGAGTGACATTTATCATGGTTGCTATCTGTTTAAGAAATAGAAAAATAGCAGTCTGATATGACTCACAATTTTGAAAAAGGAGCACATTCTTTCATAAGTAGATTTCAACAGTGTTTTACAGTTCCTTTTTAATTCTTTTTTTAATGTAGTGGCCATGAAAGTTTTGTTTTGGTTTGGTTTTGCATTTATTTTTGTGTTCATAATTGAAAAGGAGAAGCAGATAAAACAGTTACCAAGAGAGTTTGATAATGAAACACACCATGAGAGACACAGCCATTCTACTCACCATTTTCTCCATCATGGGTGATGGAAAACAGGAATGATTTCTTCTCCTAACCAACTAGGCCTTCAAGACAACATGAATTCCATTTCACAGGTCTTATTAGCTATATTTACATGTACTCCCTCTATTTTTTATTGTAACAACTCATTAGTGATATTGACAATAAGACTCTAAAGTACAATGAAAATATTTAACCCTTATGTAAAAATAAGCAAAATTAAATAAAAACTAGAGTGAAAGCAAAAGAGCTCCTTATGAAAGGCCTTGTCTAACTTTAGATATCTATACTTGAGGTATTGAAGGTTGAGTCCTTTTACAATTAGTGGAGAAATAAGGACTGTAGGGCAGAATTCTCATCTTAACAAGTGTGCTTAATACAGGTCTAATGAATTGTGCTCTCGTGTTTACTCATTTTCAGTGATACATGTTTCTTACAGTGACTATAAAAGAAGTCTAAATTTTTTAGTTCATGAAGAAAAATCCTGTCTGTATCTACCCTTGCTAAAGTAAGATTACATTCTAAGGGGGAAAAAAATGTACAGTAGGCTATAGCTGTCCTTCAACATTTATGTTTAGATTTTGGGTGATGAAAAGGTAAAGTTTTTACTGTAATCTTGAAGTAGCAAATCTGATGATTTTAGGGAATTTTTACTAGATTATGATAAGAATTTCAAACTGCATAAGGGTTAGCTTTATATTTTCTTTCACTCAACATAATAAAAAGAGTTAATTTCTACATGGAAAAAAAAAGAACGTCTTACATTTTATTTGAGACTTTATTTCAGTAGAGTAGAAATAAACTGAAACAGTAAAAGAATCATCAAAGTGGATAATAAAAGCCATCACAGACAATATGGAAAATGGGACATCAACTGTTAGACAATGCTCTTCCATTCCCCCACCCCCCAGAAAAAAAAACAAACAAAACTAACCAAACAAAGCCACACACACAAAAAAACCCCAAACAAACAAACAAGAAACCCCCCAAACTAAACCAAAACATGAAACAAACCCCCCAAAACAAAATAAACACACAAACA
The DNA here is from genome assembly GCA_035221455.1 of Xenops minutus. Taxonomy (NCBI): domain Eukaryota; kingdom Metazoa; phylum Chordata; class Aves; order Passeriformes; family Furnariidae; genus Xenops; species Xenops minutus. Next base: position 75,888,681 of record JAWWEE010000001.1, on the reverse strand, counting down.
AAAACAAAACAAAAACCCCTCAACCACAATAAAGGACATGGATGGATTTAAAAAGAAAAAAATCAAAATTATGAGTTAAGGAAAGACCTCCTAGACAGTAAAATCACATATGAGGGCAACTGGAGATGAAAGTGACTATTCAGAAAGTCACTTTAAAAAAAAAAAAATATCTTGACTTTTGGATGCTTATTTGATGAAAAAACTCACAGGTCTTTGAGGTTTAGACATCACTATTTAAAGAAAAGTGTTGATTTAAAACACAGTTGCTTGAAAGAAATGCATTTTTTGTGGAAAAACTGCTCATTTTTATTTTGTATAAAGGAAAACAATATAAGTTCTCATCCACTGAATTCATGGAAGTATATGATAGGACAGTAAAGGTGGTTTGAACAGAGTGATCAAGGGTTATAAGAAATTTTCTCTTCATATCCTCAATACATTATTGTGAAACACATTTCAAACAGTACATTAAAAAATAAAAATATTTATTTATGTCATTATAACCAATGAATAATCAGATATTATTAAAAATATAATAGTTGTCACTGGTTCAATGAAAAAAAACATGTAGTAAAAGGCTCCAGGTTTCTGGTAATTTCAGAATCTGTGGTATTATAAAACAATTTTTCTAAAAATATAATTAGAATTTCATAACTCCTACTAAAGTAATTATGTGGTCTCTCTGAGAAATACAAACTCATATGAAGTTGGTGTAATGATGCCTACGGACTTGAGAAAGAACTTGATCAGAACTAATTTCAAATCTAACATATTAGCCTTATTATTTTCCAATTAACCATACTTTGCATAAACTAGCTGTGTATTTTAACTTGGTTTTGCATATATCAGATGCACATTCAAAAATAAAAAGTACATAACCTAATATAGAGTAGATAAGGATTTTTTATGTCTTGTATGAAAAACAAGTACATATAGGTACACTTCTATTTTTTAGGAGTTATTTACTTGATGAAATTTTCAAAGTTCTTGTCTGTTAATTGGAAAAAGCATAAAACTTTTAATTTATTTTTTTTTTTTTTTTTTTTTTTAGGGAAACAGAGACCTGAATTTAGGTCAGACACTAGTGAAATGGTTTTTTTGGTTTTACCCCGCAAGCCAGCTGTATGGCTTTAACCACTGCTCTAGAGACTTAGTCTGATGATTATCTCCCTCTAGTTTTTCCTGTTCTATCCAAATAACTAAAAAGTCTTTGGACCAGAGAGAGACAGACTTAGAGCAGGTAAAGGTAGGAGACAATGTACTTGGGATAGGATTAGTAAATAACACAGATTTGATGGTATCATATGAAACTTCAACAACATTCTTGTAAGCTACTAATTGGGAGGCAAGGGGCATCTCACCCTTCCTTTTCACAGAAAGACTATTATAATCTGAGCTCTTCTCTTTTCCCTGTCTTCTGTGGAACCGAAAATCTTTTGAAGAGAATGATTAATTGTAATTAGTACATTCCCATGAAAAATTTACATTTCAAGAAATTAGTATTTACCTTCAGCCAGAAGATATCTATTGTCAATACATACGAAGTTCAAAGATTTTTGTGGATGCATGATCAAGTGTTGGCACAGAAATACATAATGATATAAATTATTGAAGCATAAACAAAGCCACAGTGTTACACACGTTCCAATGATTTAAAAAAAAAACCAAAAAACCAAAAACAAACAAACAAAAAAAAAACAAACAAAAAACCCCCAAACAAACCAAACTTGTGGATTGCTACGTATAGACCTTCAAAAGCCAATAAAGTTTGCACAGGTAAAGTTGCTGGGTATATAAAGACATGAAGAAGTGAAGTGTGGTGGGCTGACCCTGGCTGGACACCAGCTGCCCACCAAGGTGCTCTATCATTCCTACTTCTCAGCTGGACAGGGGATAGAAAATACTATGGAAAATAACTTCTGGGTTGAGATAAGGCAGTTTGCTAAAGCAAAAGTGAAATATTGTGCACATACATGCAAAGGGAAAAAACCCAAAGATTTTATTCTCTACTTCCCATTAGCAAGCAGTGTCCAGCCACTTGCCAGTAATCAGGACTTCAGCATGTGCAGTGGTTGCTCCGGAAGGAAAGTGTTGTAAATAGAAAACACCCCATCCTTCCTCCTTTTCTTCTTAGATTTTATATCTGAGCCACCATCATAAAGTATGGAATATCCTTTGATGAATTGGGGTTAGTTGGCCTGGTAGTGTCCCCTCCCAAGATCTTGTCCCCACCCCCAGCCTGCTGATGCTGGGGAAGAAAGTTGAGAGATAGTGGTGATCCTGTGCCAACACTGCTTGGCAGTAACCAAAACACTGGTGTGTTATCAACACCTTTCCAGCTACCGATGCAAGGCACAGCACTGTGAGGGCTGCTCTGGGGAAAGGAACTCCATCTCAGCCAGACTCAATACAAGCAGTGAGAATAAAAAAAAAAAAAAAAAGTAATTTCTTTTGAAATGCCATGTGAAAAGTGAGAAAAGTTACAAGACAACTTTCTCCTATATTATTTTGCAAAAAGGTGTGACCTGCATATTCACTTTATACATTGGAGGGGAAAAAAAAAAAAGGCACATTATGACATTTCAGTTTCCTATTAAAAGAGTATCAGCACTCTCTCTCTTAACACAATGTTTTCTTATGATTCAACATTTGTGCTTGTCTGATGAATTTAACCTGACGAATGGATTGAAGCTGTACTGTCAGGTACATTTGAATAATTCATTCAAAAACAAATAAGGGGAGGGGTTCTATAAAATTTGCTGAGGCAATTCACACAGAAATAAATCCAGAGAATATAAAATGTCATATTTTGTAACAGCGTTACCTGGTATTAACATGTTAAACTCCACATGAAGATTTTTATGACAGAAGCTACTAAAACACAAAGTAGCACAATTGCTCTTCAAAGGTTTAATGTTATCATATAGCATTTAATGAGCTCACTCATTGGCTTAAAACAGCACATCAGAGCAGTGCAATTATTACAAATGGCCTGCATTAATGAGGTTATATTTTGCTGGGAATTATGTTACAATTATACTACTAATTCTGAAGTTACCAGAAATTTGGAGCCTTTTACTACACGTGTTATTTCCTTGAACCAATACATAAATATTTGCACTCACAGTTACCACTAAAGAAATAAACTTACAGCAAAATACTAACGCTTATTGCTCTCTCATTTTTATTATTTTTTTTTTTAATATTTCCTGAGGAAAATGAATATGATAATAGATGTCACAGCTATTTCTTGATGAAAAGTGTCCTAAATGCTTTCCTATTTCCACAGAGTAGAATGAAAAGTAGCTAGTGCCACTCTTACAAAAGTCCTAAAGAACAGCACTGCCTGTTGAACAAACTCTCACTTCTTCCCAGTTTTCAGAAACTTTCAAAAAACCCCTTCTGCTTACTGCCTTATGCCTCCCAAAACTGAGCACAGAGGATATACTCCAGTATGTCCTTTTCTGATCTGGATTCTCCTGTGAAGGCTACAGCTGCTCAAGGGCACCTTTTTGGAATAATCAGAGAAATACAGTATATGGTATTGTGTGGTCAAGGTATCACGCAGGATGTGTGTCATCTGAACTACCTTTAGACTAATTTGCTTTACTTCAGAATAAAGTTGATATCCTGGTGGAGATAGATACTTTATGTGGTAATGGAGTAATAAAGGAGTAATTTATCAGCTGGAGAACACAAAGAGTCCAGTTAACAGGGCAGGAACTCCTCACTCCTCTCCATGGAATCATGCATTTCCTTCTAACGTTTAACCAGAAAGGACACCCTTCAAGCTGTTTCCTTGGATAGAGAGAGGGCAAAAAAAAACCAGTTTCTTGTGGCTGGTCTTCTGGATATGTAGACATTTCTGAGCTGTTTGAATCAACAAGTTATATACTGAAAGAAGGAATAATGTACTATTTCCTTGTTTCACCTAATTTTAGTCCAAAAGCACAATGGGGCAAGGCTGTATTCTTGATTTCAAAATGGGGTGAGTTGTTTTGTGAGTTCTCTCATTTCCCACTCCTCCTCCACAGGGATCTTTGGACATGTCTCAAAGACAAACCACCAGCTATAGACAGAATTTTGGGGAATACAGACAGGCTGTTCCTGTATAGATTTGTAAGGTTAAAAAAATTTGTACTCGATTCTATTGAAATACATCAAGCACCATCATTAAATGCCAATTCTTCTAGCTAAACAAGAAACATTAATCATATCCATTCCACAAATACAGTATAATATTTGAGTATAAATGCAAATGTTAAAAGCAAGTGCAATATTTAGACCAAGTATAGCAAGCACAGAGAGAACTTTTAATTTTCTTATTAATTTTTAATAGAATTGAGATGTTCTGAACTGAGTGAACTATAAACAGTGAAGTCATGTAGCCCTTCAAAAGACACCTGAATAAGAACACCTCACATTAACATTCAGGGATTAGGAAGAATACTCTTGTGTGTAAATAAAACCTGAAATCCTACTCAGACATAAGGGATGTCTGTCTTTACTGAGGTAGCACAGAATGCAGATGAGAGTTTAAAACAATACAACAGATGGCAAACATCATAATGGAGATTTTACTGGCAGCTTGAAGTAGTTTTGGTCACAGAATATGCCATCAGAAGCAGATTTAAAAGTGAAAAAAGCACCTATAGTGAAGTGGGTGAAGGAGCAGAAAGAAAAGAAAGGACGTTTAAGACTTGAGAATGCAGTATAATATAAGAGACACTGACTGCTTTATTTATATGGAGATCACAACATAACGGCTTTTCCAAGCTCTTTTACCTCCATTGTGTAACTGAAGAAGAAAATAATAATCTACAGATTATTATTATTAAGTAGTCTGAGAAATAAAACATTTCGGAGACTTTCTTCAGCAAGGATGACTATCAGGTGAGATAAAAATCAAGAAATGTTCATCTGTGTATACCTTAAGCACAAGTACATCCTTGGTATTTCTACATATCTGAGCCCTGAACTAGGAGATCTCTCTCTGTAGTAAAGAAACACCTATGTTGCAATTTAAAATGAGCAAAGAAAGACAAACCAGTAGTAGAGCACTTTTTTGAAAATTAGTGGTGTTGCTAAAAGTCCTATGAGAATTTTGATAGATGGTATTGAGAACCTCAGAGGAGTGATATCAGGATTAGCCCTTCCTCACAGAGCTATTTGTAAACAGATTCAAATCAATATATAGGTGATAAGTATTTGTTGTTATTACTGCTGCATTTTGCAGGGATTTTCAAAGAGGTAATTCATTGTGATGCCTGAAATAGTCCTGTGGGAGCTCCTGGGTTAGAGTAGAATAAAACTAGCAAATGAAGTGTCAAGACTTTATACTACTGTTTATTTTATACATTTAAAGTACACTATCCTTTCTAATACCATTTCTTCAAATAACTGCACCAATTTGCTCTATTTTCAAAGTACTTATGAAAGAGCAAAACAGACAGAACAATTGTAGCACTTTGAGACATTGAATGTAATGCAAGGATTGACTGATATCAAAACCAGATTTTTTCGAAATATAACGTATTGTAAGCACTGGTGTAATGCTAGGGCTATTACTTCTGAATCACCAATACCAAATCTCTTCATTGGCCTTCTGAAGCCTAAAGGTTGCTGCCACACATTTGTCAGTCTACAGCACTAAAAGAAATCAATTCTTAGTGGGGAAATAAGTAATCTTTCACTTAAGAAGCTACGTGTGTACATAAAATTGGTACAATTTTTTCTTGGCAAAAATACATCCTCTCCCTTCCTTTCTGTTCCTTCCAAGGCTGAGTATCATATACATACTCAAAAGGCAATGACATGTCATTAAAAAAAAAAAAAAAAGGCAGATGTCTCTTTAGACTTTATTTTTATACAAAGCAATGCACTGAAAGGCTAGTTCTGTATCATACTTGTTCAGTTTCTTAAGATTATTAATTTGTTGCAGACAGAACAGTAAGCAATATCACCAAAATAAATCTAACTTTTCAGTTCAAAAACAAGGAGTTTATGATCGCATATACATTGAAATTGATACCAGTTACCTGAAGTTAAGAAAATTACATAGTTATATATAAATTGCATAAACATATATAATACATATTAAAAATATCAGCTTAAATTCTGATTATATTTTATTTTTTTTCATTGTAGCTTGTCACAAAACGTCCTAAATCTTGAGAAGGTACTTGCATTTGCTTACTAAAATGTATTTATTTTACTTTTTTCACTTTCAATGTAATCTTAAATTTGCAAGATCCTAATCGTATGAGTGGGATTGAGTGATGCAACAGAAGAATATTTCAAGCAGCTGTTTAATTTATCTTAAACATTTATCACAAACATTGTCATTTCTGAAAAAAAAAACAAAACAAAAACAAAAACAAAAAGAAAACAAAAAACAAACCCCAAACCCAAAACTATTTTCTTGATCTGTATTGTAACAAAATTCATACTAAATGAAATGTCTTAACAGTTCTATTGGACAGTCCAAATCTGATATCCCAGAACAAATCAGGACTCTTTCTAGTATATATTCAAGACAGCTTTTCAGGTGAATTCCAAATAATAAATATATGTCAGCATAAATTCATAAATCACAATGTCTGGAAGGTACTAAAAGCTCGAGATTTACGCATGAGTCAAAATACTGTACAGTATGGAATCAAATTTTTGTTCTATATCTTAGAAAAGTTTCAAATCAAACACCATTACATGCAATCTTCAAAAAGCCTAATATGTATCTTATAATTCGAGCAATTTATAAGACACTTAGTATAAAGAGAATATGAAGGCTAATTATAACTTTGACATTTTGAAAAGATAACACTAAATATATCAATATGAAGAAAATTCCAATGCAGTAGAAGAGGTTGAAATAAAATATACTGTTCATGCAATTCTTTCATCATTTAATATTATCTTAATAGCTCTAGTCATATTCTAAGACTATTTTAGAGTCTTTCAATACCAGAGAGTGTCATTATCAAATAGATACAATATGTCCAGCATTCCACAGAACATCTGGTTTTAAATATTTGATCTCTAACTTCTTTTTTTCAAAGTTAAATTTTCAAGGGCACTCTCAAGAAGTATTCAAACTTTTTTGAAGATCTCTCAAAATCCCATCTGGAGGACCTCTAGAAGGGCTTGAAAAGGTATGAACCAGGTATCACTTCAAGAGGATTTTAGGCTGATTCCAAACTGACTTGTTAAGGCATGGCCCAGAATGCTCAGTCTCATTTTTCCAGCTGTTCAAACAGAATTAGGCAAACATATACTATAGCCTCTCTACAGCCACATTTTTTAATTGCCTCTTCATGGTCAAGTCAAGAAGGACCTGGGTTTCTCATCTAAGCCTGAAAACATGCAGTATACTCAAATTTAGTAAATATAGGCAAATTCAGGGATTTACGACAACCTTGACTTCTTATCTATTAATATTGAATTTTGCAATGCAAATTACAAAATTCAGAAATAAATTTTAGGTGCTAAATTGCATCTATTCATCCACCTTCTCTGCCTATATTTCTTCACTGGGAAGAGAAATAAGAGATGTAGACAAACGTCCTGATTCAGAAAAGTAGTTAACTTACTTGTTTGCTCATGGTTGGAGTTTCATGCCACTGAAATGCACAATCATATGATTTTTTAAAGAAAATTGTGACAAATGTATTTCAGAGAAAACAACCCAAAACAAAACAAGACAAAAACCAACCAACTAAAAACTCAAACCACATCAAAATATAACAGTAAGAAAAACAGAAAGATGTTTAAGAAGCACTAGGAGCATTATTGTTGAATGCTTTAGTACACTGGTTCCAATAGTTTTTTATGAAATGCAGCTACCAGCACTAAACATCATCAAAAATTTCTCTTTTCTAACTGCCAAATCTCTTATGTTAAAAGTAGTATCACACATGTCACTGAAACACCTATTATTTGACTAAAATACTGTGTTGAGGTCAGTTTATAGTATGTCAAACTTGTTTTAACATGTGTTACAATGAAACTGATACTCATGTCGATACTGTGCTCACAGGAATCCTATACTTGCAGGCCTATTCCTGCAGATATTGGAAACATTATGCAGACAACTTTTCCACATATTTTCCAAGATAATTCAGTTATATATATTAGTGGAAAATACACCAATTAACTATTTAAATGCATGATGGAAACAGAATCATGGACTTACAGTCTGTAATTTTCAGGATTTTTTTGAATTCTCCACTTCCAGATCCTCCGCAACCATCTTCATCATCACAATCGCCACTTCTACACTTCCACCACTGCCTGTTTGTTGGAGATCCCATTTATCATATTTTGGAAATGATTTGCCCTGCAACAGCTGAAGACAAGATAGAGTATGCAAGTTAACAGTACATATGGAGAGCTTTAATGATTATCCAAAATTTCATGTATGTCTCTCTAGTAATTCTCTAATGTGAAAAGGAAATTCCAGGGTCAACAGAATGAGAATTCTGAATGTTATTTTTTTTTTCCACCCTGGCTTACAGACATATTTAAAAGTGTGGTATCTGAAGATGTATAGTTTATCTTTAATTACAAAAAAATATAAAATGTCTCTGTGTTTATTACTATAAAAGATCAGGCACCAAATTCTGGATCAGTGGAATGAATGGGTACATAGAATCACAGAATAGTTTGGTTTGAAGAAGACATCTAAAGGCCATCTAGCCCAACTTTCCCTGAAATGAGAAGGGACACCTTCAACTAGACCAACTTGCTCAGAGCCCTCTCCAAACTAACTTTGAATATTTCCAGGGATGGGGCATCTGTCACATCCCTGAGCAACCTGTTCTAGTGCCTCATCACCCTCATTATGTTGCCATAAGGAGAGGGGGAAAAAACTTTCCAAGACAACTTTATGTGGGTAAAGTAGAGAAGAGTTCTTTTACTTAGAGGGTTTTGGG
>JAWWEE010000001.1:75858387-75879651 GCA_035221455.1 Xenops minutus | reverse complement strand
GGTTAGAGGTTGCTAGCTGCTCTGAATGCAAGAAACTACATAGAAGTATAAAAATCTACAAATTCATGAAAACCCTATGGCATCATTATAAAGAACTTCTTCCTTATATCTGATCTAAATTAACTTTCCTTCACTTTAAAATCATTATCCCTTATTCTATCACAACAGGTCATTCTAAAAGTTTGTCACCAACTTCCTTATAGGTACACATAGAGCAGATAGACAGCATCTGTACTACAAAGCAGCTGGACCTCCATCTTTTAAAGACCCATATTTTCTCTACACAGACTTAGGGTACATTTACTATTTTGTGTGAATTTTTCAGTTTGAAATATGTGAAATAGTATGAGAGCTGTACTGCAGTTCTGTATTGGTGAATCCAAAACATATTTGTGTGCTCTGGATGTGTCATAGGGACATGTCTTAGAAGGTGAAGGAAAAAAAAAAAAAAACCTGTGTTGGGACAGTATCAAATGCTTGACCAACGAGCAGCCGACCAAACTAGTACAGTCAGAGAGGCAGGACATGGAGAGAACTATTTCCAAATTACATCCAGGCATTGTTCAGGCAGGACTAATAAAGGTGACCTAAAATAAAGCAAAAAGATAGGTGATAATGGCCTAAGTAGTGTACGTGATTTGGGTCCAGTACCAGTGTTTTCTGTCTCCTTTTTATTTATTACTATAGATATGTCCAATGACGGTCTGTAAGAAAACAGAGATCTCAAAGTTTAACATGTTTCTCCTTTCTTTGAGCAGTCCTGAGCAATCACCTGAATAATGTTAATGTCTGTCATTTATTAAATGTGTAACTGCTGTCATCCAGTTCTCAAATACTAGGTGGTAGGACCATCATCCATACAAACATACAAAATATGCCCTCTGCCCCATCAATATTCAGTTTTGTTTACATGTCAGATATATATAAACACCATAATCTCTAAAGAACCAAGTTCTTACAAATGTTAAGAATTCTTATAACTCTATCTCAGCCAAAATATTAGTTTGTGGAGGTTTGTGCATTACATGAGCTTCAATCTAGCAAGATTTCTTTACACTGGCCTAAACCTCACTGGCTCAGATTCTTTAATTTAATAAGAGATGGTTCTTTCTCCTGAAAGTAGCTACTAATTAGTCTGAAATAGAATCAGTTGTTTAATACTTTCAAAGATGTGGTTATTTTGTTGTTTAACAAGATACTGGGTTCATATATTCAACCAATATTACAGATTATGGAGTTGCTTCCCAGACAATTTATTTGTTAAGTGCTGTACAGTGCCTAACCAAAAAATATTGTAATCACTACTACAATCATACAAATCTCAACAGTTTTATAAAAGCCACTTATCACACTGTGTAAGAGCAGGGGAATGCCATTCACCGCTGAATCAGCAGGACCAATTCATGCAGCATTTTTAATTCAAAAATTTTATTAGGCATTTATATACTACATGAAAGACAAACCATCTAGCTAAGAGGAAAAGATGTTCCTTTGTATTGCTGCCCTGCTCCATGCTCATTGTGTAATCCATGCCATACTTCTGCGAAAATAGCATTTATGGTAACAAAACACAGACAGTTTAATGAACTACATTCAGTTAAACATCACAGTTCTCTTATTTTTTGCCCCACTTCACATCATGACACATTTCCGAAGCCAGTTGTATGATAAGGTACTCTTTATCCCTGAGTTCTGTGGACAGGTACTTCCAGCAGACAGTTTTTCAAACAAAAGTTGCTGCCAAAGTTTCCACAGTGCACTATATATATATATATATATATATATATATATATATATATAAAAACAGACACACATTATTTCAGCCTAAGAACATGCATCCTCCTCTATAGTCTGTAACTCACTCTTAAAAATATATTGGTTTGATAAGATATTATATTTTTCTGCTTCTTTAAATTTCAGCCCAACTTGGTTATTTCTCTTTCCTCTCTTCTCCCCCCCCCCGCCCCCCGCCCTTTTTTTTCTTATTCTGCATTATTGACTTATGAGTAGAAACCTGAAAACCCAGATGATCACCCTAAATTCCTTTAAACATAGGGTCAACATTGAAAAAGTGCTCTTCATTTTTTTCCAAACTTTTTACTGTACTTGAAAAAGTAGAGATTGAAGAATGAACAAGATCAATTGTTATTTGGACTTTGTTATTCTATTCAGTCTTCTTAATTGTACAAGAAGAAATATTATCTCCATATAAGTTCACAAATCTCAGTGCTCATTCTCTACTAAGCAAGACTTGGATCTAATACAAATTCTTTATTCAATTTATGTAATCCATGTACTTCTTCAAAGCTAGATTGATTCACATTATAAACAAATATAAAAGTCATTTAAAATAATTATTGTGATGTACTTTTTATACAGTTATTATTTAAGAGGAAAATAAATACATGTTATAACTGAAGAATTTTGTAAACACTTTCTGGGTCTCCCACCAGAATAAGAAGGGTTACTAGCTGTATACTATGTGCCCCACCCCCAAAAGTACAATGAACTTTCTTCCCATTGTTCTCAGTCTAAAATGAACTCTTTCTTTTCAGGTGTCCCAGAAGTTTTTTCCATTCCACCAAACATTTGTCTCAAAAAAACCCAAACCAAAATCCCATGAGTTTGTTTACTCATACATTATTGCCTTTAAATTCCAAAGAAAATAACAGAAAATATGGTTGGCAGTCATGTTAGTTTGAGTGAGTTATGGCAAAGATTAGTTCACCGGTGTTGTGAGAATGTAGTAGACACACTAATATTCCAGATTTGCTGGGTCTTTCTCTTAATTTTGTTGAAAATTTATTTAACTAAGATTTCAATATCTAAAACATGTCCCTTGCTGGTGGCATTTTATTTTCAGAGAAAATTTGTGCACCACTACTGTGGTATGTGTGCACAGGTGAATGATTTGAGTGTAAGGTCCTTGGGAGTCTTTAGCTTCACACCTTGACCACATAGCTTTGGGAAGTTTGGCCTCCCCCTTAGATCTTTCACTGCTCAATTGCCTGAATACCCCTTGAAATTTTCACTGATGGCTTAGTGAAATGTTTTCTTTGACACAAACAATTCTGAACCAGGTTATAGCAAAATAAATTTTGTGAAATTTCATCTTTTAGAATGACAATGTTTTCATTAGAGAAATTACATTGTTGTAAGAAAGTACTTACAGGGTTCTTTAAATATATGACTTGAGAGTAGGTAACATTTCAGTAAGAAAATAAACTGCTTGCAGCAGCAACAGAGGTATCTATGAGGGTACTTAAAGCTTCTCTACAAATCTCAGAGTCTAAGCATAATTAGGAAAATTATCACTAAGGATGTATGGTTGTTGTACAGTCCTATAGGGTTTGGTAATTTTTCGAGATTATTTAAGACTTTTATTGATGATCTGGGAAGCAATATAAAAAAACAAAATAGTAATGATGAATCTTTTACTGACACAAGAACTGGAGAACTACTAAATAATAAAAAGGTGACAAACTGTCTAAGAAAATAACTCATCTGGCAAGTGAGGCAATCAAGTGAATTTTTAAACACATGCTGTAATAAAATACAGACAAATGTAAATTTCCAAGTCTAAATATTATATTTCATGCACATTAGAAGACAAAATATTCTGTTCTGTAAAATAATTGTGAGTGTCCTGGGTATCCAGCAGACTATGAATTACTAAGAACAGTGTTCTAGCCAAAATTTTAATGGGATATCTTTGGGGATGGAAATAGGAATAATACTATATTACTCCTAAATTCCATTCTCATTTCCTTTGTTCAGAAAGGATGGCACAGAAGTAAGCTCTATTACAGTGATTGAAATGGAACAAAACTCCCTTTTATTTTAACCAAGAAGCTCATCATTCAGTGCACCCCAAAAAAACCTTGATCTCAAGAATTTATTTAGCCAGCCTTAAAAGTAGCTACATGGATTTGGTGGGCCAAAGCATCTGAAAATAACAAACAAATTAAAATCTTTTATTTACAACACATTCAAAGTTAATCAAACAAATCTATGCTATCAATATCATACATTTTAAAACTTGCAGGTTGTTCTACATCAAAATAATTTATCAATAATAAATGATAATTATCAACAGTTGTGGTAAGGTTATTTTTACATATATATATGAGAATATTCTGGATCAAACAGGTTTTGGTCTTAAAGCATGAATTAATTTAGGAGTTCAAGGACAGGGTATGGGTGGGATTAAAATAAAAAAAAAAAAAAACAAAAACAAAATGGCCCCTTCTGTCTCACAAAAATACATGTATTCATATAACTATATGATTTAAATGAGAGGCTGTATTCCTTTTTATTTTCTTGTGCTAACAGGAAGTTGCAAGTGATTTAATCTCTGTTGTTTAACTCAGCAGGCAATTAAACACGAGACAGCCATTCACTCACTCCCCCTCAGTGGGATGAGGGATTGAATCAGAAAGATGGTAAAACTTGTCGTTGAGATAAAAACATTGGAATCAGACATAAAAGGAAAAGAATAATGATAAAAGAATGTGCAAAACAAGCAATGCACAATGCAATTTCTCACCACGCATTGACTGATGACCCAAGCACTGAGCCACCAGCCTCTCATCAACCCTCTCCAGATTATATTCTGAGTATGATTTTGTATGGTATGGGATGTCTCTTGGGTCAGTTGGCGTCAGCTGGCCCAGCTGTGTCCCCTCCCACCTTCTTGTGCACCTGCAGCCTGCTTGCTGGCAGAGTGGTATGAGAAGATGAAAAGTCCTTAACAGAGTAAACACCGCTCACCAATAATTAAAATGTTACTGTGTTATCAACATTATTATCACTTTAACCCAAAATGCAGAACACTACCAGCTACTAGGAAGAAAAATAACTCTATCCCTGCTGAAACAAGGACAATGTCTAATTGTCCTTGTTGAACTTGATGAACTCTGAAACGCAAGGAAATTTTTGTTCACACTATCAAAACTGATGTGATACAAAAGCCTAGTATCCTATTTACTTATTCTATACATCATATACCTTCAGGAGAAGCATTGATTTTCTATGAATTTTATTCTATTTCAATAAAAACATCTTGATCCTCTGTTACAATCAATGTGAACTAAGTTCAGTCATAATATTTCCCCTCTTTCATTTCATCTCAGTCTACAACTTCCTCACAAAGGGAAGAGGAAGGGCAGGCACTGTTCTCTTCTCTGTGGTGATCAGTGACAGAACCCGCAGGGAATGTCCTGAAGTTGTGTCAGGGGAGGTTTAGGCTGGATATTAGAAGAAGGTTCTTCACCCAGGGGGTGATTGGGCACTGGAACTGGCTCCCCAGGGAAGTGATCAAGACCAAGACTGACAGAGTTCAAGAAGCTTTTGGACTATACTCTTGGGTACATGGTATGAATTTTGGAGATGGTCCTGTGTGGGGCTAAGAGCTGGACTCGATGATACTTGCAGGTCCTTTCCAACTTGGCATATTCTGTGATTCTGTGATTTATACACACGTCATAAGTGCTAATGGATGAAATCTCAAAGGAGCCTAGCAGTGAATCCAATTTATCTAAATAAAATCAAGTCCAGAAGAATTATTTTGAGAAGTATTACTACCTTGAACTCTTTAAAATGAAAGGAATAAACTATGCTAATTTTTTTTCCCCCCTCTGCTTAGCATTACATACCTGAATACTTAAAAATACAGCATTTCTATTTGGTGATCTCATTAAAAAACTAGTACATCTGTAGGCCAGAGTCTCCTGCAGGGTTTCATTTCCTTTACAAAAATGAGTATTCTAAATTAGAAGTCCACTTTATACTGGGGACTGGTATTTAGATCACTAGTCTTACAGCTCATAGTCCCTCACAATAGCGTCCTGTGAGGATTTTTTCAAATGAAAAGTTCTAGTTTTGTGTGAAGTACATCAGCACAAGCATACACTAGACATTTTTTCCCATCATTAGCTTGCTTCTCAGCTATCACAGGTTTGAACAGACCTGACTAGCACTCTCTACAAAAATGCTTGACCCCAATTTGAGCCTTAGTATAGTCTACAGACTGTTCCCAATGAGATGCCTGATAATGGATATTCTCCTCTAGGAAGTAGGACACTTGTAGTCCCTGACCATTTTTATTTAATAAAACAGATACATTTTTTTGAGATGTCTACAGTGCTGAATTTAAAGAAAACCAGGCAATAAGCTACAGCAATAGGTATTGAATTTCTCAGTCTTTGTAACTTATATCTGTTTTCCAACAAGTTCTCCCTAAGGTAAATCTCTTATTAAGAGGCTAATTGTAATCACTGAGGATGTGAAGCAGTGTGTTCTCATCCTTGATCCCCTTCTTACTTAGCAATATAGATACAGCTCCTAAATGTCTGTTAACAAATATTCTTTTCCTAATTTGTTACATATAAAAATATTGTTTTATATCTGAGAGTGCATTTTATAGCTAAAATGTCTCAGCTCAGATTCTTACATGAGTTCTTTCTGGTTATTACTGGTTCCAAGTGACTACAGGAGCAAAAGCTTGTCTCTTATCCCTTAGTGCAATCCCTGCCATCACGGTTATGCACACTGTCAACTTGATTTGTTTAAAAAATACTTCAACATTTTCAGTCTTTAAAATACATGTCTTAATAACATCTCACTGTAGATTTAAATCATCCCCAGAAAATTAAGTGAGTTAGACATTTCTATGATAACAAATGAGAGCAAATTAAACCCCAGAACAATAGCTTGTACTCTTGTTTCCATCTAGGTAGTAGAAATAATAGAACAAAGTCACATTATATATAATTAATGTTCAGGGACTAATGTTCTTTGTCCATTTCATCCATCCAGGAAGACAGCTCAGCTACAAGCAGAAATAGCTAGTTATAATAATGAAAGAGAGATAAAAATTCCAGGAAAAAAAAATCAACAAAATTTCATTCAAAATATTTCTAAACCTAGCATAAGCAACTTCAGTGTCTGTTCTTTAGAGTCATGGATATGCTTGGGGTTTTTTCACTGTTATTTTCATCTGTTTCATATTATTAATTTGAATGGTATCAGTATAACTTCCTCTACTTGACATTACAAATAATTTTTCAGACAATTTGCAAATTATTTTATCCTTTACTTTGTCCTCATGTGAAGTTTTAGACCTTTTTCTCTTGGTAAGGGTTCATATTAATAGATAAGACATATATTAGACCATTTTCTTCAGCTGTAATAGTAGACTGAAAGAGCATTATTTTTCAGAAGATGAAATTCTGTCTTTTCAGAACAGAATATGCAAAACTCTAGACAGCTTAACATCAAGTGGTTTAACAGATGATTGAGGTCTTACAAAAATCAGAAAAAGGACTGATTTAAATAACATGGCATATTGTAATCAGATAAAACTCATCCAAACAAGCATACCCAGGATTTTTTGTGGTTCTTGGCTTCAGAATCTATGACATGTCATATGTACATGTCAAAAATTTCATGTTTTTCTGTAAGGTGTCTAAGATCCTCAGTAATAATTTGCATGTTGGAGGTTTGATTCAGTTTTTTGACATGGTTTTCTAGAGCCTTTTAGATGGCTGAGAGTACCTGGGGTACTACGTGGAGGTACAGCCGTGACAAAGAATTTGCAGAAGATTTTTCAAGCAGCAACTGAGGCCAAAAGACACTGAGCAGCTGGAATGGCTCCACGCATCTGTGTACATGCAACTGAACCATAATCCTAGTTAGAGCAGGGAGTTATTCAGCTGAGCAAAGTTTAGTGTCTAAAGTGAGATGTATAGAAAAGAAATAATTGCAAAAGAAAATTTTCCTAGTGAATTCTTAATTCTATTTTTTAGCCAGACAGTACAATTTTTGTTTGTTTGGTAACAACATGGCTTGAAGCATAACTAGGCCAACTGGACAAGAGAACAACAGGATCCCAGCCATTATCAAGATGCTATAAAATGGAAAAAAATCACTGTTTCTTTCTTTGTATGTTCTCTCTCTCTCTCTAAATTTACTACTAACAAGAGTAATGAAATTATTTTTGAGGAAAAATGCTGATTACAACTTCAGAATTAAATTTTCTGAAAAAAAGTTTCAAACCAAACATTTCCATTATTAACAACTAGAATTTAGAATACCACATGGATAATTAATCACAAGTACAGCCAATTTTAATTACTCATGACTATCACACACGAAAGTTTGTCAGATAATATAAGGAACCAAAGCATAACAAGGAAGCTGTGGAATGGAAGAGAATTTACCAACTTGCAAAAATCCATATATATGAACATTAGGTCATTATCATGCACTGGTTTCTATTACTAATAATAGCAATTTGTTAATAGTCTGGCTGTTACTTAGAAATAAATATCATGACATTAGCAAAACAGCAAATGTCCATTTTGATCTTTTAAGAATAAAGTTTATTCAATGCTTCAACACACATGTTGAAAGTAAGGTGGGATTGGGTTCTACAGCATAATATCTATACTACATCAGTTGTTCATCTGTGTATTTCCAGTCCACGGCAATTCTGAAATTTTATCTACAAAAGTAGAAGCTCCCTCACTTTTACGACACAGATTATTACTGAAGAGTTAATGATCTGTAAACCCTAGTTTTCTCTTATTATCAGTGAAAATAGAATTCTAAAGTTACAGTTAGAGTGAATTAAGCATCATGGTAGATAATGAAAATCACAGACAGACTATTTTGGGTTCTGATTTCTTCTTATGCTTCACAGATATATAGGTGAAAAGGGTATAATATTAAGCCATTTAGAAGAAACTTCTGGAATGCTTTTCACTTTATAAGAATAACATGTTACTTGACATTTCTTCTGGAAGACCATTCATGAGACATAGAAAAAACTGCATTACAATAATCAGTGCACCATGAGCAAAATTGTGACCAGATTGTTAGAGGTAGGCTAACATTTCCTGTTGCTACCCTATTGTGAGTGGATAAATTGGTGGTTTATCCAGAGAACTGATTTCAGTGAATGGAATTCAGTGGGCGGTCAGTGGAGGTGCACACCAGCAGTGCTGATTGACACTCTTCTTTCTCTTATCCACCAGAAGCATGATAAAACTACTTTTGTCTCTCACTTGGTAACATTTCCAGCCCTCACCTGAGTGGACTCTGGAGTGAGTGAGGAAAAGCAATAGCTGCTTTGTAAAATTCAAGAAGGATAATCTGACAGTAAGGCTAATATTGCATTTAAGATGTTTGAATGTTAACAGCCACACCTCTGTTTTTGCCATAATATTTAAACAAAAAATTAGGAAACAAAATGAACTGCTTTGGGGTAGATAGGATTGATATAACTGATTTATATATATTTTATGTATTATATATATAATATATATATATTTGTGGTATCTACTGATATCTTCTGGTCAGCAGAAAGAAAACAGAAATCTTTAAGGCACCTCTTCTGACTGGTTTTAGATTTATCTATAGGACACAGTGGACTGCAACCTAAACCCACCTATTTCTCTCTATTGGTAAGAAAGACCAGTTCAGATGAATAGACATATGGCTACATAGATCCTAAAATTTAGCACTGTTGAGAAAGGGTGCACAGCAATTAAGTCATCTCATAAAGAGTGTGGGTTTGCCATACAATTATGCTGAAAGCTAGACACAGAGGATTTATCTGGAAATTGGCTTTGGTCATTTGACCTGGAAAGTCAGACATCCAAACCTACTGCTAAGATACAATTCCTTTGCTCCTGGCTTTTAACACTCCATGAAAACCCTGTGAGTGGACCAGGCTTTCAGTGAGACTTTCCTCATTGTAGCGCAGAGCACAGAATGTTGCCTTAGAGCAAAAACTTCTCAAGCTTCTGTTTAATCTGCAGGGTTATTTGCTTGTATGCAAAATGAACAAATAAATTCAGAGCAACGGAATCATTCAGTTTCCCTCAGACAAGGAACTGACTGATTTTTTTTGTCAGCTTGAGCACTTAATTTAGATTATTGAATAACTTTTAAAAATCCTTTTTAATTATTCTATACAGCTTGAGAAATAAATTATTTTCTATCTATTTTGACATCGTAATCGAGCCACATCAGCACTTCATAAATTGAATAAAATCCTGTGGTAGATCAAAAGTATGTTCCATTCAGCTGAGGCACTGTGTTTAACACACAGTAATGTGTTAAAGAAGCACAGAAGTTGCTTAGAGCTGGGAAAATGAAAATATAATGTAAATACATCTTGAAAGAGAGTACATATACAATTGGGAAGCAGTCACACAATTAATTTTTGCCACTTTCTAAAGTAGAAATTTTTTCTACAGTTTGATAACATTTTCAGAGATACCAGTTATCCTGTTTTTTGTGAAGAAAGAGGAAATCAAGGACCAAGGGAAGGAATATGTTTAAACTAAATGGAAACTGATTGTCCAGTAACAACAACAACAAAATATCTCATTTGAACATCTGATTAGTCAGAATTGGGAAAATTACTGTTAAAAAAAAATAATATGAAATATGCAGACACAATGTGTGTCTCCTAAGACACTGTGGGTAAGGAGTCCACAGTCCTGCCTCAGATATAAGAGGGTGTCACAAGCCAGTCACGTCCACTTTGTGTGTCTCCAATAATTTTTTTCTGAAAAGAACTAAAAAAGTATTACAACATGAAATAAGAGCCAGCAATAACTAAATGAATCTGTTCCTATTTACATATCATCCAAATCTAATATTGTACTAATTTCTAGGCTCTATGAAGCTGAGTTATTCTGGCAGGCATTCTTCATGATGTAATTCAGTTATGAAGTTACAGAGTGGTTATAAAGCCTGTTCTCTGACAACTGATGATGACATTGAGAAATAATTCACCCATGGTTTATCAGTACAATCAGTGAGAGATGATAGGAGCCATTACCATTGGTGCCTAGCACATAACATGGAATAATCAACAAATTAGTGACACACAGGACACAATCAATTTTCAATAGTAAATCCTTTCATTCCTCAAGGAGACAATATATTGCTTTTAGTACCATGTAATACATACTGGAAATAACTTACAACCGCAAATGGCATATTAAAAGTAGACTCAATATGCGTACATGCCTCTGACCTCCACAGCAGAAGAGTGAAAGTGAGCAGCTCAGACAGCCAGCTGGGCCAAGAGCTGTGTTTGTGGGGTACTCATCATTTCAGTAATCTCACACAAATGACAGTCTAAGCTCCAAGACACTTATGTCTGCCAAATCTTCAGCTGTCTCCAGTAAAACTGAGGCATACACAGATAATATAAGTGGTTACCATAAGAAATTTAGAGATTTATGTGCTCAGAGAACTGAGAGGCTTACCTACAGTTAGCACAAAATTATTAACAACAAACCACTGCATCACATCCCATTATGATGGAATTTTATAGGTTTCTAAATAAATGGCAAAAATCTTTAACCGACAAAAAAAATTTCAAACTTAGTACAACTTTATAAAATCAGTACTCTCCCAGAAACATTTGAAAGCAAGTTAAATACAAAAAGAAAATAGAACAAATCCTTTACTTTTGTATTAGCCATTGATCTATAGATAATAAAAGTGAAAAATGGTCCCTGATACTTAAAAAATTGAAACATTAAAAATGCATTTCCCTCTTCAGCAGCTGAACATGTACTTTTCCCTTAGATCAGAGCATTTTAAATTGATCTAGAATACAATATGGTAGTAGACACCTATAACATGTAATAGAGAACTCAATTACTATGAAACAAAATCCTTCGGTATTCATTCATCTCATAATGGACCATATGATATATAGGTCTATAGGATGTTTTTTGTGGGGTGGGATTCCCTATGCAAAACTATTGCCATGTGCTATCTCCCCTGCTCCCCTCCCTGCCACCAATGCAAAAGAAATGATGCAGGAACTCAAAATAACTAAAATAACTAATAACCAGGAATCTCTTTTTATCAATTATCAATTATTAATTACAATTATCAAGTATCAATTATAAAAGTATACACCCAATCATTTTCTGTGACTTTGTACCAATCCTATAATAAGAGTTTGCTGCAAAACACACCACAGAAAAAACATACATCCAGAATCTTATGCATTATTTACCAAGTTTTTCTTAAGGTCCAATGTATCTTCTTTACGTTTTCAGAATATATTCTTCAGACAGAATACCAGTATAAACTCTAGTACACCATTTATCCCCCACTTAAGCCTTACACTGAAAGTTTTCCAGTTGCTGAGATTTTGTGCTAGCACTCTTCATAAGGCAAATGAATTCTCAATGAGGGTAAAAGAAGGCCTACCTGCCACACAATTTGCCCCTTGTCCTAATTCTTGAGTTGTCATTTATTTTCATGATTTCTGTACAAATATACTTCACTGGTTATATTTCTGTGGCAAGGCTGCTTTGCATACATTGAGACTTAACATGTATGAGGGGCTCTATTTTTAAATCCTCTTTGCCTCCAAAATATTCTTAAAATAGTTCCCATTGCCTAGTCTTGTCAAAATGCATCATGCCTGTTTTTTGAAATCTTGAAGAGAATTAAGGTATGTTTGAAGTCTGAAAGTGGTGGAGGAGGGGACACATATTATTTGAGAACAGTATTCTTGGTCCATACAGAAGCGGACCATTTACAATCAATCTTCTCAGAAAGACTTGATAGAACAATTCTTTAGATCCAAATGGGGTTTTGTACATGTGATAAGATTATAACTTTTCTCAGAAAAGCTATCTGCAAGTTCAAGTAGCTGCATATGCTATTTCTCTGCAGCATTACTTATTCAGATGCAATCAAATACCATGGAGAATATTATAAAATAGAAGAAGCCTTTTTTGAAGTTCCTGAGAAAGCCTGGCTCATCCATTTTGCAGCTGTAATATGTGCGCAATAGTCTAATTATAGTAATCGTAATCTATGCAGACTATGTTATTAAATGTGACATATATTTAAATTGTTGACAGATGGCATTGAATCATGTATAAATATTTATAAGGTCACACGTATTCCTATAGCTAGCACACACAAAAAATTCCAGGTATATTAGTCTGTCTTTTCTGAATCCTTTCATATGCACATGCAAACTCAGAATTTCTATTATAATAACTATTTTATTGTTCAAGTTATCTGAAGACTTAAAGAGACCACATTCTTTTTAAAGTGAAATGAATATTGCACAGATTACAGACTGTTTTTATTACTTCATAAATAAGGGTACTTTTTCATCAGTACAATGTATTATGTTAGCCCATGTGCTCACAGTTATTAAATATTGCCATTATGCTGTTTATTCATAATCACTCATCTTCACTCTTCACCTCCATAGGAGAGATCAACAGAAACCTTAAAATCATCAAGAACAGTGTAGAAAAACAGCAACACCATTCACTGCCATGTGAATCTAATGCACATATTCCTCTTAGAAATCATCATTTAAATCACATATAGTGAAAAAGTTGGTTTTAAAAAAATACCCAAAACAACTAGAAAATATTCACTAAAGTGCCATATAGGAAATATATTACCTGAGCTTTTCAAAGATATCCTAAAGTAGGCTTAAACTAATGAATAAATGAAGAGTGAGGGATTACACAAGTCACAAAAACTACTTATGTATCTTTTCAGCTGGCGGAAGTCACTTCATGTGGCTTTAGAACTCTAAATTTAAGCATCTGTGTGTGCAGAAAGACAGGCAAGTCCTGTGAGTAATTCATCTCAGCTTAAAGTTATCTGAAAGATGTTTATTGAAGTAAAAACTCAGATTCTTTTATGATATGATGTTTTACCAAAAAAAGTTAAAAAATAATAAAAAAGAAAGAAAGAAAGAAACAAACAAAAAAACCCAAACAACAAATTTTGTAGGTTTAAACTTTATTCTTTTTTATTTTTTTCCCCAACTTAAACACGTGTAGGCTACTTAAGTGGCAATAGTCACCTTTTACAGTCAATTTAGAGTCACATTGTTATAGTCAATGGAAAGAAACAAACAGCTTCAAAAGTCTGATCTCATTCTAAAATAAACTGTGTAAAAATGCATGCACATATGCATGACTGATTTTGAGAGGGTATTATCTGGCATTACATAGTCGAAAGAGGGTTGATCTTTTTTTCCCTCATGAGTTCTTGCACTAAAAGATCATTCTGGCAAAAACTACTTTCCCAAGAAAATGAAGGGAGGAGGTGACCATTTAAAAGACCGAAGCGAAAATGAGAAACCTTAGCATTTAACTTCAAAAACTGTAAGCGTGAAGTGATAGAAGTCCTTTCAAGATGGTGTGATAATTTCTTCGTTGAAAGTCTGGTGAAGGGATAAATAAAAAAGGAATAAAGAAAGAAAATAAATGTGAACCATTTGATGTCAGTCTTCCTACTGTCTGAAAGATAGAGAAAAAGTATTTCAAAAGTTCTGAGAGTAAATTATAAGCTATTTGTTATATTAACTTTCCTTACAAATAATACATTTTTGTGGCTGGTTTTATTAATTTATTTAGTACAGTAACAATTAGCTTTAATTCTTTTCCTTCTGTCAGAAATATTTCACACAAAGCATGCCAACAACATCAGAAACAGGTGAGTTGGGATTCTAAAGCTTCTATGAAATACCAAAAAAAATCTTGAATTCCTTTGACACAAACCGTATTTATTGTATTATTTTTTTCTCATACAGAGTGTTTAATTGAGGAAATAGTGCAAACTCTGATTCAATGCAGTTATGCATTTTTCATTTTATTAGAGGCAGGGATTTTTATCATTAAAAACTTTAATAAAAAATTAAAAAAAAAAAAAAAAAACAACAAACCAACATTGTTAAAGCCAAGAATAAATATCATATACTTCTTGTAAGGCACTTGGGGTGTTTTTCAATTTGTCATAATCCAGTTACATATGTGCGTGTTCTAGCTGCTCTGGAGATAATATATGACAGATGGAGTCTGATTTTTTTTCAAATGCTAGGAGAATTTATATATTGCACTTAACCTGATAAGGATTTCATTATTGCAATGTGTTCATTTCTGCATGGATTTGTAATGTAAATTTACGTAGAAACGGGAATCATTAAGAGACCAAGTATCAATATCAAAAAACACTGAATGATTTTGGTAAAATATGAGTCAAAATATATAGAAATGTTAAGCCTAAGGTTTATTTTCTAGAGTTTAGTGTTCCCATTTCTCCTTATATCTTTTAAAAATTGAACATGTAATAAATTACAATCCTAGAAGTTGTTCAAGTCAGAGCTTTTATTTACAATCAACTGGATACATGTAGTATAAATGTTAGTAAAATACAGTTGTGTTTATAAGCCAATACTAACAGAGCTTCAGTCTATGACATATAACAAAATTTGATTTTTTGTTTTACTGTAATGTTCTCTTACATCCAGGGCTGGACTATAACTGCTCTAAGAATTACAAAGAAAAGAAAACAGTTCTAATGTGAGTTGGCTGTTGTCCAGCTTGGGAGAAAAAATACCCCCCTAATAATGGAATCATAGAATGGTTTGAGAAGAGACCTAGTTCATATCCCTCTGCCATGGGGCAGGAACATCAACTGGAGGAGGTTTCTCAGGACCCCATCCAACCTTGAATGCTTTCAAGGATGGGGAATCCACTCCAAGAGGTACATGTCCACAAGTGGCAAAGATTATTGGGGAAGAAGATATGGCTCAGCAATCAAGAGTTTCTGTTTCTCACCATTTGTTAAAATACTGTCAATAGAAAACCAGATAACACTGATTTTTTTCATATAATTTTGAAGGTTTCATGAAAAAAATAGTGAGTTGAACTGAATGCTGTAGCCTGCCAACTGTGAGTAATACCCATATTTCCTTCGGTTATCCTAACTTTTACACTATAGCCTAATTTCATTAAGAAAAAAGAAGGCATATTCTCAAGATATTCTTAAAAAAACCCATTTCAATGAAGAATGAATTCTTCATTTTTGATGGGCTCAAAGTGCTAAAGAGAAATCAGAGATTTTTAACCTTAGTTAAAAGTCTGAAAGTTATATTCACTGAAAAATAAAATTCTTCCTCCTCAAAGATCCTGTAGCTTTGATATAGAGGCATTCTCTCTGAAATAAACTGAACTAGGATTCCTCAACTCATACTTTAATCATCAAAAAATTATTTGAGGGGGAAGAAGGAAAGCAGCAGTGGCTTCTTTTCTTAGATCAATGTTAAAAGAGTATATTGTTTAGAATAAGTGATTAAATTATCATCACAAATGTGAAGGAGCACACAGACACAATGGCTTGAGAGGAACTAAAAGAACCGAGATACAGATGAGCCTCTGTCACAGCCATCCCAGAAAACCCTCAATTCATGGGCTGGGCTATTATGTGTCTTCTGGACTCAGTGGGGAAGCAACTCCATGGATCACTTCACATACTGAAGGGGTTACTCCCTAGGAAATGCGAGACTTTCTAGGGTGCAGGGAAAGTGCATTTTGAGATTGTACAAAGCTTAGGGACAGAACTAAAGATGGGGAAAGGGAGACATCAAGGGGTTCTGAGAAGAAACAAGCACGGAAAAATAAAGGTATGAAGAGATGAAAAGGACCAGTCATTTGTAGACAGGGTCTCATGTGTACACCTGTCCTCTGCATATGATTTGCACGGCCTGCCCTATCTCCTCTTTGGACTCCATCTCTCACTGCTGTTTAGGGTGAGAGACTGAAGTGTATAATGGTCTGAGTGTCACGTGCTAATGTGGGGATGATTGGTCACAGAAGTCCATCTCTCCATGATGATAGCAACTAGAGGGACTGGAGTGCACTGATATTCTGGGAGTCCATATGTCACATGTTGTGTGATTGCTACCCTGGACTAGTTCAAGAGTCAGGTAAGAGGCCTGGGAGCCAGGTAATGAAGCAGATATAAGGCTGGGCTGGGTGACGGGGAGATGAGAGGGTCTCTGATTTGGCTAGTGGAGGGACTAGGAGGCCATTTGCATGTTGATCTCAGTGTATCAGGCCACTAGAGACCAGAGGATCCAAGACTGCTGGGTAGATGATGAGTATCTAAGGGTAGTTAGTTGCTGAACTGTGTGCTGAAGGGTAGTTGCTGAAGTTGCTAGTTTGCGTGTCTAGAGATATGTGTGGGCAAAGGGTATCTGTCCCAGAAGTAGAAGTCGGGCTGTCAGCCTGGGTATGCGATAGCATGCTCAAGGGCCAGCAACTGGGGAGATCAAAGTTCAGTTAGTGGACAAGACAGGTGTCCAAAGGCTGGTTATTGAAGGGACATTGTTTATATATTTATTATACACACACATATATATATTTATACATATATATGTTATGTATTTTCCATTAACAGGTTTTCATCCTGACCAGTCAAAGAAATGAACAGAATCAGGCAATGGGTGCAGTTTGTATCTACATGAGCACTGTGTTTTGTCTCTGTGTTGGTTTGCTGCATACATCCCTGTTGTGTTTTTATACACATTTGCATATGGGAATACGTGCTCACCCTTTGTGCTGACTGAATCTGTGGGCATGATGTTGCTGCAGATTTGACAAGCCCTGTGTGTTTAGCCACCTTTGAGAATGCTTGCTAAAATTGGCTCTCCTGGACAGTTGCAAAGAGAGATGTCTTATTTCTGTACATTCAATAGCAAAGCTATGTGGTCATCACAAAGTTCTTCAGGGTAGGGCAACTTCATAAATGCAGAAAGCTTCATTTCAGAGAAATTAGGAAGTTTCAAGTGTCAATGAGGCCTAGGTGCTTCTGAGGCAAACAAAGTGAATAGGGAAAACAAATTTTTATTTAGATTCTCACCTTCTGGTTTGCTTTTTTTTTTTTTTTTTTCTTTCACAGTGAGGGAAGGTCTAGCCTTTAAGGAAAACTAACAAAATCCTGAAGAATGTCTGTGATCACAGCAGGTGTGCCTACCTGGTCAGTAGGCTGTGCAAGTTCTACATTCTGTTAGAGCCCTGTGTCTATTGGTGAATATAAGATGGCAGTACAAGGTCAACATAAGAAAAAAATGCCTATTCCTTGTGAGACACATTTCTTTTTTCCCTGAATTCACCTTAATTTCACAGAGGAATTACTTTCAATACTTGATGTTGAGTTTCAAATTCAAAGTATTTTCCTTTTTTTTTTTTTTTCCGAGTAAGCAAGGGCTCCAGACCTGAAACTCAAGATGACATGAATATACAAAAATGTACTTCTGAAGAGTTAACAGTTAACAAATTTTTCATATACCAAGGGCTGTTTGTTAGCTAACCATACATATGCTTCAATATACCTGTATTGTTTTAAAATAGTTTTAATATAAACCATCACTCTTGTACTACAGCATAAATGAATGCTAGAGTTCTAAGCCCTTCTTTTCCTTCCTTTAAAGCATACTTCTCACCATTGTCTTCCTATTTCACAAGCAAAATCTAGACCATGCACGATTTGGTACATACCACTATATCAACACAAGTTAGGGTTACTATCTGGCCAAGTAAGACACAGAATTAATAATTTATTTGGTAAATCATTTTGAGAAGACCCACTACCTTACTCATTAAAATGTAAATGCCAGCAGAGTAGACTACATATAGTACGCAGATCCCAAGGACACATTTGTGTTTCAGCCTTACTTATGTGACGATAACTTTTTTTAGTTCTTTTTAACCTGAAATAATCCTAGATTGTGTAGTTTATTAATACAAACTTTCTGGGTTTTGTCCCTAATTTTCAAAAACAGTCACAATTTGGAAAGAATTAATATTAGTTTTGCCATATTTTACTGCACTTAAAATAAAAAGCCTTTACTCTCCAATCTATACTCACAAAAGATGGTGAGGATACATAGGGTAAAATACACAGAAAAATTGTTCAAATACTCATCTCCAACAGAGTAATCAGAAAGATTACTGGCAAAGAATGCAGCTTGAAGTATCTCACCATATTTTGGTATATAATTTATTCTCATGTAACAAAACCCATCTGTTTTCACACTCTTGCTACTTCTATTATTTAATTGAGTCACTGTCTCTTTTACCAGATCATTTTTCTCTGATTCACAGCTTGCAAGTAGCGTTAAGTCAGGACTGTTGAAAGGAAGGCCAGCTATTACAGCAGATATATTTTCTATCAAGAAAACTCAGAGAAATAAATGATCTAGGAGAACAGCATTTCACCTATATACTTTAGACACTGGGACTTCATTTTATGATTTCAGTTATTTTATTTAGTTATTACAGTTTTAAGTGTTTTGTGGTAATCAGCAGAAACTAATTAGACATAAAACTATAAGACATTCATTTTCAAACACTTAATTACATTGTAAATGCTGATATTAACATATTACATAGCAGTTTGTTTCATTACTTCATTAAATGATTGCTAGAGAGTGCTCTAAAAGCAGTAACAAATGCCCCCTAATACTTTCAGAGTCTGTAGTAGATGTGAACAACTGAAGGAAAGACAGAAATTATGCCCATTTACTTTCAAGCCAAAAAGATAAGGAACCACTATTTACATCCAAAAAATTGTGGTTATGTCACGACTGATTTTTGTCAGTAAAAACACCAAAATGTTCCTGGACATGGATAAATTAATAGAAATTAGTCTAGCATATTAGCTCAGAATTGTTAACCCTCATAATTCAAAACAAAACTGAAGAAAACATTGTGCAAACAATAATAAAAAAAAAAAAAAAACTAAACAGCAGCCAAATACATCAGTGGAATAGTTCTTTTAATGGAGATAGTACTTCTTCAAGGGCAAATGCAGTCTCATATCTGAAAGAGCATATATTTTAATTTTACTCTGTTATTTCTAGGTAATTATTTAGCTTTAAAGTGCTACCAATTTGCTTTGGTAATATCTCTGTGGAAAATTACTATCACACTACTTAGATTTTATTTCTTTCGATATGAAGGTTATAAAAATGAAGCCAAAAAACAGTGTGACACGCTACTGGAACAAAACATGCAGAGAACCTTGCCTTAATCCTTGTAATACTCCTTTGAGATACTGTTTATTCCAGGAGTCTGATATAACAGCAGAAGAAGCCCTTGACAAACAAAACAAAATAAAAAACAGCTGGCTGCATTCCTGTCAGGCACTTCCATAGTTTATAAACCCTCCAAACATGCTAACATCAAGGAATTCTTAGATTTCACCAAAAATCTTTAATTCTTGGCTGAACAATATAGTATAATCTGACACAAGCTCTCCTGAAAGTATTTCTGCAAAACAATCAGCATGCTGAAAGACTCAACAGCAAAATAAAACAAAATAAAAACCAAAACCAAGCAATCAACAAAACAAAAGTTCAGGATTAATGTTACTCTTCCAAGAAATCATGGGAAAATATCAGCCTGCAGCTTAATTCAGAGCCACTGTATTTTCTCTGCTTTGAATGCACGGCATGAAAATTAATTATTACATTTTTGTGTGAGACAAAAGTAGAAAGTATAGACAGTGACATGTATAGAATGGTATGAAAAGTTAGTATTTGAACGCTAATATTAAGCAATTACACTATTTGCTATTCTAAATATAAAGGAAAACTCACCAGATATGGACAAAGCTGAATTTTAGCTATATCAATGGTATAATAAGTAGTCTACACTCATTTTAATGCTGGCACAGATAATAAACAGAACTCTTCAGAAGACAGCCATGGAAACTATGAAACAGATTTTGCTAAATCTCAATAAAACTTGACATTTCTATCGCATAACAAAAAATATTTGGAAGACTGGGAAATAGGTGTTGTCTTGATGTTTAATTCACTTCTGAGTTTAGGAATTTTGTCTTGAGTCAGGGTCTTGCAAGGATTTACTTGTGCAATTTAATTGTTTTATGAAGACTCCGCACAAAGATGTCCACACCATTTAATAAACAAGTTGCACCTCTTGCTCAGTTCTCAGGAATAATCATCTCTACTTTCCACAGGATGCTGCTTTGGGGACATTATCCTCCACACTGTATCATCTAGCAGAGGGCATGACTTCCAAAGAGGATATTGATATTTAAACTGTAGTAGATCTAATGTGCATGCTTAAGTTGTGTCTGTGCAATTTCCTAGTGTGGATACAGCCATCCTATCTAGCAGGTTGATATTTTATGTATCAACATGAATTCCATGTTATAAAACCAATATTGACAAATAGATGACTGAGATGGTCAGTAATTATCACACAGCTGTTGAAATCCAGGATTACACTGCCAGTTCCCAACTGTCACAGACCTTGGGGGGAAACGGGAAGAGCCACTCTGCACGCAAATGCGGGGTAACGCAAAATGGCCAAATATTTATTAGAGTACAACGGTTTTATAGGGGCTAGCTAGAAGGAGCTAGAAACTAGGCGGGGT
>JAWWEE010000001.1:75811496-75839191 GCA_035221455.1 Xenops minutus | reverse complement strand
AAAAAAAAAAAAAAAAAAAAAAAAAAAAAAACAAAAACAAAAAAAAAAAAACAAAAAAAAAAAAAAAAAAAAAAAAAAAAAAAAAAAAAAAAAACTGCTCTGGAAATGGAAAAATGACCATGGCAATCATAGCCAATATTGGACAATGTGAGACCACAACTAAGACCTATGTAAAGCTCTACCTTTTTCCTTTTGAAATGCATAGCTTCCCCTTTTCCTTTCACAATCACATCTGAGTTCCATCTAGAATCCACGTAACTCATTCATCCACAGCATTATCTTCCCAAAACATGCTAGTGCCTGATGTCTACCTGCCCACCACACATCCATCTCCTTAACCCATGACAGGTGTATCCCAAGGACAGC
Organism: Xenops minutus; assembly: GCA_035221455.1. Lineage (NCBI taxonomy): Eukaryota > Metazoa > Chordata > Aves > Passeriformes > Furnariidae > Xenops > Xenops minutus. The sequence continues at coordinate 75,838,825 of JAWWEE010000001.1, read as the reverse complement.
AGTTTCCCTTTTGCACAGCAGAGTACTAATCTCTGTCAGGAATTCCCTCTGTTCTTGACGGGAGATTTGGAACAAGGGATATCTGTACCTACATGTAAGATCTTCTCCTACGCTACTATTCTAAGAGTAACATCAATTGTAAGGCTTCAAATTAGGAATAACATCATTCAAGGCCCCTTCCTGGGAGTCAATACACACTCTTTAGCATTAATACCCACTTTCCAAGAACACTTGACTACTGAGAACACACTTCCCCCTGTTGCAATCTGTCACATATAGATTCTCAATGGGCATCTTCTGAGGTGACCAATTCAATCTGCTCCTGATGGTAGTCAAAGGCTAAAAAAATTGTTCTTCCTTACTTCAGAATTATATGATTTACATTAATCACATCCTTAGCATCAGGCAGGCCTTAGTCCAAGCTGAATTCCTCAACTCTCAGTAGGCAATAGGGTACTCTTGAACACAATCTACTACCAGATTCAAGACATCTGGTTTCCTTCAGCTCTTAGGTCTTCCCACAGAGACTTATCTGCTTCCATTTCCCTCCAGAAACATCAGTCTCTGTGTTACCAGAATGCCAGTGTACACAGTGAAGATTACCCTCCTGTTGTTTTGGGCTGTACACCCATACTTGTAATTTTCAGCCAATACTGAACCCTGTGAAGCTAAGGATGCATATATACTTCAGACAACTGACTCAGTGATTAAGGACTTTTAGGAACATTTATGAAGCCTGCATCCCTAAAACCATGAGAATTATCATGGCTTATTGCTTTATTTATGAGAGGAGTCTGGAGAACTGCACCATGTGAAAGAGTTCAAAATGCTTAGTTTAACTTAATAAAGACTGGGACAATTGCTGACATTTCCTTAGCACTCAGGAAGATGAGTACAATTTAATGTCACATGAAATATATGGATGTCCATAGGTAGTCTAGATGCAGCACCTCTATAGCTGACACCAACGGCCCTGAGACTTTATCCTTTGCTATGTGTCCTCAGAACAGGAAGTCCACTCTGATTTTCCCATCCACACTAAGAAAAACAGGCAATAAAACCAAGTTAATAGAACATGCCCCTACACTTACCAAACAAAATGCCTTTTTTTTTTTTTCTTTTTTAAATCAATGCATACTTGTGTATGCACACAGGTGATGTGAGGTTACTCAGATCCCCTTCCATGTGCACCATAAGCTGGGCCCTCACCATAAATCCTCCAAACCTCTCAAGAGGAAAAAGTGAATAGCATTTTGGTCTCCCTGTTGCACCCTGAGGTTGACCTAGTCAGGCTGGAGGTGGATTTCAGACCAGTCTCATGTGACAAATGTTGCTCAAATGGCAACATGCCAGATCAGAAAATGCTCAATTCAGGTGACCACTCCTCTTGCTGCTCACTTCTTTCACCTATGTGTCTATGTAGCTGTGAGCCCTTGAGGGCTCTTCTTTCAAAAAGACTGCCCATCCATGCAGAGAAATATAACTGTAGAGAAAGAAACAGATGAGTCACACAATGATTTTACAGTCAAAGGCCTAACAAAGGTTAATATAGCATATATACTTAGCTAAACTAGACAGTAATGTTTTAGAAGTTTGGTGTTGTTTTTTGTCTTGTTTGTTTTGTGTTTTTTTGTTTGTTTTGGTTTTTTTTTATACAGCTGTCAATTTCTATAGGTTGGAATATTTTTTCCCTTGGACAGTGGCCATCAGGACTGAGCTTTCCAGATGCCAGAAATAGCCCACACCATGAAGCCTAGAGAAGCAAGAGAATTCACCCTGTTGAAACCAGTGCCTTGATCCGCTCCAGACCTCAGTACTTGCTCCCTGCCAAGGCACTGTGGAGTAAAATTCTCCTCTGTGCCCACAATATAGAAATTATAGAGCTACTCCAGAATGGAGCCAGGGAAGAAAACTAAATTAATTGTAGGGTGAATGACTTGAGCCCCATGTCAAAAAGAAAATAGAAAGTGATCCAATTGAGATAATTCTTCCGAAACCTTTACCTGAAAATCTACAGAAAAGATTGGTAGATGGGCCCCAACTTCAGCTAACTCTGACTTCACAAAGTCCCTGAACTATAATTCTGTTTCTGTTATTTGCAAAGTAAATGGTGTTTAATCATTGCCAGAGTTCATTTGACATGAGATTTTAGAAACTGAATTATCGCATTTTTTACACCAAAACCTGGCCATTTCTAATCTCAAACATGCCACCATGTAACCATGATTGTGGTGGTGCTTATTATGATCACAGAGCGTACATATTGCAGTCTCCTGTGCTTTATGTAATTAGCATTTATCACCCATTTCTCAGAGAAATGACATCCTCAAAGAAAGTTCTCTTCACCAAGATCCTGTATATACCCTGTATGTATGAATTCAATAAAAATTTTAAACAGACAGAGTATATAAAAATTCATTCTGTCAAAACCTCTGAAGCTGTTGATAGCAGGGAACTGATAAATCACTTCCTTTTTTCTTTATAAGATTGACCGAACTTCTGTACTGGAACCTGAACACCATTAACAGGTGTATTGTTTGCTTGTTTGCATCTAGTGTCTATAAATATATGTAGTCAAAAGTCATATAGAAAGACACTATTTGAATGCAGTACTTACAGATATGCCATCATCAGTCATATTTTTGTTTGAAACAAAGATACTGGCCATTCTTTGAAATGAAAACACTGAAGTTTTAAAATAGCTCCTTAAAGGATTATTATTTGCTCTTTATAGATAGTTGTGCTAATTGTATCTCTCATAATTACTGAACTTTTAGAAATTTAGTTTAGATTGGATAGTTTTGTTCCGTATTGGTAGCTTAAAGGTTTATGGCTGTTTTTATTCAGCACAGAATGAAATCTGCAGGTTCAATTGGATATGTGACACCAAGTTGGGGTTTTATAACTAGTATCAGAATAGATTGATTTTAATTTATTGTGCCTTATTTTCATCTGCTTTTCAAATACAAAGGGAAAATGAGAAACAATTTATTTTCATAGAAGTGACAGAAACATTAATTTCCCTGATTGTAACAGTACAATGTCATGTAGCAATTCTGAAATTCCTTTCAGGTCATAGTGAGACCAAACACAAAGTGTGGCAAAACTGATTCAAATGGAAGAAAGTAGATTCATACAAAGGAATTTAGAACTGATAAACAGACTCATTTTTCTTCCGTACCATTATAATAATTATTATTGGTTTATTTGTCAAAAACAGGTGTTGATGACTATTCACCTCATTTTTTCCTTTCCTGGTTTTTGAGGTCTTATGGCAGCTCTTCTCAGCCTTTAAGAGGAAGCAGCATCAGGGAGGTGTCTTGTGTGCAGTGCACCCCACTGCCCTGCTCACTGCTGGGCTGGTGGAACAGCTGTCACTGCAGACCCTGCCCTGCCACCCCAGGGGAGACCCTGTCACACCTGGCAGCCTACTCCCTGTGAGCAGCTGGCCCATGCTGGTAGAAACCTTGTTTTTGATGGGTGGAGATGAGATTCTAAACAGATGAACTTACTCTCTTCACAGACCTCTGAGAATTAGCTTCAGAACAAGGGAAATAGGAGGGCACACAGGCAGGATCACAGTGCTACTCTGACAGCCTTTCTACTTACTTTCCTCCAAGACTCAAAATAAGAAAGGTGTAAGATACATCTGAGCTCAAAGCTTGCTCCTATGAAAGAAAGAATAGTTTAAAAACTTTAGTCCCATGCTGACCCTTCCTCTCTGTTTTCAGCCATATATTCCACTTTTTTTGTTGATTTTGCAGCTTACATGTCCTTACACAAATTGATTTCATTGTCTATTCAGTAAAGTGCAAGAGGAAATAAGATGAAATTAATATAGATCCTGTAGATCTTCATGCTGTATCAGTATCATAAACACTGTAATCATCATCTTGCACTGCTACTAAAAAATGACATCTTGCCTCTGACACATCTATGACTTTCCCACTTTTTCTTTGCCCTCACAGACCTTGTGCAGCCAGGCAGGGAGCTGAATTTGAAAATTAACTACTGCTAAAAGAAATCCTCCATATCTGTCACGTTTGACTTGTGTTAATTGCCTGATCCAGTCCACTATGTGGTCATGTTAATGTGCCTGTGGGTGCAAAGCATCCAGCTGTGCGGGGCAGGGGAGAGGAAAAACTGTCTCTTTCAGAAGCCATCTCAGTTGATATCAACTTAAAGCGTAACAGTCCAATGAAAGATGGGGTAAGAGGTGTACTAGTCATAAATTTTTAAATAGTAATTAGTTAGGATACGTATCTGAGAGGTACAGGACAATCTGGTTAGGCATTGTCCCCTCATTGCAAGGCAAGGAAGAGCAATAAGTTTCAAGTGTGAAAATCTCTTCAGTGTATTGAAAATAATATGGCATTTAATCACTTTGAAAGCACAGTGATACTAATAAGCTCAAATGTGTTGCTTATTTTATTGACTAAGTATGTAAGAGAGTTTCTTATGTGCATTTGAAAATCTCTAAGCTCTACTGACAAGATATTTGTGAGGATGGTGGAAGCCAAACTGCCTTTTATCCTCAGTTGACTGCCCTTGCTTGGGTTTTTTTGAACACCGGACTTGGAAAATAATAGTAGCATCAAAATATTTAGAATACTACTATCCTTTCTGAGTTTTACTGATAAAGTTAGATTTTCCCAGATAACTTCTGCAATTTTCTTTGTTCTAAAATGTAAACTAAAAGCTCTGAAATCCCTTCTTAAACTGATTTGTTCCAGAAATTCTTTCAAAGATTTTTTCATCCAACATACCAACAAAAAATATGGCTTTGCATCCTTCCAAGTATACCTTCTTTTGTGATGCAGTGTCTACCACCAGGCCTTGCCTTCAAACACTTCGCACACAGACCTCATCTGAACTCAGTGCATTTTCTGTTATACAGACAATTCCAATGGATCAGATCCTTAGTTAGAAACTTCTTTGAATAAGAACTGTATACTTATGAAACAAATTTGATATGGAAATGTGTATGACAGCTGAGTAACAGTTTTAGTGTGGGGAGGTTTTATGATTTGGAAATAAAATCATTTTACAATTAAATCACTTTAAAAAGTGCTGGATAAAAGAAACTGGAAGAGTGTGCAGAGCTCTTTGGAATCTGTTTCTGTGGACAAACTGAAATGGTCCACACAATTTTGAGTTGTGTGTGTTTTTTGTTAAAATTAATAAAATTAACTATGATTGTAAAATAAAAGTAATTTCAAACTGATAAATTATAACCTTTAATTTTTAAAGTATCAAAATATCTTTTTCAAAATACATTTTTTTTCAAGATCAGAAGTTTGGTCAAATTCATAACTAGTCAGAAAACTGACTACTGCCGTAAGAAGTCTGAAACAGAAATCACGTTCACTTTTCATACTCTGTTTTATGGAATATTTAATACTCAACAATATTAGGTGCAAATTAAAATCCTGTACACCCAAATACTCAGTGAAAGAAATATCAGTAAAGTTAATATGTAAAGTGTTGATGTAAACTGTGCACCAGATGATGAACTATTTTGTATAGCCAAAAGTGATTCAGCTTTTCTCCATAAAGAATTACACTGAGAGGGGTAACTCTCTGGCCATTTGGAGACAGGAAAAAAACTAGAGAATGACCTTTTAGAGATTGTGTTCCAATTACTGGTATTTCAGATAGGCTTGGCTGAAAAACAATGGCAATTTTCGTGAAGTACTTCAGTCGTATCTGAAGAAGATAATCATAAAATAATATAAACAAAATACATGATTTCTATTTTATGAAGTCTCATTTCAGAGCATTGAATGTTAGTATTGTATTTAGCAACAAAATCCATCTTCTGGATAATGATGTCAAGTGAAGAAAACCAGAATAAATTACAAAGGTTCCCATCTGATGCCTAAACTTCAAAGCACACTACTAAACATACCATGTATTTTAGATAATAAAAAGCTTTGCAACGACTTCATGCACTCAGATACTTAGAAACACTGGAAACTAGAAATTTCCACTAAGCTCTTATTAAATTACTTTCTGAGAATGAAGGAAAAAAAAGAAAAAAAACCCCACACACTTTAAAGAGAAACAAGTCCCTGTGTTTATTCACATATTTGTGCAAATATTACTCTTTTATGTTTGAACATGTGTGGATAAAAAGTGAAACATATGATCAAAGCTTTCCCAAATTAGGATATATTAGTAAAGTATTCTCCTGGATGGTGTAGAGCTGTAAGGCAGTCTCTGTACTGTTGAAGCCACTTGTTCATCCTGTTGGAGTATAAGTTTGCACTACAACTTGCAGTATAACATAAAGCTGTAGGATTTGTATTCTTTAGTTACTGATAAAGAAGACAAGCATCAAAAGATGTAAGAAGTATGGTTCCTGAAATAACAGAAATTTTCAGTCAATGGTAAGAAACCCAGTCCACCTCCAGATGCTGGAATAGATTTTTTGTTCTTAACGAGTTAATAGTGCCACTCTCATCAGAGTTCTTAGGAAGAAAACATTCACTTTTCCTATGGTATTGTGGTCCTGTGAGGAGTGGAATGAATGCTCCGTGAGATCTTCTGACCCAGACATCTGTTGTATGGTTGTGGACTGGGGACATCAGAACTCAGTGTTCCATGTGACACCTTCTGAGCTGTATTTTCTTACAGAAATAATGATCACAGTTGTATAGTCAAAGATTGAGCAAATACCATGTAAGTAATAAGTACAGACATTTATGTTGCTGCCAAAAGATGCAATTTTTGTAAATGTGGCTATCAATAGGGAATGGAATAGAGTTCACATATGAAAAACCTGTAATGCTTTAAATGAGCATATACAGGAGAGATTTACTTGAAAATTGTTGTGGTTTAGGATAGTACTCCCCAATTCATTGGCCCCACTGAGTCTTTTCAAAACCACATGCTGCTCTCTCTCACTCCCCAGTTTTTCCCTCCCCCTTCCCGCTGCAATGGGAATGAGTTGAGAATCAGAGACACAAAAGGCAAAGATCACAGACTGAGATAAGAACAATTTACTGGAAACGCCAATGAGATAAGAAAACAAACAGTAACAGCAACAGTGACAGAGGGTAGAAGAAAATAAATGATTCACATGGAAAAAAAAGAAAAACTGATTATAGAAAATACCAGACAGCTCCCTCCACCATGTTTGCTCCCTCCACCAAGTTTTCTCAACCAGAAGAAACCCCTCTCCCCAGAATAGATGTCCTTCCCCTGCCCCTTTGTCAATGATGTGTTGTAGTCATGCCCTCTCCCTGCAACTGCAAAAATTAACCCTGCCCTGGACAGAACCAGGACACAAATGAAGAAGTACAGCATCTGTTCTGAATTTCGGTCTCTGTGTAATAAATTTTATAAGTTTGACAAAAGAAATAAAACCAAACATCTCACAAGAGGCTAGTTCCTTCCACTTCCCACTTTTTAATTCACCTTATACCACCACGAAGTCTTAGTATAAAAGTTTATAAAAACACTGAAGCACATATTTTGCATTATGGCTTCTGACACTGAAAATGAGATTAGAAGAGAGTGATGTTGAATTATTTAATTTGAAACAGAGTTTCAATCTATGTTAATATAGAAAAGGGATTTTTACCAGAGATTCATTCATAATGGACAAAATAATGCACATAGTTCAGTGTGAATGGGCACAGTAATTAAAAAATGTTATAACAGAGTCATTGGAGAATCACAGTCTTTCTGTTGAAGTAATTGGAAGTATTCATACCAGCTAAGCTTTATTTGAAAGATACCGTAATTTAATTGTGATATATGAAAGCATGCCACAGAAGTTAACTGATACACTTACTTATAAAGAATGTTTTCAGTTAAAACTTGCTAATTTAATATGCAGATTCTCCTGGCTTCACTGAGGCTGCACAAGGGGAAATAAAGGGATATAATTGGCATTTACAGGTGTGGTTATGCATCTACACTTAACAGTAGGAAAATTAGGCTAACTTGCTTAATGATGTATAGCAATTATCTGTGCTCCATTAATAGTGGGGTTTTATTATTATTATTGTTTTTGATAAATTCTATTTTGGTAGTGCCAAACTTCAGACCAATATTAAAACTTCTTTTGTTCAACAAGTAGAAAAGAAAATTAAAACCTAGGGATGTACCTAGCAATTGAGGATGTGACTTTTCAGGATGAAAGCTAGTTACTTATAGCATAATTTGAACTGACCTTCTATAACCCATAGCCTTCAAATCTGTTTTACAATATCAGCCTATAAATATGAAAAATGTAAAATACCTTAATCACAAAGAAGCTAAAAGCTGGATGACATTATAGAGCAGCAATTGGTTTGCTGGGGGCCAAAGAGAAATGTCACACTTAAGCTTCTGAATTCTTACTCTTGTGTCCTTGCTAATTATTTTCTAAGTTCACTACAGTTCTGTACTTTACTCTTGCAAACTTCCTAGTGGTTTAAAGTTCAGTTTAGATTACAACATGCTGGTACTTGTAATGGCCAAGGGCTGCACATCTCTTTTAAGAGGGAAAATAGTCAGAGATAATCATGTAGCAGGCAGAGGAGGTAAAAGCCAGCCTGTAGGATATTTCATAGCCAAGTAGGCCATATGTTTCAGATGTAAGTTGGTGGAAAGCTTTCAGTTATTTCTGTTGTAGAATTCTGCTGCCTGGTGTCTTGATTAAACTCCCTGTTTGGAAAATCTAAGCAGAAAAAAAAAAAAAAAGCCATGAAAAAACTTCAGTTTGTTCATTAGGTCACATAACAGGTTTTTTTTACTCTCTTTAAATGACAGTTAACAACTATTAAATCATAATAAAACAACTCCCTTAAAAACAATTTGTGCAGTGAAGCAGTTATCTACAACAACCTCTAGCTAAAGACAGCTGGGACATAGTCTCAGCAGTTCTAATTAATCAATTAGCAAATATAATCTAAAATATGTTAAAGAGAGATCTCAAAATCAAAAGTAATTACATTTATTTGGAGGCAAAAGCTACATCCTTAGTTGTTAAAGAGATTTTTTTCAAATTAATACACTAAGGAGACTATCAAAAACTTACAGTGTTAGAAAACATGAAAAATATTGTCCCTTCACTTGCAGGAATTTTTAGTACAAATGAAGTTTATTTATATGGAAGAAAGAAAAATGACATATAGAAAGTTTCCAAATGAGTACAAGAAGACATCATCAAGTACCACTAGCAAATTTTCAAGTACAAAAGTCTCTCCAAAAGAAATAGCCTTTAAAGCTATTTAATTTTTTGAATATTTAAGAAATAATTAATTCTCAAAAACAGCGTGACCTTTTTGACTAGAGAAAAAAAAAAAAGTACTAATGTAGTGAACAAAAGAGCAGATCAAAATGTTGACGGGCACTAAATGTTTTTGTCATTTTGCTCTAAAATTAATAATGTTTACAAACCTTACAAAGAATAGATATTACATGGACTTTTCAAAATCAGACTATGGGAGTTTCAGTCCCAGTGAAAGTCAATGGGACCTGTGCTTTCAGACATGTAGATTACTTTATTGGAAAATCTTTCTATAGTGTATATCTCCTCCTCTATGTATTCTTTTCTGCAATTACAGAAGAAAGGTAGATCAGGACAAATGGAAAAGAATCTGTAGAAAAAAAACCAACAACAGCTGAAGAAATAAAACAGTCCAGGTTACATATTTTGGAGGTTATATTTATGTCTCCATGCAGTGTATGCACTTCAGCATACAGCAAAATTCAGTCATGAGTGGTACTTTTAACCATTTCCATTCACACTGCATACATACCAAATCCTAAACTCTACAGTTATTCAAAATGATAATTCATGTGATATTTAACCTCTGAATCCCTCTAATATTAAAAACATTATATTCAAATTATATTCAATATTATCATTTTACAGAAAGTCAACTAAATCTAATTCAACTTTTCTTTTGGAAAAATTCTGTATATAAAAAAACGGAAGCCCTTTGGAATATCAATTTAAGTCTGCAAGAAAAAAAACAACATTATCAAGTACATTCATTTATCGAATTAGAAGTTTTTAAATTATTGGCTTAGAAATTCAATTATGAAAAAATTTGCAGCTCTTCTCCACCATGTTCCATCAAAGAGCATGGTTCTATGCTAGGAAAATAACAGTAATGCAGCTTGTGTCTTCATAGAATTAGAAAAGGCTTTATACAATATGTCTTTTGATTTTGTGCTCAGTGATGAAGTTGTGCAATTTCCTATGTAGATAATACATCTCCTCAAACTATGTGTTGCTTCTCTAGTTCTAGCTACATCACTGGGTGGCTTTTAACAACAGACATTAGTTTGTTTTTTTTTTTTTCCACTGACCTACTGTGTAATTAAAAAAAAAAGAGGAGTCTTATTTCTGTGAAATACATATATCACTTGCTGTTAGCCACTGCTTGGGAAGTAGAGCATTTAAAGGAGTTTTTGCCATCACTCGTAACATTTAATATGTTGCAACTGTGGATCAACTTCAAAATTGCACTTATCTGCATTGCTTAAAAGCAAAATTAAATCTTGAGTTTTTCAGTAAAATGCAGAACTATAGTTTTATTTTAAATTTTCATGTTTAAATTTATCAGAATCAGCTAAAAAAATGAGACAGAGAAATACACAATCAAAATAAATATATAATAAATAATTTAAGGATTTGAATGGCAGATTCTGTAAATTATTTCAAGTCATGTTGCCATAAAAGTTCTGAACCCACCATTATCAATTCCTGAAGGTAAACCAATCTGGGGCAGAAAGTATACCTAACTCCCTTCTTCATGACCAGAAGAAACAGAGTCTACTTTTTAAAATACAGCACTTACACAAGGTGCACAGTCCCTCTTCTGTTCTCAAAATTTTCACCTTGATTCTTTTTGGTGTGTTGTTGTTTTGGTTTTTTTTTTTTGTTTGTTTGTTTTTTGTTTTTTTTTTCCCTCTCTCTCTATGAGTTGTAGTAGTAAACTCAGAATGATACATCTACATATCTATCTCATTGAAATGTCAATGAATCATACCAGGTCTTTTAATGATGCAAGTTTTGACCTCAAGCTATTTCAGTTTTCTGCAGAGTTCTCTTCTACACAGCATGTTTCTTTTAGAGGCCTCGACATACAAGTAGAATTTATAGCAGAAGTCTCTCTTTTTTTTTTTTTTTTCTCTCTTAAAGACTGTGATACAGCAAAGGAAAAAATGCAGTAAATAAAAAACATATTGCAGATTCATGCATAACTGAGTGTCATGCTTCTTTGCATTTGAAGTCCAGTCTAATAAAACAAACAACAAATAAAAACCCCAACAAAACAACAAACAAATGAATAAACAACTCCCCCCATGCACACTTATAATTACACCTAAGCCCCTTTCAATGGGTAGCATTAAAAAGGCTTATTCTGCAAAATCTCAGTGTGTATAATAAGCATTCTGAAGGATGATAACTTATAGCCTGTATGAAGTTTGATGATATTTCCAGCTTTCCTTTAACCACATACTCAGCTATAAGTATAATGCAGAAACTTCAAACTACCACTTATCACTCATAATAGTTGCAATAAATACCAAAGGTACAATCAGAGGACAAAATGTAAGTCAGATTTTAAATTTAAATGTTTTTCCAAAGGTTGACCTCAAACAGCAAAACTTGAACTCTGTTATGTTACAGACATAAAAGGAAATACATATTCTGCAAAGTTCCTACTTCAAAGAGTATAAAATACGTGCATGTAATAAAGAAAAAAAAAGGAAAAAAATCCACTACTATTCACCTTTCAGAAATCCTTATTTTAGACCTACTAAGACCCTGTAACCAGCTAAACATTTACTAGAACAGGACAATAATGGTGGAGCATTCATGTCAGTAAGTATATGTGAACAGTCAGTCTCATTCTCATCTAGGTAACTGATCCATAAAGAGCCTTAAGCATTGTTGAATGGAATTCCTTGACTTCTCAGGCATTAGACTCAGTTTACTGTAGTGGCTGGAAGTAACCAAAAACATTTTGTGCCACAGAATCAGCCACAAAGAAATGTTGAAGAAAGGTCTGTCTCAAGTGACATCCTGTTGTGGGTTATAGGTACTTAAGACATGCATATGAATAGCATATTAGTAATATTTACTGTGAAGATCCAGACATTTCAAATTCTATATAGATTTAGGATAAGTAGAACTACATGTAGGCATGGATTTGAGAAGACAGTACCTGGATTCAGGTGTCTTCACTGATCTGAGTTACATTTAGTGTCTTTGTGCCTTTGTCAATGTGAATTTTAACGTTGGTAATCCATGTTCCCTGAATCTCAAATAAGTAATTCAACTACTAAACCTTAATCTTTTTTGTATAAAGTCATAGCTGTGGAGATAATGGATGCACTTGATGTTAAAGTCTTTGATGCTCATGATTCCTTAAAAGCTATGTAATACTGTTCTCTATGTGTATAAGCATATATTTTCAAGCAATTAGCTCTCTAGAACACAGGTATTGGTTTAGGGTATTTTGCAGGTGGAATCAGCATGGAATGTTCTAAGGCAAAAAGGCCATCCTTGTATCTTGCTGAGACCTCTCATCTGTTTATTAATTGACTTGGGTGAGGGAAAGCAGAGAACATAAAAGGTTCACCATAAATGGTTACACTGGTATTTTTAGTACAGCCATTAACATTTCTTTTTATAAGGAAGAATGTGTTCCTGCCCTCAGATCTATTCATAACCAGCTAGTCAGAACCATGCCACAGGTTTGTGGGATCACTAAATGCATAATAAATAAGCCAACCATAGAAAACTTGCAGTAGACCACAGAGCAAACATAAAACCCCACAACAACCCAAAACCAAGGACACAATGCAGGTGGCAATAGCAGGTGGTGTTTTTTTATTTCATAAAAATTTGCCATAAGAGTATATTTTCAACAACTGCGTTGGGCTGAATATATGTCTTCATTAGCCATCTTTCACTAATGGTTGTATGTTTTCTTGTTGCCCCGGAGGAAAATGAAAAAAAAAAGCCTTTTTTTTTTTTTAAATTTGTGTAAAAATTCCACTTCACAAAATGCAGCAATTCTTAGGAACTACCAAAATGAATCTATCTGTGTGCTGTTTACCTCCTAAGTTTATCTCATCCTCTCAAATAATAACTATATCTAAAAAAATTGAAAAAACAAAACAAACAAAAAACCACACACACACACAAAAAAACAAATGAGAAAATGCACGAATCCATAGACTCAATCAAAATAACTATGAAGAAATTATTCAACTGTATTCTTTTAATTAGCAATTTTGAACTATTATTCAACTCTGGAAGGGAATAACAATCATTCAAACAAACAAACAGACAGAAAACCAGCAGTGATTACTTCCTAATATTCAAAAGTAGAACAAGTGTATGTTGCTGAGACAACAAAGATGCAGCTGATTCTTTCTTTGCACATGAAAGACAAACTGAATTCTCCTTTCAGATACAGGAATGTCTGGGCTTTTTAAAATTCAATGTTTACTCATAAAGAAAAGAATCTTTCTTCAAGAAAATTGGAGGGTTTAATTATGGTTAAATTATGCAACTGTTCTTTGGCTATGCATGTTTAGAGACAGAAGGCCATTTAGTATTTAATATTATTAATAACGATTAAAAATTGTCTTTCTATATGCAATTACATTTTTTTTTCAACAGTGCATAATAGTCTCATAAAAATAATTGTGAGCAAACAGTGAGAAGAGCAAATCATTTTTTTAAAATTTAATATAGAATTAGATGCATATGTGTCCTTTAAAATTTGGAAATACTTCAAATTTTAATTTAAAAACGCAAGCTATCGTAATTTGAAAAAAAAAAAAGTACCGAAAATTTAAATCTGTTAATTTGATTAACATAGGCAAGATATACAACCTTAAAAGTACTATATGTTTGTATAAAGTTATTAAACAAAGAAATGGCAAAATAGTTAGTATTAAAATATTCATAGTCACGTTTCTTCAACTCTTCATCAACTAGTCAAGCCAAAGCCAGTGACCACGAAGAGCTTCAGATGTGTTGAATACAGTGACCAAACAGGGGAATTAAACTTCTAGTGGAAGTGTTGAAAAACAACAAGCGATATGCATTAAAAACAAACAAAGAAACACACAAAAAAACCCAACCAAACAAATAAAAGTAAGCTGCTCCTAAGTCATGGTGAGATCTATATCAGCTTATATCATATAGAAAAGTGATCTTAAAATAATTATGGACAGACTGATTCTTGAACTCAAGAAGACAAACAGGATGATAGGATTATTAGGAAATGACTAGGAAAAAGTATTTCTAAAAAAAAATCACAGAACAATAGAATGGTTCTGGTTAAAAGGGACAGAAATAGGAAGCTGGCAAGGAAAGAATGTCATGTATCTGGATGATTTTTCAAAAGATGGAAAAATGGAAAAGTAAAATAACAATACTGCTCCATTTCAGCACTGTGTCTGCAAATTTCTTTGTAAAAAACCCCTGCATGGTTCTTAAAATATGTTTCACTCTATAGGTTATCTGCTCTTTTCTCTGAAGTGAGGTTAAAACAAAAAAGGAGCTTTAAAGAGTGTTTACCTCTCGACAGTTTAAAGACCTTGTCCAGGTTCCCAAGATATGCTATGGTTTGATGACTCAAATCATTTGAGGCCCTGATATCTTCTAGGTGCGGATTGCCCTGAGTGCAAAGGGAGATAGAGCATCTGTGGCCTTTGTTGGAGGCATCACCTAATACAATGCATTTTCTCTCAGTCCTGCCATGTGCTTGCAGCCACTGAGCTGCATAGCTTCCTCTTCACATACTAGTGTTTCAGAGACCCTGTTTCCCCTCCAGAAATGTCAACTCAAACCAGGATTCCTCTCTATCAATATTGCTTTCTATAACTATTCCTCTGCCTGCCAGTTTATTCATTAACTGTGAAATCATTTAGCTAAACTTAAATCTTACAAGTATGCAGAGATGAGGATGGCCTACCATCTATTCCTGTCACATATGTAGTTCACTGCATGAGAGGCTAAACGTAGACACAGAGAATCCAATATTGTTAATCTGAGGTGATTTCTAAGGAAATTGAGCTGTTTCTGTTTTTCAGCGATAACTACACTGCAAGGTAACTTTGTCAAGAACTGAAAAGGGAAGAGAATTGAGGCTTAACATTGACAACTTAATTGTGAATAACAGCCTGCCTAAGTTCTACAGTGACAAGTGGTGTCTGAAAATACGGGATTTGACATGCCAATTTGTTTGGATGTGGATGAAAAACAATACAAATCATTTTACCAAGATTAGAGGTAAAGGTTTCATATAACTTCTTTTTGGGAACATATGTAGTAGGCAATCTAGTTGAAATCACATCCTCCTATGTCTCCTCTTAACAGGGAGTTGTGCACATTCTAGATAACATTTCTGTGACTATGCAGATCTCCATCTACATTCTAAATTAATCTTGTCCTACTTCCCAATGTGTGTCTACTATATATTACATGAAATAGGATCTAATTTTTGATAACAACTTTTTCCCTGTGGGACAGCATTTCATATTGTCTACAAAAGCATTCAAAAATTATTATTTGTTATCATGGGGATTTTTTTTTATTTTTATTTGTTTGGTATTTTTTTTTATTTGTTTAGTTGGTTGGTTTTGGATTTTTGGGGGATTTTTTGTTTTGTTTTTTTATAAAGCATAAGGGATATAAGCAGGTGAATTTGTGCCATTTAGCTTACATATCTATTATTTATATGTCTATTGAGGACATACATAATTCGTATGAAAGTGTCATTCCATTCTTCATATAGAAACAGAATAAGCTTTGGATATATATCTAATGCTGATTGTTAACATGTACCTCCAGTAGCAAGGACCATGACAATGTATAAATTCTAGAAATTCATGACGGACATTGTTAATACCGAAAGAACACTGTACAGAGAAGTGGTCAGACTGAGGTCAGAGGTACAGTTAATGCTAGAGCTGATTACACCAAGGTCTGAACTGTTCTGTAGAAAAGATCACAAAAGAAGGTGTGAAGGGATCTGCATGTGATCTTTTAATTTTTTGGACCTGAGGTGAAGAAAGAGATAAAACACCCCTTACTCAAGGGTGGTTAGTAAACACAATGATAAATCTCCATCAGACATACAAATGTCAAGCAAAACTGGTACGGACACCAAATTACTTGGCTGTGGGTTATTTTGCTCTGGAGATACATAGCAAAAAAAAAAAAAATCCCTTTTTCTTTTTTTTTTTTTTTTTTAAACAAATAAGATTTTGAAAATGTAATAATTTGATATCTGGATCCAAAATTTATAATATCCAAAAGAAAAAACACTAGTGTCTGAGGAAGGTTTGGTGACAGCAAGACTGTGCACTGTAAAATATCTATTGGACAATGAGAACTGATCAATCAGCAGAAGACAAATCTGCTCCTAGCCTTGGATTCCTAGTATTTTGCCTTTGTATAGTTTGGATTCTACAACATCTCTGAGAATTCAGGAAACATTCGTTGTTCAAGCCATATCTCTGACAACTTTTTTGAAAGAAAACATCACCACTCTATCCTAGCACCTAAATCCAGAGTTTGGCATATGAAACATAATAGCTTTCTGCAGCAGGGAGACTAATCTCCTAAAGTATGCCAAGATCCTTTTAAAAACATTTTCTTTTTTTTTTTTTTTTTACTTAAATCCTATTCATTGTCATAAATAATTCAAACCGGAATTTTATTTTTTTTTTCTTTATTTTTCTATATCTTTTTTCAGTGTTTCAAGTCTTTGTCCAGACTCAGTATCAGGTCAAGTCAGTATCAGGACCTAATTTATGTTTTTGAAAAAATACTGGTGGGATGTTATCGATTTACCCTCTACAAAAATATGTTCTTAATATAATTCTCTTTTTCCCACACACTTTCAGGGTACCTACCTCTCAACACATTGACTACATTTTTCTGAAGGTTATCTCTAAACTCATTAAAACCATTTTTGGACTCATTATTTACATTGATTTCTCCATTTTGTCTTTTTTATATATTTACACACACACTTCTGCTCTTGTATGTAAACACAGAGTATTTGAACTCAAATTTCAAAATACTGTATATGATAGTAATAACATCAGAGAACAAAAGAAATAGAAAACAATTCTCTATCATTTTGTGACTTGGGTGTTTGCCAGTGCTGTATTGCTATCACACAAGTTCATATAGACATATTTTGGACCATCTTACAGGTTTTTTGTTTGTTGTTTTTTTTTTTTCTTATTGAGTGAATAAGATTTATTTTTTTTAAGGTGAATAAGCTTTCTTACCTGCAAAATTGTGATTTCCTGTCACATAATTAAGCTTTCTTAAATTAAAGTGCATATATCTTTTCTTGACCAATTTTCATTTCACAACTTTGACCTGTGTTTCAACATCCAAAAATATAGAAGGCTAATCTGTGAAAGTGCTGTACCTTCATGCTAAAAATGTATTTATATTTTTCTGTTGATTAAAAGAAGTATATGACAAATACAAAATAATAAAAAAAAATGTCCATGACCTTCCAATACTCAAAGAAGATTAACTGTTTTAATCAATAGAAAAATGCACTTTTGGATGATTCAATGAATGAAAGTAAATAGAAGAGATTTATTTTCACTGGAGGAAAGGGTGAAGAATGACAGCTTGGCTACCCACTTGCATATATATCCACCTAACCAACAGGCACCTGCTTTAGATGCTGTTCCTTTTATTCTTAGTATATTTGCTTTGTTTTTGCAGGTGAAGGAAGCCATGGGGGAGATGTTTAATTGAACTCTGGTATGAAGGACAGACACAGAGAAAGCAGAATAGCTTCCAGCTTTCACTTACAAATTACTCAAAATCCTCAGGGATCTTTAACTGGCAGACATTTGGAGGAAATTAAATGCTAATGTGTGCAGTTGCACTTCTTACACGCACAGACATCAAACGTATAAAGGTACTAGCTTCTCTTCTGTTGCAGCAAATTCATAATAAATGCACAAGGTATAAGGTTAAATCTTATGAAGTAAGGTAAGAATTCAATATCGAATCATAATATAACATAAGCCTAGATATTTTCAGCCTTAACTGCTTAAATAAATGATGAACACTTTTTTTAAGTGCAAAAATATGGCACTACTGCAGAATTAGAGAAGGTCCTTGTTGAATACTACAATGTGAATTATGCCCAGGAGAATACAGTAAATTATGTTCTGGGATGGCATTAAAGTTCTTAGACATACGCTCTCAAAACCTTCATCCAGAGAAGAAAATGTTTTAAGTATTTCCCACTTTAGAGTTTTGAAAAATAGTTCAGCAACTAGAAAGAGTTTGTACCAGTAATGGCACAAGCTGAGTCAGGTCATAGTGGAAAACTCATCTTCTTTTTCATACTCTTCTTTTTTTGTGACAAATAAATGCCTGTGCATAAATGGCAAATTATAGTATTACTATGTATGTTTTGTTACTTTTTTAAAATGTCAGAAGGCTGATGTCTTTAAAAGGAAGAAAAGTGTAAACAGTTGACTTGGAAACTAATGGTTTCAGAAAGCATCAGATGACTACATAAGTGCACTTCTAGAAACCAGTCAGCAGCGAAATATATAAAGAGTTGACGAATTATATAAAGTATATGCCATAAAATAGGAGGGCAAACAATGGATGTCTGCAAAGAACAAAAAAAATCAAGCTGTTTCCTTAGAAACCTAAAGTACTAGCTGAACACCTCACTGAGATCTACCTTAAAATTAAGGGATGCTTGAAAATGGAATCTATGTAACCTAAATGTTATCTATACATAAACAAGGCTCATTTTGTAGTTAGTGGAGAGAATTAGCTATTGGAAAGACAACTTGGATTACTAATGTTTAGGGTTTTAAAACTGAGATTAATTATGTCCCAAGTTCTTACCAACACTAATGATGGACATATATTTTTCTCATCATCAAAGGTAACTTGTCTATGTATACAAATACCTGATGGGGATGAGTAAAGAAGATGGTGCCAGACATCTCTTGGTACCATCCAGTGACCGATGAAGGGCAATAACCACAAACTGAAATTTAGTAACTTCCAAATACATGAAAAAACATTCAATAGTGACAGTGATCAAAAACTGGAGTAGGTTGCCCAGAAATGTTCATAGATTCTTGTAGATACTCTGAATACAAGTGGAAAAAGTTCTGAGCCATCTGTTACTGGTTGGCTCTGCTTTGAGCAGACTAGGTGATTCCAGTGACTCCTTCCAACTTCAGCTACCCATCATTCTTTGAATAAAAAGGCAGTTAAAGTGTTAATCCAATTATTTAAATAAAACAAACAAAACCCAAAACAACAGATTACACTGAAGACATATCCTTCTCCTGGAAAGAGTTCCTTAATACAGATTATCAGACTAAAAACTGTCAGAGTAGAAGCAAGTAAGGTCCAAATTTTTCATTTCTGTGCTTACTGTGCTGTTCAGAATGAAGACTCTATATGCATTGGAAGAAATCCATTGTGATGCATGTAAACTAGACCTACAGTCCTTGTAGCTTGTGAAAGCTGTTGTGAAACAGTAGGGCAGGGTGAGAACTATACTGACTGTGGCGCAGAGAGAGAGAATTACAGCAACTCATTTGATAGACTGACCAAAAATTGTCTTTGCCTTACTGGTAGCACATCTTTTATTCCAGCCTCCTATTTCTGCTGTTGCCAGGCTCAGTTTCTTACAGTATCTGGAAAGAGTACCCTCGAGGTCTTCATTGTTCTTTTTTGTCTGGTTTAGCAATAAGGTATTAAGTTTCTGAGAGCAGGGCTTGGGTTGTTGTTTTTGTTTGTTTGTTTGTTTTTTAATGATAATTTCAAAACTTTAGGTTAAAATGTACAAAGTAAGCATTTCTTAGTTCTAGGACTTTATATGCTACCAAAAACAAAGCACCTTTTTTCCTTTTTTTTTTTCTTTTTTTTTAATATACATGACATTGAAAAATGTATGCAAAATCAAAGCACATCAAGTGGGAAAACAAACTGCAGAGCAACTTTTTCCTTTACCTTTTATCAACATAAAGGACCATTTTCCTCAGTAACTGCAATACTGATTGGCAATGCTCCTTCACTGTCATTCATGTTAATAATTCTGATAATGGTTTCAACAAAGTTAGTAGCATTTTAATGGGTTTTTTTTAAGAATACTCTTGATTTTCTCAACAACTGAAATCTCCCACCATATAACCTCCTCCCATCAGATAGTTTTAAAATATTAGACCAGTTTAGTAAAATTAGAAGACTCCTATTACATCAGTGGGATAAAATACAAAGGATTTTATTCAAAGGAAAACAGAAAGGCTTTGTTTGTTTGATACCAAGTCATCTTATTTACAGAAAGATATTTGCTTTACTAAAAGTTTCCAAACTTCCTCCCCTCCCCCAATAGAGGAAATATTTAATACTTTAGTTCTTGATTAGTTACTCTCACACAATCATGTTGAATTGTGCCTTCACTGAAGCTGTGATAGCCAGATGGCTGGAAGCTACCTAATGGCTACTTAACAGAACCCAAATAAGATTTATGAAAAACTATTGCTCATGGTACAACGTTCACTTTTATGAAATGTCAGTGAGTTAACTGGTTTATAACAGAAAAGTGAAATTCATATTGCCAGTTGCAGCATATATCAATTATAGTTAGAGCCATGCACTGACATCTATCATCATTCATTTTCCAGTCAGGCATATATGCACTGACTTTAGTTTTGTTTAGGGATCTTCCCATAGTTCTTGGCAGTTAATGTAGAAAAGTCTAAAAAAAATGCTGAGGTAATATCAGGATTTTTTTGGTAGTTCTTGTACAGTTTAATTACTTTTCAGGAACTTATGATACCAACTTGTTGCAAACTTAGTTGTACAGAGTACAAAGAGACCTCCTCATTTCAGGAGTTTCTCTTTCATGAAGTTGTCAAAAAGTCTAGGATTCAAGATACAAAGAAACTTTGTGAATTATTTTTTAACTGCTAGCTCTGAAAGCAATACACATTTCACTGGACAAAAGAATTAATATTCATGACTGTGGAAGCATAGTCATATCCTTGAGTTTGTAGGCCAGAGTATGCAAAGATGAGTAATTCTATTGCAATCCGTAAGATTAAAATGCAGATGAGCTAAATGTACCTTTTCATCTTTGCAGGTTGCAATGTGTTTTGTGAACCAGAGGATTAAATAATAACTTTGCCTACATAACCGCACAGGAGACCTCCACAGAGGCTGACTTGTCTTTCAGAAGAAAGGATCATTTCTCTTTCTTGACTTGAAAGACAGGATAAGCATTATCTCCAGGGCAGACTTGCAACCCATAAATATGGTTTCCCAGACTGTGAAAAAGACTACACTGAAACCACAATACTGACAGCCCACATATTCTGCTCTAGGTGGTTTGAGGCACTTTAGTCTCTGTGCTGCATATGATAGATCTTATTCAAGTCACCTAAGTATTCACAGGATATATATTTTGCTTAAAGTCCAATGATATAAAATGTAGAAGTTGCAGCATCAGCTCAGAATTCCCCTTCCAAATCACAAGAAAATGAATCTTTGCTTTCAAAATCCTTGGTTTGATATACCTTGTTTCATTTGGACCAAACTCAGCATTTTTTATCTTCAGGAAAATATCCCAGTCTCAAAGTCATTAAGCTCTCTTTCCTTTTTCTTTGGTCGTTTTTTTTTTACCTCATTTGAAAAAGGAAGATGTCAATTTTCATGTTGGCTAGGTAAATGATCAATCTTCTGCGTGGCAGAACTTTTTCTCTCTTTTTGAACTAATGCATGCATTTTGGATGGATACACATACATGTACTGACCTAATCTCTAGTCATTCCTTGCTGTCAAAATTCCTATTGGAACAAGCCCCTCTAAAAAGGGATCTAAATAAATTTATAGCCTTAAAATTGTACCCTGGATTTATCTATTATATTTTTCTTTAATATATAAGCTTTGCTGACTCGAGGTAATTTGCATATTATTAACTGTCAATATTAGTATTAGGAAGAAAGCTATTACTAACTGTGATTTGGGGACCCAAGCTATTACTTCTTAGGGGACTTGGCACAGTGCTGTGCTAATACATTTATCATCTAACTCAGGGATTTTGGAACAACACTTCAGAGATTTTGCTGTTCCCTTCATACACACACACACACTCCCCCCCACACACACCCCTCCCCAAAACAAACAAACAAACCAACGAACAAAAACAAACTCTTCTCAGCCTTTAGAATGGCAAGGAGAACTGACCCTGACACAAGATGAACTATGGCTGAAGGAGTGATAGGATTGGGGCTGTGAGTTCCAGGCATGTGGGGAAACACACTGAGCAAAATCTACCTGTGGTACTGATTAAGCAGAAGTATCACAGAGAGGCTTTATGTATGGAGTGGCCCTATATAGAAGTCTTGCTGTTATGACTGGGGTCAACAGTTGGAATCTATGGATATAGTTACTTCTAGATTCAGCAAAATACACTGACATGGCAAAAATTCTGTGCTAGTTCTTGTGTGTGTGTATATATATATTAAAAAACATTTTAGTTGCTTCAAATTAAAACCTAATCATGTTACATGACAGCAAAATCCCCAAAAACTATTTACATATTTTTAGAAGATTTATAAAACAGTATTTTATTTTTTTTCTTTCATAAAAATAAGGAAATTGAAACAGAAAACAAGACTGTGATATGCGTGATCACAACTGAGTAGCAAACTTCTGTGCATTTTTGTCCCTCTTTTTCTTACAGAGTCAAGTGCTATCTGGAATAAGTAATTTTATCAACTCTCATTAAAACTGTGTGCAGACTTACTTGGTAATATACACGTTGGTCTATATTGGAAATATAATTTATCATTGGTTATGAGATCATGATTAATTTTTGTTTATAGTTTACTACTGATTGCATATACTTTCCACAGTCACAACAGTTTAAAATGTAATAAATAATAATAACAATGTTTGATTTAATTTTACGTGTTTCTACAAAAATTATCAGGGCATCACAACTGAAAAGAAACTATGAAAATGTGGAATAGTGATAGGTGAGTAGACTGAGAAAGATGAATTGCTACTCTGCCCTTTAAACACATGCTTTTTAACACTGATCCTGCATACCACTGTTCTGTAGGGTCCTATGGAATATTAGTGACACAATATTCTGCTTTTTGTGGAAGCCTGATTTCAAAATATCAATTAGAACAAATATTGGTTTTCCAGAATTTCTATAGGGAAAATAGGACTAGAGAAAATGCAATAGGCAGTTTTCCATAAGCTGGAATGACAAGGAACCAACAACAACATATATCACCAATGGAAAAATGGAGAAGCTGACAGCTATATGTATACATTGACAACTGGAAAATACGAGAAATTGCTAAAGGAAAGTAAATGTATTCATTAAGCTTCTAAGACCAGTATTAAAGCTAACATATTTGTTTCCAGTACACTGGAAACAAAATATTCTAACATTGATATGTGACCTGAAGTTGACACAGACGGCTAATCCATCAATCAGTCATAATACAGAATATTTCTGTGTTTGGAACAAAGCCAGGTGAAATATGCCACTGTAGTGATAAGAAAATACTTTCTATCCTATTACTAAATAATATTACATTAGATGACACATGATAAATATTTTAAATCCAGTTTATATCTTATTTTTATATAATAAAACTTGGATGTTAAATTTCCTCATGTTGCAAACTGAAAGGCTACCAGCTAATGTTCTCCTCAACATTTTGAAATGGAAATTGATTGACCAAGGCAAACATGGGTCTGTTGGCTTCACATCAATTTCACAAAAAATACCCAAACAAAAAAGCCAAAAAAAATGTACATGTGATATGATCTATAAATACTTAACAGTTGGCAGTAAAATCACTGCCAAATTAACTCTGCTTATATGTATATGTCTTCTCAGTCAAGGTGTATGCATATATGTGCCCTAATATGTAGTTATGTTTATGTGCATGTATGATCATTCATATGGGTGCATAAATTCATATGCATAATCATTGCTCAAGGTAAAGGAAATTATTGACAGAATTAGATTTCCATACAATAAACCACACCAGTTTTAAAGTTATTTATTAACCAGCCTACCATTCATTTCAGCTTGCATGGGATATTATTAAAAAGCTGACATTAAATCATTCATTTGTCGCCTTAAAATGTCTGAATCATATATTTAAACAAAGTAATATGTCATTAAAATTTCTTATGCTGATATCTCAGTGAGGAAACTGGTTTAACTGTCTGTTGAGATTCAGGAAAAAAAATTCTGTGTGATGGTAATGTGGAGCGGGGGCTTTTTGTTTTTCTAGGAGGGAGAGGTGGTTTGGACTTTTGCTTCCTTCTTTTTCCTATTGACTTTCATATAAAAAATTAAAGTGCAACATAACAAATTTATACTTTTACCATTTGCTGCTAGAAAAACTTTAAGAACTTTGTAGAGGCCAGACATTATTTATTTGCTAAACTGCAGTGGTTTTGGGAATTCCCTTCACAGGACTAGATGAAGAAGGAATAGGGAACAAAGGTTGCGCATGCAAGTGAAAACCTTCCTGATTATAATGAAGCATCTAGATAATTTGGAGTTTGGCAGGAACAAAGGGGAATGCAGACAACAAGGTATGCTGAATCCTTCACAAAATACAGAAAAAGATTATCAAGTCAAGAGAAATAAATATATGCTGACTCATTAAGCAGTAGTTCTCTGCAGCAAAGTCTGTGCAGGAGGAAGGTTCTAATTTCCTTCTCCTTAGGATTCCTCCAAATCCTAAATTAGATCTATATCCTCATTTAGACAAATGTTGAGCTGGCTTGTTTCTCAGACTCAATACATGTCTCACATAGAACAAAACATAGTATCATTAAAGTACATACTGATTTTTCATTTAATTTAGAACCAGATTTGACACAAAAAGCTTTGAGGGAAAAAATACAGTCTGAGTAAGGAACTTACTTAGCAATCAAGTAACTAATCATTGCCATTATATGCTTTCCCTCAGTGTAGGTTTTTGGGTTCTGTTCATTTTTTTTAAGTGAATATTAAGAAATCATAAAAAACCATTTCATATCTAAACTCCATGACCTACATCAAGACAAATGCACTACTATGACATAAACCTGCAAAAACTTGCTGTCATGTACATTGCTTTTTATTCCTGAAGATCCCATGCGGAATATTGTAATATGTATTCCAGGGAACAAGTGGTAAAGTGTCTTGTGTAATGGATCAGTCTGCCTCAAAAGATAATTTAAACTTCTTGTTTTAATAGAATTGAGAAACAGATCTGTGAAGATCCTTAGTGAGAATACACTTACTCATAACAGCAGGACAGATAATCTTTTCTAATTTTCCCTTTACCACCAACAGATATTTATAAAAGCAGAAAGGCTTGTTCATACTGTGTACCTGCAGTGCTTTATTTCTTTTTTCATATTTTTAGATAAAATATAGATAAAAAAATTTGCAACCTTTCATAAAATAACTGGCAAAGCAAGTCTACTGAACACTATAAAAAGTTTTGACAGTGAAATTGCCCCCCCTATAGATCATACCTCAGTATTTTGCATAACAAATTTGTGCGAAAAAAAAGTAAGGCATCATAGGGTGACAGAGTTCCATTCATGTTCTCAGTCTAACATGCTGGACATGAAATTCACATGGCATATCTTTCACAACTTCATGTTACTCTTAAATAGAAAAAGTGTCCAGTTCTTCAACTCATTCAACATTGAAGAACAATATTTACATTTATAGGATAGATCTGTGTAGTCTTGTTAACGCTCTTTTGATTTGTCCATGACCTAATGTGTGAGAAACAAATCCCTCCAGCTGAAGTACTAGATTTAGAACTTCAGAATTTCAATATTAAACTTACTTTGCTTAAAAAAAATTACTAATTTTAATTTTGTTTTGCACTGGTTTTTAGCTTCTTTGACTTCATCTGTATTTTCCTTGCAACTTCTACAGACATATCTCCTTTTTGCTGCTCAGTTGTTGCAGACTGCTCCCATACTAAGAGTTGCTAGACTCCTCTATAACTGACTACAACCCTCCAGGACCAGAAAATATCCTTGGCTTGATACCTTGCCTACCCTATAGACTTACTCATCTGCAAGCTATTCAGTGCCTTCCACAAAGTCATGCACAATAATATTCTGCTCCACAAATGCAACAAGTGCCAATTCTTATATTTTCAGTTTTTATTTCCCCATAGCCTGGGGCTATCTTCATCATCTAGTCTAACTGTCATCTTAGCACCACCATAATCACCCCTTAACCATCTCCTCAAGTGTCACATTCAGGTGCCTTTTGAACATTTCCAAAGACACTGACTTCACCACCTGCCCATGCAGATTATTCTAAAAATTTCCAATATCTAACCTGAACCTTCCCTGGTGCTATTTAAGGCCTTTTCCTCTCATCCTTTCAATTGAGAAAGGCAGAAGAGGCCAAACCGCAACTCACTACAATCTCCTGACAGAGAGTTGTAGAGAGCAATGAGGTCCCACCTCTGAGTTTCCTTTTCTCTGGGCTAAAGAACCTCAGCTCCCTCCACTACTCCTTATAGGACAAGTTTTCTAGACACTTCAAAAGCTTCCCTGCCCTCCTTTGGACAAGTTCCAGCACCACAGTATCTTTTTAGAAGTAAGTGACCCAAAACTGAGCACTACTCAAGGTGCAACCTCACATAGTCAGAGATCTCTCTCAGTCCTAACCACAAGATTTTCTTTAAATGCGTTAATAGAAGACAAGTGGGTTTGACTGTCTTCAGTAAGAGGAAAAACTGAACTGATGACCTCCATAATTTTAATAGTTATTGTAATATGGGCCATTCCCTTATTTTTAAAAGTAAGTGATGGAAAAGTCAGGTTTTTTTGTTTTGTATGTTAGGTACATTTTTAGCATTCCTGCTGGATGAGGCCGTCAGGAAATAGTAAGGAAAAAAGATATTAGTTTCCGGCCTCAGTTTCATTTCAATGGCACATAAGGTACCACATGTTTACTGGTATTTGCCATCTTGTGAGCTGCAGATTATTTTGCCAAGTTCTTCATCTCTTCCCTCTCTCTCTGCTATGCCTGTATTTCTTTAGCATGAAGACAGAGTAAGGAAGATGGAGTTCTTCCCATGTTATGCACTCATCATGGTTAGGCTTTGTGAATGAAGATTTACAAGGGCTCTCCCCACGCTTGCTACAAGCACACTGGTGGCTAAAAAGGCCAATGCAAGATAGGCAAGTCTGATCGCAAAAGACACAGTGGAAAGTCTCTGTCGGCACTACTGGCAAGGCACGGTTCTTCCTGCGTTGCCTTTTTTCCTCCAGGCTGATT
>JAWWEE010000001.1:75789609-75811396 GCA_035221455.1 Xenops minutus | reverse complement strand
GAAAGAAAGAAAGAAAGAAAGAAAGAAAGAAAGAAAGAAAGAAAGAAAGAAAGAAAGAAAGAAAAGAAAGAAAGAAAGAAAGAAAGAAAGAAAGAAAGGAAGGAAGGAAGGAAGGAAGGAAGGAAGGAAGGAAGAAAGAAAGGAGTCACAAGTTTTTAATGTTTAACAATATTGTCATTCATGCTAACTTACCTAGCTCCCTCTTCCTAGTTTCATTCTCTGAGGACAATGGAAAGAAATATGAATCTGTATGTGGTAATTCATGTCTTTACGACAGATGTTCTACCACTCTCAAAACATATGGTAGAAGTTTCACATTTCTTCCGTTTGTTATACAAGAAGCTGAGAGGTGTTGCACAACAATTTGATTTCTGGACACTTAAAGTTATTGGCTAAAAATCCTTCCAAAGTATATTTTTCATTGGTTTTCATTCTGTGCATTTAATAATATATTCTGTGGGTAATGATATAGTTAATTTTGTGATTTAACAAGTGTTGCAGAATTACTTTAGTGTTCAATCATTTTATTCATGTTTGGAATTTAAAGCAGCACTCCCACTGAAAATATATTTGTTTTACAATTAAAAAAACCCAAAACAAAACAAAAAATTCCCTATCACAACAGTTAAGGGAAAAAAGAAAGGAGATAACTTCTATGGGAAACCTATATCTATGGTTGCCACATTGACAATGTGACTTTTTTATTAATTAGCATCCTTACAGATGTGAAGTTTGAAATAACATCTGAAACACTGATCTGTTCATTATTGTGTTCATCAGTAATCTAGGTCAGAAGATAGAGATCCAAAGTCTATTCTTAAGAATATCACATTTTTAAGAAACAGTTAGATGGCTCATTAAAGTGTTCTTTTAGATCAGATTTATAAAGACTCTAAGTAAAATACAAGAGATTGTATCAATGTATTCTAATTTTCTTCTGCATAATTTTATACACAGAACTACTTGAGCAATTTTATTTGATAGGCATTACCATTAAAAGTGGACTTACAGCCGTTTTTGGTAATGTTAGTTCAGCCTTTGCATATTGTGAATGTTACCAAAGACTTAAAATTATACATTTTGATGCAGAATTTCTGTATCAAAAACTGTATCCTGTCATTATTAAAATCTCAGACAAGAATTCAAACTTGTAAGTTTTGCTCAAAATATTTTTAGGACTTGTTTGAAGCACAGAAACTTTTAACTAGGTATATAAAACAAAATGAAAGGCATTAAAAATGAATGTACTATATTTTATTCTTCACATACAAAAAAAGCGCCCAAACTATTATTCTCTCCACCCTCTTTTTTTTGAAAAAAAAAAAAAAATTCTTTACAGAGGTGTGGGGTAAAGCTTGATAGTGCAATGATGGGGAGAAAAAACATCACAGACCCATTAAAAAATGAAAATGTAGTAAATTATCCGTACCTGTGTACAATTTCTTAATTAATTTTCTTAATTTTATTGAGTGTTGACAGAGGCTAAGAGATGGTCATGCAATAACAAATGCATGTTCTCAAGGGAAGTCTCCTTATCATTAAGTGAAGATCATTATGCTACAAGGACATACAAATCTTAATTGCCAGCACAGTAAGTGTTAATGTTCACTGGAAGAGGAAATATGCACTTTCAATAGACAGAATGTAAAAGAGTTTGTAATACCTCTATACGTTTTCAGAGCAGTTTTTAACCTTTTTTTAAAGAATGTAAACGAATTATCAAAAATTAATAATGGTATTGTAGATTATTAATTTGCTAGTTCTTTTATTGATAAAGGTGAAAAATCAGCTCAATTAAGCATTGCAATATTTATGTTAAGTAATGTAATATTTATTCACAGCACATTGCATTCAACTGCTTTATCCACTAATTATTCCCTTTTACTTTTCAATGAATATAGTATTATTTTAATAACTCAAACCTAATCTCAGTTGTTTTTCTGTAAGACAAACAATGACACCTTCTAACTAAGACACTACTTAATCATGCCATTGCCTTTTGAATTTAGGCTCATCTGATTGAAGACTATTAGACAGACTAGGGCTTGCAGTGAGTGTTAAGCCAGGATTGTAACAATTTAGGTAAATCAAGACTAGTATTTTAAAATTATCACTCTCTTCCTTCATACAGTTTTTCTAGTTTTTACAAGATTCTTAATAACCTCCAGAAACTGCATAAATCTGATGTATCTGAAACCCCTCAAATGAACGGAAAAACCTTAGCTACCTTCAGTGATCTCATATCAGACTCTGGAAGAACAGCAAGATCAATTTTCTGTCCACTGTCCAACTCAAAAGAGTTGTTTCTTAAATCAGCAAAATGGAAAAAAACACCCCTGAAATTTTAACTAAAAGTATAATGCAAGCATGTAACCATGACAATAAAATTTTCTTTTAAAAAATCTAACATAAAAATGAAGAAGTTTTTTGATATTGCCTCTTTAATCAATACTTTCACCTTACCAAGTTTCAATGTGCCACACTTTGTTAACAGGCAGCTAGATCTTTTTCCTGTTATAGTAAATCAATGTAAAATGTATAATTGATTTCAGGTAGAAGTGAGGGATAGCAGGGAGTTGAGACATAAAAGGGCAAAAAAGAGAGTTAAACACATTTGTTTTATTGATTATTGTGGTCTATATCTGCAAACCCATTAAAAACTTGATTACAGAAGAAGGGGTCTTGATTTTCTCCTCATGTTGAACAGAAAAACAAAGAGTGCACAGAAAAGGGAGACAGCTACAGAAATGAAAGGGTCTTGCAGAAATTATATTTACTGAGTGATAGAAAGACATATAAGGATTCTGTATATGTGCATTTGCTTAATGTAGTTCAGCTTTTCAAGTATGAGTATACCTAAATGCAAGTATATCCTTCAAGAAAAAAATATTGTAAGGTAAATTGTTAATACTTCATTAAAGAGTACTATTCAATTGCTCTTCATTAAATGAAATTGTTGCAGCTTAATTCACACAAAGTTATACTTTAGTTATAGTTCATGTGATATAAGTACCAAATTAAAAGTTCACAAAAAGCCTAGTAAGTTTAATGATGCATGTGCATTTTTATTTATTTTTATTTCAGAAGTTAAAATATCATTGCAGATCAGAGATTACTAAACTGGACGCAGGGCAGATATTCAGAAACAAGATTTAAAATCCAAAAAGTAATATTTTCTTGTGTGTGTAAGTGAATGGAAGTTGCGGGGGGCGGGGGGGGAACCACTTCTATTTTCTTGTTAGGAATTTTTAGTTGATATTCAAAATGCATTCAGAGTTTGAAATTAGATGCAATGCTGGTAGAACTCTCAGGTGCAGCTGAGAGATTACTATCAGTACGTTAGTGAAACAAGTCAGGAGTAGATATATTCTATTTACCAGTATTGTCTAATGTACATTTGTTCTGCATGAAGAATTGCTAATAATAATACAGGATTTCAGTAGTTTAAGTAGTCTAAATATTAAGGAACATAACCAACCTCTCTAGACATACTTGGATCAGTAGAAATAAATGCTTCAAGAGACTTATTTTTCCAGAGTAGAGCATGTACACCCTAACTTCAAGTCTTCAGCTTAAAATATAGGATTCTCTGTCACAAAATGAGCTCCTAAACATAGTGGGCAAGAATCCCCCTCTGCTCTTACTCAGAAAGGTAAAACAGGAAGGCATCAAATATACCCTCACTGGCAAAACTGGGGGTTGAAAACCATATAGTTTGTATGCACTTGCTGCTCTGGTGCTCCATCACCTGTCTTAAGCACTGTCACACAGTTGTACACCTGTGCCTGCTTATGTGTGAGATGAGTCTATCCTGAACAAATGACACTAGAAAGTGTAAGAATGCAAGAGAGATTAAATCCAGAAAGTGCTATAAGACTGTCTTTTCCTGTGCTCCACAAATGACATATAGCAAAGCACAGAAGCACAGAAGACTGGAACTTCCAAACTATATGCTCAGGAAGATACTGCGAATAATCCAGGTCTGGACTATTCTCAGTAACTGAGAGACAACAGGCTGCTGTACCTCACTCCTTTGCTACATTTGCTCCTGTTGTACCCTATGTAATCTTGCTTCTATTGTGCCATAATGTAGAGAATGATATGGTGGGGTTCAGAAAAGCAAGAGTGATTTGTTCCACTTGGCATGACAGGGCATAAATGGGTATAAGGTAGGTTTATGTTCCTGTAGATTCTGAGGCTACCTGAAGGCAACTCACTCCAGCATTAACTTGAGCAGCATCAAGTCTTTAGATTTACAGCACAAATAATAATTCCACAGACACTGTTGTAGCCACCTGAAATTCTCCAAATACCACCAGCTATTGCCTATATACCTTCCTTTTCTGAGAAAACCAGAGGGGTAGACTAGTATGCAACAGCATCACAAAATCACTAACCTGGCCCTAAGACCAAACACACCTATTATTTCAGCAGTGCTTCCAGTCACTATGCTGTGATTTCCCATGACTTTTCATCCAGTCTCCCTTTATGCAAAACATTTCTAGTTCCCTACCTGAATAGCTCCAATAGTGCCAGGACAGAAACATATTCAGTGTCATATGTCAAAGGAAAGAATGAAACCCCAGTGTTGTGCACACATGATACGCACAGAGGCATCTATGGTGCATGATGAGAATAATTTTATGACACAGGCTGAACAATGAGGCAATTACAGCAGCCATCCTGCATTTCACAATCACCACTTGAGAAAACATTTTGTATACACAGTCATGCTATTTGGGAAAGAACTTATTCTCAGAAGAGATAAGAGCTGATTGATTGAATTCTCTTCTGAGAGTATTTTAACCAAGCATGCTTTATTACAGTTTACTGCACTTTAGTTTGTGTTTATGAACATGAAATGCTGAACATGCCTTGATAGACAATGATGATGTCTCTGTCTGACATTACTGTTATGATACTGTGACTTTATTAGCACATAAATATTTTTCCATTAAATTTTTTGGATCATATTCAATTCTGATGCAACTCCAATGGTTTCACTAAGAAAAGAGGCAAAATAATGCTCTGCAGTCTTGTCTGATATCAGTCCAAAACTAAGTAAAAAACCTTGAAAATGGGATGTTTTCTGCTGCTGAAATCAATCTACTTGTAAAATGTAATTTGAATTTAAAGTTATCTTAATTATCAAATTCACTTAAAGTTAATTATATTTAAATCTACTTAATACTCTGTAATAAATGTTATACCTGTAATGGATAGGATTAGCCTATTAAAGTAACAGGGTTTTTTTTTATGAGTGAGATGAGACCAATTTGAAAGAAAATTAATCTGTGGATGGAACAAGGATTGAATTCCAATAGTATAATATCTTAGGCACAATACACTCATACCAAGGGCACCTCCACCAGTATGCACCATATTATTCTACTGTACAAAGTATGCTGACTTGGAGAGCCTTTTTATTCCATTACTATGGCTTCCAACCATTGGCCTTGGCTTTCTATAGAATAAGAATTGTTCTACATTAATTGGTATTTTAACATGAAAAACAGAAGACAAAACCAAAACCTCAAACCTGAGAAGTTAATTTTGGAAACAATTGTTTTTGATTTCAAAAATTTCCACAGAAAATTGACAGCCAGCTCTGGGCCTCCATGTAGTTTAAGTCCACACTTTCAAGTGAAGCTTGTGTTTCTAATATATTTGCAGCACACAATGAACTTGCAGTTGCAATTCGCATAAGCAAAAGCATTTTTTTAGGCTACTTTTTATGTAGGTATTACATAATACTTTATTTTTTTCCTGGCAAATTTTCAGACTCCATGGAAAAATGCTAAAATAATTCAATGCATCACTCTTGCCAATTCATCAGTTCTCTCACGACTAGCTCCATTACAAAGTTAAATAAATATTTCACATTTACAAATTTGCATTTTTACTACCTAATTCTTCTCTGGAGCTAGCAGTCAGGTATTTCACCTGTGTTTAAAGTTGATATTATATATAAAATCATACATTATAAACCTTATTTAAATGTTACAGTTGCACAGTCAAACAGAATTAAAGCTGCTGTGTTCATATATTTTAGTTTCTTGATGCATATGTATCTTAATCATCTAATAAAAATTAAAATGAGAGTCCATATAAGGGCCAAGTAGACATCTCCATAATACAGGATTTCTGTTCTATACTTTCAACACCAAAGAATATTACTTATCTTGAAACCCTCTGTCTCACTCACTCAGACGTCTTGCTCATCTTCAGTCCTGTCTTTGAACAAAGTCATATTCACTAAGTCTCCCAGAAGACATTCTTTTCCTACTGATGAATTTCAAACCTAAGCCCTTAGCCAGATTTTGGTTAAGATTTTATTTCACAAGAGAAAACATTACTTTCGTTCAGAGCAAATTGGCATCACTTAATGACTGCTTGTATGAAACTACATTTCTCATTTTTATCCTAAATCCAGAATTTAAGTGACTGAAGAACTCCTCCAACCCCTGGAAAATGTTGAGACATGTTGTCTTCATCTTATGACTTTAAATATAGATTTGTCCTAAGAACGCTGTAGTGATCAGGTTTAAGTATTTGGGCTGGAAGGGAAGGTATCTGTATACTTTACACCTGAAGCTCACCCTCCACACATTAACATACACCTGGAAATACGTATTATGCTAGAACAAGCATGACTCTTATTCCTTACTGATTAACATACTCAAGGGAGGAGTTCTACAGCAGTCATTTCTGAATCTGTTTAAATGAATTAAAACTAACCATGATTTTCTGTTTTCAAATGTTAATTTATTTAATGGTAAAGACTATATTATTGCTTGTTATGTGCTCAGAAAATACCGACTAATTTCATCCTAGTCATCTTCTTTTCCATTCCTCTTCCCTTTCAATCTTACCCATAGGTAAAGCCACTAGATAGCACACATAATGAAATATATTTACTCTCCATAAATAGAAGTTTCATATCACACATCTTAATTCCTGTAAAAGTACAAAGGGGAGGAAATTAAGCCTCATTTTGAGTTTTCTTCCCTTATATACAGCTAATAATAATACAGGTAATAAAGCTTAGCTAATAAAACACTACTACTATTAGGGCACTAGACAGCTACAAATCATCCCAAACTGATTTAAGTGAAGCTTTGTAGAGTCACATAATCAGAGTTCTCCAAGTAGCATCCAGTTACTGTTTTGATGTTCCTCTTTAATAATACTTATTTAGTAATTTAAAATGGGGATATTGTAAATGTTGCAATGCTAGAAAACACAAGCATTTGGAAGAGAATCAAATTATAGAGTATAATCTTCTACCTGTACTGTTCATTAGTGGGGTTTTTTTGACTTTCCTTTTTCCTGTTATTACAGTCCTTAAAATGTCAACAAGACAGACATTGCTACATATGCCAGAATCAAATGCTTTATATTAGATAGAAAATACATGGACAGCAAAAATAGAACTAGACTATATTTTTCCAGTATTTGGTTTAAACCAGGCCACTTATAATAGGCTGTCACCTGTCCTTTTACTTATTTGATGTGTTTATGCTGTGTTCACTTAATACAGATTGCTAGTGCTGATACATTATAGACTATTTTTATTACTGAAGAACATTACTGAAAAAAATAATAAGTAAACACAAGTTTTAGTTACAAGTCAGACATCTTCCAGAAGAAGGCAGAAAAATCCTCTTTTCACCCCTTTTACTCAAAAACACACTTTACATGGGTATTTTGAGGTCTCTTTCTGAATTCTAATATTTTTGCTATAGCAAATGGCAAATAGCAAGGTCTACAAAGTCATAGATCATGTCTGCATGAAAGAGAAAAGGCGAGCAATAATTAATGGGGCTCCACCCTGCAGAGAGGATTCAGCCACCAATCTTCTAATCAGATCTGATGACTTGGATGATTTGTTGGTTAGGGCCAAGATCAGCGAAGCCCCTTGCAGTTCATTTGCAAGGCTTCTCAGCCTGTTGGAGGGTTACCTCCTCCTTATCACAGGCACCAATCATACTGTTAGGAGTGACCTAGAGCATACCAAGAGTATCTACAGAGCTCTAGGGTGAAAAGATGTGGGCAGGTGGTGCCTCTCACTGAGGCAGGAAAGGCTTGAGCAGACATGGACTAAACCGATAGGTCAGCACACAATCGTGTGGTTATGTTGCAGGTGGGGCTTTTGCTTTTGTGATTATGGGGTCCTCTTTGAAGAAGAAGGGTTACTGAGAAGGGATGGGTTAGAGCTAAAAGAATGAAACAGCCAGGAGGAGTGTTTTAACTGCATCCCAGGGTTCATCAAACACAGCATAGCCAGATAGTCAAAAGAAGTGATTATCACTCTGTATCTTTGGCACAGCCTTCACAGGGAGTACTTCATACAGTTCCAGGGCCCATAATTTAAGAAAGACACTCAGGTCCTTGAATATGACCTGGGTAAACCAGTAAAGCTGCTGAAAGGCATGTTCCTATGAGGAGCCAATGAGGACTCTGGGCTTGTCTAGTCTGGAGACAAAGAAGCTGAGGGGTAACCTCATTGCTCTGTACATCTTCTAAAAGAGAGAAAGTGGAGAGGGAGGTGCTGACCTCTTCTCACTGGGATCCAGTGATAGCATGTAAGGGAATGGTCAAAGTCGCATATGGGAAAGTTCAGACTGGATATTAAGGAGGATTTCCTTATTGAGAGAGTGGTCAGACACTGGAACAGACTCCCTAGAGAGGTGGTCAATGCTCCAAGCCTGTTACTGTGTAAGAGGAATTTGAACAATGCCCTGAAGAACATGTTTTACTTGCCCTGAAGTGGTCATGCAGTTAGGTTAGGCAATTGTTGTAGGTTTCCTTCAACTGAAATTTAATATTCTTCTATCCTTTCCTACCCTATCCTAAACAAACTAGGCTCAGCATCCTAATAAGAAAGAGTTTAAAGTAGGTGCAGTGGGAGAGGGCTACCATAACCTGAAGATAAGTGATGGTGTAAGTTGCAACACAAATGTATGTGTGGGACAGTTTTCATGTATAAGCAGCACAATTTGTCTCATTTCAATTTCCTCTAAAATAATGCAAGTAACAGAGGAAATACACATGAGGAATTAGAAAGTCAAGTATAACTGCAGAGTTATCATTTCACTGTGACTACAGCGTGAGGAAAACTAATGCCTGAAGTACTGATGGAGTGGAAT
This sequence comes from Xenops minutus, assembly GCA_035221455.1. Taxonomy (NCBI): domain Eukaryota; kingdom Metazoa; phylum Chordata; class Aves; order Passeriformes; family Furnariidae; genus Xenops; species Xenops minutus. The sequence goes on along the minus strand of JAWWEE010000001.1, from coordinate 75,802,247 downwards.
ACCTACTCCTTATGAAAGATATGGTGGATAAGTATGAAGGAAGGGTTTTACTTTATACAAAGGAACAACTCAAATGCATAGAATTTTGCTTTGGGATGAACCAGTTGATGAGGGGTGGGTGAGGTTTTGAGAATGGACCAGCACCACCGCTGATACTGCAGTATCAGGTACAGGTATTCTGATCAGAAGAGAGAGATGAAGCCTACTTTTTATAGCTGGAGAAAGCCTCACAATCACAGGCCCTAATAGTCATCGGTGACTTTTAACCATCATGGTATCTGAGTGCAAGCTATTAAAGAAGCATTTGGAACATATGAAAGAGAATTTATTGATGCAGGAAACCAATGAACTGACTGGGGAAGATGTTTCATTGGACCTACTAACCACAAACAAGGAAAAAATTGATTGAGGTTGTGAAGATGAAAGGGCAACCTAGGCTGCACCAACCATGAGACTGTGGAATTTAAGATCCTGAGAGGAACAAGCAAGACAAAACAGCAGAATTACAACCCTGGACATCAAAAGAGCAGTTTTTGGCCCCTTCAGGAACCTGTTTGGCAGAATCATTGGGGAAACTGCCACAGAAGGCAAAGATGCCCAGGAGAACTTGCTCATCATCAAGGACAAATTTATCAGAGCACAAAACCATTTCATTTTAATGTGCAGCATAGGAAAGTAATACTGCTGTATTAGTTTTGCACTTGTAAGACTGTATCTAGAGTGCTGCATCCAGCTTTGTACTCCCTAGAACTAGAAGGGCATGGATGCACTGGCTCAGCAGAGTGCCACAAACATGAACAGGGTGCTGGATTACATGACACTCCAGGGGACATGTCAGTTCAAAGAAAGGATGGCTCAGGGAAGACCGTACTGTTTATAGCTACCTGATGAGAGAATACAGAGCTATCTATAGACTCTTATTCAGGGTGCAGGTCAAAAGGCTATGGACAGGAGTTGAAACATACCAAGTTTTTATTATATACAAAGTATTAAAATTGCTGTAAGGGTGGTTAAAAAACTGTCACAGATTGCCTGGATAGATTGTGCTTATTTCCATACTTGAAAGTATTCAACACTCCATTGAATATCACTCTGAGCTACCAGGTCTAATTAAACCTGCTTTGAGGAGGCAGCTGAATGAACTGACATGTGGAGGACCCTGACAACCTAAGTTACAGTCATGTTTTTCAACGGGTTTATGAACACGTGCCTTGAAAAGAGTATGGGAATGAAGGATGAAGGATTGTTCAATGTAGGAGTACAAAATTAAACTAAATGGAAGAAAGACCACAAAGTGACTTGACGAGACCAAGGAATCAAGGAGAGCTACAAGAATGAGCTATCCTGCACAAGAGAAAGTTTATTGCCATATATCGGGTTGTTACGGGTTTCCCAGTTTATGAATTCACAGTTGTAAAGTTAAATAGCACTGTTGAATGCTATACAAAATGAAGTTTGGTTTTCTCCATCATCTTATCCCTGCTCCCTGATTGGACAGATTCTGCCACAGTGGAGCTTTTCCTGTATACCTTTATCTCCACCCTCGTTTACCCCTTATGGTTATAATCCTTCCCTGTTTTTCCTTCTATGTAAGAGGATTTGCATGCTCCTTCCAAATGCCACCCCCTTTTCAGAAAGTTCCATGCCACTCTTATATAAGCCGGTGGCATTTTAATAAATGTGCCATTCCACCGTAGCCATTCCACCATCCATCATGCCCCTGGCTGGAGTGTGCCTGTCCTTCTTACACTCGAAGGTTCAAGTTATAAAGTTACTCAGAATAATAATGTCAAGGCTCAACTGTGATGACCTGTGTAAGTATCTTATGAGTGGTTTGCCAATAAAATAACTCACAGAATTTATTACAAAGAAATGTAAATTCTTTTATATTGTGGAAAAAAAGAATTCTAACAATATCTACGACAATAGTGTTTGATATACGCATTACCAATTAAGGATATTGAGCTTATGACAGCTAAGTCCATCAAAATATCAGATCAATAAGTAGTCTAAATCAGAATCAAAAGTCACACACATTTAGACCTGTGTGAAGTTCTGGTCACTCCTATTTGAAAAAAGGCCAACCAACAGAAAATACTTGGTGAGAAATATACAAAGGATTTTGTTCTATGAACAATTAATTAAGCGGGCATTTTTAATAAAGAGAGGATATAATGTCAGCAGAGGTGACACAAGAGAGCTTTTAAAAATTACTAGCTTAGATGTGGTAGGTTGAAACTGACTATTCATCTTTTTTCAAAGCAAGAAACAAGAACATGAAATGAGGCTGGCTGAAGACAGTTTCATAAAAAGTGAAAGGGGCATTTTGTGGAATGAAGCATAGAATTGTAGAGCTAATTGATACATGGTGCTGCAAATGTTAAAAGTTAGATGGATTTAGCAATAAAATTTGACCAGTTAATGGAATCTGATGGTTACTAAATAGGCACAAATGACAGTGCAGTTGAATGTATTAAAGAAATGTATTTTCCTTTTCTTGCTCTTTTTCAGGCATTTATTTTAGGTACTACTGGCAATGGGATATGGAGCTTCACAGACCTTTTGGTATGATCATAGAATCATGGAATCACAGAATGGTTTGGGTTGGAAGGGACCTTAAAGATCATCTCATTCCAACTCGCCTGCCATGGACAGGGACATATTCCACTAGACCAAGCTGCTCTAAGCCTCATCCAACCTGGCCTTAAACATCTTCAGGGATAGGGCATTCACAGGTTCTCTGGGCAACCTGTTCCAGTGCCTCACCACACTACAGTGAAGAATTTCTTCCTAATATCCAATCTCAATTTACCCTCTTTCAGTTTAAATCCATTCCCCCTTGTCCTTGTAAAAAGTCCCTCTTCAGTTTTCATATAGGCCTTGTTTAGGTACTGGAAGGCTTAAATCTCCTCTCTAGAGTGTGTTTGAACCCATGCCACAAGTCAGCCTATCAGATAAGGTATAAAAAATGACAGACAAAAAGCATGACTCAAAACCAATTACTGTGTTTACTTTTCTTTTTATACTGCGACATAGCAAATAGGAAGGGAAAATTTCAGGTATGTGTTTTGTGCTGGATCACCAAGGGATGTTTATTAAATCACTGTAATTTAAAAATAAAGCACTGTGATATTCTGTTTTGATTTACTTTTAAAAAATCCTACTTATTTTACAACTAGAAATTCCCTATGCTTTTAACGTGGAAGAGAATAATTTCCCTGTAATACTTGCATGGATAAATAAAAGCTGACAGACGGTATAATACACAGTAAAAGTTTCTATTAGGTTCAGAATACATATTACACAAATACAGTCCTCATGTACATATATTCCCGATGGCCCTGGTCTAGATCTTAGTGAAATCAAGAAGACTATGTTCATTAAACCGGGTGTATAGCATAAAAAATGGAACTGTTTTCCAGTCATTTCATACTTTTAATAAAAAAACAAACAAACAAACAAAAATTTATTGCTTGTATAGGGTATTGAAAAGCTTTGATTTTAATAATTTATGGTTCCTCTTATTGTGTTTATGTACTGCAGCCTGAAACCACTCAATTAAGCTAACTATATACACAGTTAAGACAGCAAGAATATATAAAATAAATGTAGCAATGCAAAGGAAAACAGTGTTTTCCTTTTAGGTTGACTTTTGTGCATGCATTCACTGCATAATGCCCAGAGGAAACTCAAAACTGTGGATCAATAAAAGAACAAAGAAATTAGGAAAAGTCAAGTATTACAAAAAAATAATAAAGAAGATTGGGGAAAAATATATAGTTTTAGTTGTTGATAAATGATCTAGCTCTAAGAATATCCATTGCCTAAAGAATTTAATTTATCGGTACCACAGATTCTATTCTTCTGGGGTTCTGTTGTAGGTAGTTAACTGTTAACTAAATTTGATTAAGGAATTACAATTTGCAAGAGAATATGCATGAGAAAAAGAGATGTGAAACTGTTCTTTGATTTTCTACATGAAAAGTAGCTCTAGTCCGAGTAGAACGTAACCTGACTAGGGCCCTAAAAGACAATAAAAAATGTTTTTATAAACAGATTAGCAACCAAAGGAGGGCTAAGGAGAATCTTCAGCCTTTTTTGAATGTGGGGAGAAACATAGTGACAAAGAAGAAGGAAAAGTTCTTCTTTGCCTCAGATTTTAATAGTAAGACCAGCTGCTGACTGGGCATCCAGACCGGAGAGTTGGAAGACAGGGATGAGAGCAGAATGAAGACCCCAAAATCCAAGACAAAATGATCAGTGACCTGCTACACTGTTTAGACACAAACACATGGAAGTTTATGGACCTGAATGAGATCATGGAAATGTAGATTCCCTAAGGTTTGAAGAGACTTCTAAGATCAAGTTCAACTAATGAATCTTTCACAAACTCAATCAGCATGGGTTCATGAAAGGCAGGTCTTACTTGAGTAACCTGATCCCTTCTATGACAAGATGACCCACTTAGCGGATGAGGAAAAGGCTGTGGATGTTAACCTGGACTTTAGTAAAATCTGTGACACCATTTCCCACAGAATTCTCCTGAAGAAACTGTAGTGGTGGTGAATGGAGTTACAACCAGTTGACAGGGGGTCACAAGTGTTGTTCCCCAGGGCTCAGTATTGGGCACAGCCCTGTTTAGTAACTTACCAACAATCTGGACAAGGGGTTGTGGGCAACCCCAGTCAGTTTGCAGATGACGCCAAGCTGTGTGGGAGTGTTGATCTGCTGGAGGGTAGGAGGGCTCTGCAGAGGGATCTGGACAGACTGGATCGATGGGCCAAGGCCAATTGCATGGAGTTCAACCAGGCAAAGTGCCAAGTCCTGTGTTTGAGTCACAACAACCCTAGGCAGCACTACAGAGTGGCTGAAAATCTGCCTGGCAGAAAAGGACCTCGGGGTGCTGGTCAGCAGCTGCTGAATATACACCAGCAATGTGCCCAGCTGGCCGAGAAGGCCAATGGCATCCTGGCTTGTATCAGAAATGGTGTGGCCAGCAGGACCAGGGCAGTGTTTGTTTCTCTATACTGGTAAGGCCATGACTGAGGGAACTGAGGTTGTTTAGCCTGGAGAAACAGAGGCTCAGGGGACACCTCCTCACCCTCTACAACTGCCTGTCAGAGGTTAAAGTCAGATGGGAGTCGGTCTTTTCTCCCAGGTAACAAGCAATATAACAAGAAGAAACAGTCTCAAGTTGGGACAAGGGAGGTTTAGATTTGATATTAGGATAATTTCTTCATGAAAAGGGTGGCCAAGCACTGGAACAGGCTGCCCACAGAAGAGGTTGAGTCACCATCTCTGGATGCATTTAAAAGACGTGTAGATACAGCATTCAGGGACATGGTTTAGCAGTGGACTTAGAGGTCTTTTCCAACCTACATAAATCTATGACTTTGACTGATAGTTGTGACAGAAAAAGGAAGATTTCTTTAAGAATTATTTTATTTCTTTTCCCAGAAAATTGCTTCTTTTTGAAACCAAAGTAGAGAAAAAAAGTAGCATCTTCAAGGAAAAAATGATTTATAGTTGAAAACATCTTTATACTTTGGTCATACTTCAATCGTTCAGCTGATACATTGGATAAATGAGAAATTACACAAAAAAAATGTTTTTCAAAGTCTTTCAACAGATGTCAGCCACCATAAACCTGGACTTTCCCTCTCCTTTATTTACCTCTTTCCTTAGTTTTTTTTTTTTTTTTCCCCCAAAAGCAGGAGAACCATTAGAAAAATGAATTCTGTTAATCTGAGAAGTTTAAGAACATGAAACTTCTATCTCTGTGTCAGAACTCTGTTATTAGTTTTGTTGTAGTGGGCAGTTAGCTGTGAAAATGATAACTTTAGTGAAAATCCTGTTTCCTTGTAGCCAAACAGAGTGAACTCCCAGGGGCATCCCCCATGTGTCATCCTCACTTTGCTTCTTCATTTGATCAAATTGAATCTTTCATGCTTGATGAATACACAGGTGGTGTCTTGTAAAGTTGCCTGCTCCTTAGACTTTCCATAGCCATTTCTAAAATTTATGGTTTCATGCTTTCAGTGCCCCCTGAGGCAAACACAGCTCCACCTACTTTAAATCATTTTTAAAAATTATTTTTATCTGCCTTTAACTCTTGTTATTTTTTTCAACATATATTTTTTCAACATTTTTCAAGTTGGCGTTCTTGTGTATTTTACAGACTTGAAAGGAGAAGTTGAGAGGACAGTAGTTTTGAATGACACACACTTTTTCATTGAGCAATAAGTGCAAGCTCATGCAGTACCTAGAAGAGAAAATCTGAATATGTGACAAAATTGTGACGCCAGAGACAAGGAAGGAGGGTGTGATTTGTCAGTAATGGTGGTTGTACTTTTTCCATGATAACCTCCAAACAAAACAGATGAATGATTACAAATACAATAGGAATGAGGTAAGGGAAGGAGGAATACCAGTTAATTTTACAAATATTACTTGAAAGTTCAAAAGATACAATAAGAAAAGTTTACATATTATGGCAACTATAGGCAAAACAATACTGGACATTGAAATTGCCAGAAAGAGAACTCCTAAAACTCTTGCAGACATATTGCTGATGCTAACTTTTGGAAAATGCTGTGATAGGCTTTCAGTGGGTGGAGGTGGGGAGGGTGCAAGGAAGAGTGGTTTATATCTTAAGTATGATAAGCAATTGTAAAAAGATTTGGGGAAGAAAATAACACTAAGTTCAGATAGCTCTTCCTCTGATTCCCACTGACTAGGCTTTTAGATTAACCTTTCAGACCCTATATTTTTGGTTCCTGCACTTAATGTAGAAAGCTCCAACTCAAGGATCCCCAACCTCAAAATTAACTACACAACTTAAAAGTTAAGAAATCCGAATGATTTATCAATATGACAATGATGGTTCTTGGACAATGAGCCAATACTGCTGAAGTGCAAGGAAAGGACATTTCAGAAAAACAAAGAGCATATATCTTTGGAGAAGTTATTTCACACTGCATTCCTGCAGTTTTAGCAACGAATAGTTCCAGCATTATAATGCACAGGTTTGCAGCGAGAAAAAAAAAAAAAGAATTGATTTAACCAGGCTTTTAGGATTCAACTGCTTGAGCTTGGAATAAACTACCATGGTGTGACTGCAGCATACAATGCAGGAAGGCATTTACTCATGATGACTTGATCTCATAGTAGGAAGAGTTAATCTTTACATTATTGCATTGGTCAACCACTTTTACTAGTAAACATTATTTTCCCCTCAAAAGTGTGTGTCTCCTTTCTGTCATCATTATTTTTCATAAATTCCAGATTAAACCTGAATTTCCAGATTTTCCTTATGAAAAAGAATTCCCAAACCATACTCACATTTGTTTGCTTTAAATAACAGGCTAAATACATTTAAATAGCAGCTTCTAACTGAGGGATATCTTTTCTAAACATGATAGCTTTGCCTATATTCTTCTGCACTTTTTGAGACCCTTTTAAAGACTTGACTTCAGTCCTACATTTTAATGTTGGTCCCCCTATTGACACATTTAAATTAAAAATACTGTTCCCTGTCTCTACTGTACACACTTTTGTTTAAGTTTTCAAGGATGGCATTAAACTGGTCTGCATTTATTGTAAGACTGCTAAACATTTTCCAGGAGTACCACTTACAAGGCTGCCACTTTTGTGTGTATTGCCTACCACAGAATATAAATATATGCATATCTATATTTTTATATTTTTTTGCAACATGAAAGTGAGACACTGGCTTAAATTGATTGTTTCTTTAATATTACCAAAAGCGGTACATGTCAGGGCATGGTTTGGGGGTTTTCAACCTATTAGCATTGAATAAAACAACATTAACTAGTGAAAAGATTGCAATGCATTTTTACTCACAGATTATTTGTAGCAGTAATATATAAGGACATATGTTTTAAAGCTAGTGGCCTACAAACTCACCTTTTCTTAAGATAAATTTAATGTTTCAGTTCTGTTTGAAGGTGGTGGTTGTATGCATTATTGCTTAGTTCACTATATCATTTTAAAAACAAACAAACAGAAACCCAAGATGCAAGTTCATACACAAAAAATTTCTGTGTATTTTCAAGGGAAAGTGAGAGGAAAGAAGAGATGGAAGGATCTATTTAACTCACATCTCCCAGCTTCTTGCCACAGAACCATTCACATTCCCGGGGCAGAAATGAGATTTTTTTTAAAATGCTCTAGTTAACCTAAAAGATTTTACGTGTCACTGACAATTTCTAAAATTCTGTTTTAAAAAGAAGCCCTGTTGTGTTGCAGCATGGAGCAAAGATGAAGGCTGATATGAGAAACAAGTACCTTTCATGGCTAGAGCAATATTCTTTTTCACTCCATTACTCATATGAGAAAATTCACTCAGCCAGAATTCAGATGTAGCTAAAAGTACACACGTCACAGGCATGTATTTATCTCTAAGCAAAGAATCTTAACTATAATCAGAGTCAATGAAGATCCATTAAATACAGTCAATAGATTCTATAAAGCTATTTGTGTCACTATAAAACCAGACACTGAATTTGGTCTGCTGGTTCTCTAGACACTACTGGTGTGCTGACAAGGGGCTCAACTCAGTTGACCACAGGTATTGATTTAGTGTCATCTAAGACAGCAAAGTCTATCCTGCATGGCCTCCAGCTTTTGCTCCTCTGTGACACCTGTGGGTCCCATGCCACGCAGGGGCCTGAGGTAGGCTAGGCCATTTCAGAAATGTGTGTGTTTGAGCAGGACAATTGAGCTTCACTCTCTGGGTATTTGAATTGAAAAGGAAGTGAATTCCCCAGATATCTCCTCACACTTCTCTGCCCATCATCTAGATCCAAAGATCTGGGGACCCAGTGAAGCTCTTTCATTAGCAAATACTGTCATCAAATCAGGGTTTGGGAGGCATTCATACTACAGTCCCAGACAATATTCTATAGGATGACACTAAGACACTGTTTAACTAGCACTATTTAACACAGCCTTAGGTCAGTAAAACTATTCACACCATTCACACTTTTTCCATATTAATATTGTATTTGGGATACAGAAATATTTGCTATACGTAATTAAGTAGTCATAACCACAGACAAAACAGACTTAAAGTCACTACAAAAATTATACATTTTTATTCCATCAAGTAAATTGGTTTTTTTTCTACTAGTTTTACACTAAATATTTGCAGCATGATTTGGAACATAGAGAAGGGGGAATTATATTTGGGAATTATGTTGTACACAGTACATAAGGCAGCCATTAATCTTTTACAGCTGGGAAGCTTGGGTAAGTTAAGACAAAGTTCTTCTATGTGATGGGTATAACTTGACATGACAGTAAATTTTTATTTGGAAGATTTTAAAAAGGCAGCCTTCAGTAGTAAGTTTTACAAGTTTAAATGTCTAAGCTTTAGATGTGATTTTAGTATTTATTTAAAAGCAAAAAAGCAGGATCCAGTCAATCTGCTTCCTCAAACGTCCATTAAAAAACCTTCATTATTAGATTTTACATAAAAACACATTAAAGTCAACATAAGTATATTAGATTTAACATTAAAAAGAAACATTATCATAAGCACTTTAGATTATTAAAACTTAATTTCAGAAGACTTATTCATATTAATGTAATTTGGATTTCACTTATTTATGACAATAAATCAAGCTTTGTTTTGTTTTTTCTTAAGTGTGTTTGAGTTTTTTAATTGCTAGCTCTGTGCCTCTCTTTCATATGCAAAATTGAATTAGAATGCATAATTGAAGTATTTTAACTGTGGGTCCAAAATGGTACTTTTCTTATGCAAGGGCTAGATTTACCTATAAATTTCACAGAATTTAATATTTTTTTTTCTAAATTGATCATAAAAAATCAGAAACAGATTCTACAAAGTATCCAGGAGCTCTTTTTTTTTAATTTTTTTTTAATTTTTTATTTATTTTTTTTTAAATTTAAATAGATGTCTTTCTACTTAGACAAAGAAAATTATCATATATTGTTGTATTTATTCTAAGAGGTTTCTGGATGTATATTTTGATTAGATAGTGATGCTCAGCATTATCAAGATAAAAGAATTAAAAATATATTTAACAACAGGATGGAGAAAATAGAAGTTTGGCATAAAGGCTATGTTTAAAGCCATACGGACACATAAATGAATATTCACATAATTTATTTATTTTAATTATGTGATTATTTATTTATTTAGTGTTAATTTGTGCACTGTGCGCTGTTACAATGGAAGTTACTGAAAAAATGTCTGAGATTTTTAGACACCTTAGAGCACATGCAAACCTTACTCATCCTATCTGTTTACTAAAAATTGGTGATATAGTTTGTGATGCCTTAATCACTTCTTTCTGCGGTACAGCTATTCAAATTACACATCTATGAACCAGTACCATCAACATTTTACATATTCAAAAGCAAAACTGCCATTACTGCTCCTTGACCTTTATGATCAAAAGAGTAGTTATTCTGCAAGCATCAAGGCGTTTTTGGCTGTTGTTTGTTTGTTTGTTTGTTTGTGGTTTTGTGTGTTTTTTGTTTGTTTTGTGTGTGTGTGTGTTTTGGGTTTTTTTTCCTTCTTCTTTTTTCCTCTGGTGAGATGGGTGAAGTTGGCTGTTTTGGGGTATTTTTACAGTGTGAAAAAGCCTGTCACTAAGCTCTACTAAGCTGAGTGGAACTTGTACTTGCAATGATGCTGCCTTTTGTGAAATTCTCCTTCAAATATCAACCGAATTACTGAAATGTTAGTTCACTAAACTGCTTATCTCAGCATTTGGATTAATGCCTACTTCCTCTTTTTTACAAGTTGAATTCATTGCTTTTTCTTATCACAATATAAGTGGCTTTTGAATTCCCTTCTTCCATCTTGGAGTCAGGCTGTACCTGTAACATTCTTGGGCATTAGTCTCTACTTTCTTCATTCATCACTGCTTTCCTTGCTGATTCACTGTGCAGCAAAATTTTACCACACTCGACATTTTTTGCTTATCTTAAACTGTATATCCATGTTGAGTTATCCGTCTATATCTGCTAAGTCCCCATTAATATAAGGTTGTGTGAGAAACTAAGGTCTTCCAATTCAGGATCCTTTTTTTTTCTAACAGTCGTCATTTGGCTAGGCAACTTAAACTTATGGTTGGATCCAGATCATGTATCAAGAACCGGTATGTGGACAAGATGGCTCAGTCTCTTTTCTCAGGCCCAACACTAAAAACTTGCTTAATGGAACACAAAATTCTCATTTTATCAGGTTTCGTTTTTATCAAAATAACTTATTTCAAACATTTTATGTTCTTTTTCTCAAAAGTTAAAGGGGTTGGCCAAGCTCTTTGATTTGAGACTATGAGGATAACAAATTGCTTTCAGCAGTAAATCTTACCTATGTATTTGATCTGACTTAATTTTTCATCCTAAAACTAACTTCCATGTTGACCTTTACTTCTAGGATTTGTTCTCCCAGTAATTTAGTGATTTCTCAGTTCTGTAAGTCTCTGACACTGTTACTGGTCTCCTGATTGGCATTGCTGAAGCAATACGTGAAGTGACTAGAATTTTATAACTGCTGCTTCAACAAAGATTTCACCTCTGACTGTAAGTTACCTACTAAAATGCTCCCAGGCAAATTTTGATTTGACTGTTTGTAATAGCTTCCCCCCCAGGCTTCATCTGTTCTTGTGCAAGAGGTTACCTTCCTAAATTACTGACAAAGACTGTTTGCTGGTTGCTGAGGCTCTCAAATTCACAAACCAGCATATTAATTTCCTATGTCACTGATTTTACTTTAAATAAATGTAGTAATACACAAATTGGGAGTAGCTGGGACTTACTCGTTTTTGGAAACTTTGGATGCCTTTGGAGAATGACTGTTTACAAAATCTTGCAGAGACAGGGCAAAGGAAATGGTTTTAAACTGAAAGATGGTAGATTTAGATTAGATGTTAGAAAGAAATTTTCTACTGTGAGTGTGGTGAGGCACTGGAACAGGTTGCCCAGAGAAGCTGTGGATGACTTCAAATGTTTAGGATCAGGTTGGACGGAACTCTGAGCAATCTGTACACAGCAGGGAAGATGGAGTTAGATGATCTTTAAGGTCCAACCCAAACCATTCTGTGATTCTATGATTTGGACAACTTCTGGAGAAACACACAGCAGAAGAGATGCAGGAAATGACCTCTTAAATTGCATGGGGGATGAGTTTGTCTGGAGTTATTACCACCTTCTTGGAAAATATCCACACGTTGCTTCAATTCCTTTTGTGAGGCCTTCAGCTAATTTTATTTTAAATTTCTGGGACATACTTGAATCCTCCATCCTCCATTTCTGCTTCATTTTGGTTCAGGAATGTACAAACTCATGCATTGTCTCCATGGAAACTGAATCTTATGGTTGTCATCAGTACTGTCTTTTTTGACTACTTGGTTACCCAAATGTTGGGGCTGTGTCTGGTCAAACAATCCCTATGCAAACCCCTTCATTTAGAAAGAATAATATCTTTCATGCAACGCTTGTTCAAAATCTCTCTTCCCTAGCTTTCTCTGTATTGCAGTCTTTTGGCTTTTCTCTCCTTTTCTTCAGTCCTCTCTTCCTTTCCTTTCCTTTCCTTTCCTTTCCTTTCCTTTCCTTTCCTTTCCTTTCCTTTCCTTTCCTTTCCT
>JAWWEE010000001.1:75745034-75787947 GCA_035221455.1 Xenops minutus | reverse complement strand
CTCAGTGAGGTTGAAGCTGGCCTATAATAGTTTCAGTAGGCATGGAATCATTGATTTATAAGCCAGTTTGCATGACAACATTGCAGATTTCAAACAAAGCAAGTTTTCTTTTATCTACCATCAGATTTATCTTTCTTCTGGCACACTTACTATTAGCAATGTTTATGAGTTTATGCCAGAGTAACAAAATTTTCACTGAAAGGAAATTTAGTCTTGCTCTGGTAAAGCTAAGCAACTTTCTTTTCAATTATGTATTTAAAAAGAGGGGACAAGAAAACTGTGAGGAATCTCCACAGCTTTTCCCTAGACATGGTTAGATGATCACTGTGATAGATTACATTCTTTTAGTGGCTGTTTTTCTGTTACCAAAGTTTGTAACATCTCATTAAAATTCTCTCAGGGTGTAGAGATGTTTCAAGGACCTTATTTCTTTCCACTAATGTTTAACTGCTTGACTATCAGTTCATTTATGCTTTTCAAGGAATCATTTATTTTTTTAAGACAGTGTAATTTTTGTGCAAGCCTGTTATCTCGTTTATTTGCAAAGTGACAATTAGTTCCTGAAATATAGCTTCTAGTGTACAGCCCTTGTCAGTCACAGTGAAATGCTCAGTCACTGATCTTAAAGGCTGTAGGAAAATATATTAAAACTCTTTTAAGCTTTAGAGGGTTTTGTTTGGTTCGGGTTTTTTTGGTTTTTTTTATAGAACTGAATTTAATGTTGACACATGTGTATGCATATTATATGCTCCAAGGCAGTTTTTATGAATTGCATTTACAACTACACTAGTCTGCATCTGAGTCTCCTATTTAATTTTCTTTGAAATTTTCCTGAAGAATGATATTTTAGATAGAAAATCCCTCTGTGCACTTCCTTAAGATGCTCTCTATAAAAAACTAGCTATCTAGTGAGACCATTTATTTGAATTAGAAAATTGCTTTTAAGCAGAAACTTAGATTAAAAATCTTTAAAAATGTATAGGAAACATTCCCCAATGACTTAATTACTCATTAATGCAATTATTTAGAATGGAGTAGTTAATGGGACTTTCACCTTTGACATCAGTGAAAACCTTTTTCAGAGAAATCTGGAATCTAAGAGAAAACCTGCTAACACAGCAGATGTCTTTAAACAGATGGTATGAATGATAAACTTTTAGGGACTGGAATGATGTGAAGGGTATAAAATCTGGCTATCATTTTTAACTGAGGAAAGATATTGAGGCAGCAGATAAAGGCAGATTAAAGAAACTTTAGCATAGTATGTAGGGGAAAAAAGTATGTGGAGAGAAGTGGAATAAAGGTTTCAGTTAAATTTACAGATTTGGAGCAGTGCAAATAGTGCAGATTTCAAAAGACAGAGGAAAAGGATAAAACACTGTCATGTAATTCTGAACAGAACTTTGTTCCCATTCTCATGCCTGTCTAGACTTTTCTCCTAATGTTTACACTGTAGAATTAGTTTATTTTGCCTTCAAGTTAGAGCAAAGCAACCTGCTAAGTATATACCCTTTTAAAAATATTTTTCCATTAAAGTCAAGTCTTCATACCAATAGTATAAGGGGTCCCGTTATATTCCTGCTAAAAGTAGGAATAAAATTCTAAGTGTTTTTAAATAAGGTTGTCAGCATTAATGAATGTTTAACTAATGTAATACATTTATCCCTTTATCTACAATAATGGATTCCAGTAGCCAAAAAAAAAAAAAAAAAAAAAAAAAAAACAAGGAAGAAAAACTATACAGTGTTAAAAGATAAGACAAGAATAAGTCCAGAGCTAACATGTGTTATTTACCAGACACAAGCTGAAATCCAAAGCCTAGAGGAAGAGGAAATTTCGATTTGGTATTGCTGAACTTAGCATGACTACAACAATATCCTCACTAATCCGCAATTGCAAAGATTTACTTGATCCCTTGTCCAAATTATTTTTTAAAGCTCCTAACCAATTCCATTTTTTGCAAACTTAGGGTTTTATGGAAAATGCTTACATACATATATAAACTTGAAACTATACTTGAATTTCAAAAACATAAAAATGTCAGGATAGGAAAATACTTGGTCTACAAAAAAACATTTAGCAGAACAAATTTATCTTTGAGCTTTAACAGGCGACTGCATGATGACATGGATGAGGACAGTCTGCAAACAGGGCAAGAAGGAGGACACAGGAACCACTGGCCAGTCTATCTCACCTCAGTCTGGAGCAATTCTCTTATGTGGATAGGCTAACAGAGCTGGGCCTGCTCAGCCTCAAGAAGAGACGACTGAGGGGACCTCATCATACATAAGTATCTGAAGGGAAGGTGCCAAGGCTCTTCTTGGTGGTGCCAAGAAAGCAGACTAGAGGCAATGGGGAGGAACTGATAATGAACAGGAAGTTCCACTGGAATATGAGGAAGAATTTTTTATTGTGTGGTTGACTGCCCACTGGAACAGATTGCCCAGACTCCTTCAACGGAGATATTCAAGAACTGTCTGGATGCAATCCTGGATGACTCTGCTTGATCAGATGTATTGGACCAGATGACCCACTGTGGTGCCTTCCACTCTCACCTATTCCATGATCCTGTGATTCTGTGACATTAAAACTAACTATAAACAGTCATAGTTGATATCATGAAGGGACATGTATATACAGGCATATATACACAGTCTGCATGTTACAAGGAAATTTCTAATCTCTAGATATGTGAACACATGTTGACATTAACTATTCCTTTCTTGTTTTCCTTGCCTCTCTTGTAGTTTCTGTTTTCAGCCACATTCCCTCCTTTGTTTGTTTCTTTCATTTGTTTGTTCCTTTCTGTTTTTATTTATGGGGCATATATTATCTTCCATTTTTTCCATTTTTTCCCTCCTTACCTGTCTTGCCCCATTAAATATTTACCAGTATATATCTGACATTTCATTTGTAGCTCCCCTCCCTAATCTACTGTTGCATCTTGCCACACTTTTTATCTGCTTTTCAGTGAGTATTTTTCACTTCTATTGATCTTTAACTCTTTTTCAGATACTTTGTTTCCTTTGGTTTATCTTTCGTTCATTTATTTGGTTATTACTATTCACCTTTTCATTTGTCATATTTATCTTTAGGTCAGACTCTTCAAGGCATCATGCAATTCTTCCTGTGTAGTTCTAAACTGTGTGCAGCACACACACATAAGTATCACGTTACAGTTTTAGGATGTTTTCCTATGCAAAGTTTAAGTTACTCTTTGTTTCAAGCAATAGATGTGACTAGGCAGAAACGAGTCTGCATCAGCGTATTTGGGAGGTGTAGTGAGGGGATATATTATTTTAATGATGTATTTCATTCAATTTCAAGTTTGTTTTGAAAGTGCCCCATTGTCATTCTCTTTGTACCCTGTCCAATGTAGCACTTCTTGTTGATCTTAAAGACAGTCAATAAGAACTCTGCAGCATTACATATCCCTTCTCTGTCTTTTGTTTTCTGCATAGATATCAATTTGTTAAACAACCTGAATCTTTGATGACTTACAAAACAGTTCAGCTAATGGTCCATGCTTTAATGCATCTTATCAACAGCAAACATCTGCCTAAAAATGGCTGTGCTTTCATGACACTCAAGCTCTAGGGGAAATGTGAAGTTGGATGTCATTTTGCTGATCAGGTTTACAACAAGGACTGAAAGATTAAAGATTCCAGGCTCTAAGCAACAACTCCATGTAAATAATTTATAGTCCAAAAATAATGTGCTATTCAAGACTCAGAGGAAGGAGACTTCTCTCTTTGTCTGTTTTATAATCATTCCTTTAGAATTATTCTAATTAACATTCAAAGATTGCCAACTTCTTATCTATAAATGAGTTGCTTATTAATATTACATAAGCTGTCCTCCTTTCTTCTGATGAAGCAGAGCACAACATGCTGTAAACAGTATTGACAGGAAAATACATGGTTTGGAACTGTAGTGAAGCCATTTACCATTCATGAAGTAACTTACTAATAATAGTTGCCTGCTTATGAAAACTCAAATGTTAAGGTTTTAACAGGGCACTGAGATCAAAAAGGAATAGTAATAAATGACCTAGAAGTAAATTCTTTTTCATATAGCTGCATAGAATAAAGTGTTAAATTTGAATTGCACATGTGTATGCAAGACATGCAAGAATTTTAGTTGCATGGAAAAATCAGCCCAGTAGTAAGACAAGCAAATGCAAAGCTCCGAAAAACTGGTTGTAAATATCTTATCTATTGGCCAAAGATATCAATAAATAACAAAAGAAGAAAAAAATAAAGCATCTTTTCATCAGTAGGCCTTTTAGGAAACAGGGAGACTCTTCATAAGATCATGGAATCATAAAATATGCTGAGTTGAAGTGACTCATCAGGATCACTGAGTCCAACTCCTGTCTCTGCACAGGACATACTAAGAATCACACCATGTGCCTGAGAGCATTGTGGAAACACTTCTTGAACAACACCCTAGCTCACCCTAGCTAACTAAAGGTTGCCTTCCACACCCAACATCAATTTGTTTAAAGCATGTATAAATCAAACACAATAGCAGTAACCGTAAAGCAGTGATGTACTGCATGAAACTTCGTAACTACATGCTGATTATTTTGACAAGTTCAGTTGTTTAATATCATGCCTGACTGCTCCTTTATGGTTGATGGTTTTCTTTTGTTCACTATGACAAGTCTCAATAAATTTGAACCCAAGTGAATTAAAACTCCAATTCATTTACTTTCGCTAAAATCCCACATGCACAAAGCAAATGTGTGGTTTTGCTTTTTCTAATTCACTGGTAGAAACTTATGACTATCTAAGAATTCATCTAGCTGTTACATATTCCATAATTTTACTGCGTAAGCATGTATATAGATCCAGCAAGATCCAAGAGACCCAGATGCTATTCCTTACAGGAGTGACCAAAGTCATTTTATGTCCAAAACTATTTTTTTATTTTTTTAATTAAATAAAGAGAGACCAAGATTTTACTGACTCTTAACATACATTCAAATCTCATTTATATATAGTAAATGTGACATTATATTGATCAAAGAAACTACTATATGATTAAGATTAGAATAATGTTTCCTAAAGGACACAAAAGGATTGTAAACAAATGAGCAATCTGTTCAGGCAGCATCACTAAACTATATCAAGATCCAGTATTTGAAAAACTAAATCAGCACAGTAGTGGGATGTGAAGGAAAACATGTATGACGGTGGTTCATCTACTTAAAAAAGTAAATCTCTGCCACTGTTTAATTCCTCTTAAGAGAATCTGTGCTATGATCTTGCCTTTAAAAAAGAATCAGAGTTGGAAATAAATGTATTATAGTCCATCTCTAATTTTTTCTTAGATTAAAAGATTTCCACAGCAATAAGCAGACACATAAATAGGAAAAAAAACCCAAAATTCTCCAAAGCAGTTCTGATTTTTGCATAGTTTTTCTTACATATGTAACATAAATGCTTATCACTGTATAATGTCATCATATCAATTTTTATGCTTCCTCTAGATGTTGGAAAATTCTGACTGAAAAAATGTAACAGTCATAATAAACAAGAAACTGGGAATGACAAAATAACAAGCGGTATTAAAAAATTAGGAGGTAGAACTTGTGTGAAAAAAATAGGAAAAATATTCTTCCTTGAGTGGGAATTGTTACTAAGTTTTTGAAGCTACATAAATATTTGTGTTAAAACTAGACTAACCAACAAAAAACAAAAACAATAACAAAACCCCAAAACAAACAAACAAACAAAAAACAAACATGCACAAAGGGAGGGAAAAGTGTATAAATTGTTCATGTTTCAAGTTACCAAAAAGCACTGCTATTTTCCAAAACATTCAGAAGAATTATTGACACTAATTATAAATATAGGACTTGGCTTAGCCAAGAAACTAAAGTCCCCTTTTAATTGTTTTATGAATGAAAACTTTGTGCCCCAAAAAGCTTCTGATCTGGTTATATACCAAAAAATCCTCCCTTGTTTTTTTGTTTGTTTGTTTGTTTTGGGTTTTTTTGCTTATTGGCACTACATTATATCCTCACAGGATGCGTAGAAAACATAATTTTTAAGGCAGCTTCTGATGTGCTTTTTTCTTTTTTAAGGATCATTTTGAATAATAATTCAATTTGGGGATTTAAATCATTATCCTTTTGGAGATCTGAAAAGTACAAAGTCTACTTTCGAAACGAGCTACTGAAAATCGAGGGGCTACTGAAAAATTATTTCTGACAGAAAAAACATTCTCATGGAAGAAAAGTTTCTCATGAGAAAATTTTGCAGTGAATCTTTTGGAGATACTTTCTCTTTAAAACATAAAAAATGTTTGGAACATCTTCACTAACCAACCATGTGAGGTCTTAGGCTGTTTATATTTACCTAAAGTAACGTGGAAGGATATGGCATCATGTATCACCTCTGGCAGTGCATTTTTAAAATGGCAACATCTGACTCAAATGCTGATGTTCCATAGAAAGGTTATAAATTCTACCATGTGACAGTGCTGTTGCAGGAAACTTCATTAAACATGAGGGTTATTAAGTTTCAGAAATCCTAATGAGCTACGTGATTTAAAAAACGAAGGAAAAACCATCAGATATTTCCATTTCTGGAAGTGGTAAAGTATTTTCTGCTTGGTTTTCTCATGGTTTAAGGTAGTAATATTTTTTTTTCTTTTTCATTCTTTCCTTCCCCTGATTTCTGAGGGAATGAGTAAGACTTTTAAGCATTTAAAGTACTTTTATTACTTAAAATGCCTTTTTTTTTTTTTCCTGAGCCATGCATTACCCACAACCCCTTTTCAGCATCCCATATTTTGCTATCACATCTTCCCTTAATGCCCCTTTCACAAGATTACTTCCTGAGTCCCCTCTAATAAGGCATTTCTCCATGCTTAGGACCATCATGCCATAAAATAATGTATTAAGTATATATAATTAATAAGTAATATACATATAGTATATAGTAATGTATACAACATGAAAAAAGAAAAATTCTGTCCTTTTCTTCTTCACTTTCACCTTTTTTTTTGTCCATAATGCTAAAAAATCGCAAAAGCATTTTTTGGCCCTAAGATTCCGTCAGGGTAGAGGAAGAAGAAACACAATCTAGTTCCCATCCAAGGAATAAAAGCAGCAGTAAAAACAATATTTCCATTGCATATTAAAATGAGAAGCCCCAGTACAAGAAGTCTGCACAATTGCACAAAGTGATTTCTGAAGTTTTGGTATGGCCATACATTTCAGAATTCCAGTTAAAAGAAGATATTAACAACCAGTTACAAAAGAATTAGTATTGACATTAAGTATAAATTGCTTCTAAACATTTTATTTTATAACTGGTCAAAGAATATTGAAGTTCAGTTTTCCTGGATTTTTTTTGGTGCATGTGAAAAATCTCATGTGCTGCATAAATGTACAAGAAGCAGAAAGCATGATTTTTTTTTGCTGTTCCCCAAGAAAGTTAGCACACTCTTAAAGAATCACATACATTTTTAAGTTTGCTTGAAAAACAACAAGACAAAATTTATGTACTCTTTCCAGGAAGACCTGCAGCTCCACACTTGAGAAATTACAGCCTTTAGCCAAATAAAATTAAAAATCCTGTAGTTTCCTTTATTTTATTTTATTTATTTTTTTTTTTATTTTAAAACATACACTGAAGTCTCTCACCAGTCAGTAAGATTTTTTTTTTTTTTTCAAAATGTGTAGAATATATAAATTGTGCTTTCTTTTTCTGGCACACTGCAGGAAAAATAACTTGGGATGCTTCACTGTATTTCTTGTTCCTGAAACTAGAAATGCCTAAGAGCACAGCAGAAATGATCCATTTCCATCACAGGGAGTGGAATTTAATTTTAGTTGAAACACACATTTTGTGGCTATTTGTAAACAGTATGACTAAAGATCTTAAGTCTTCACAGCAGGCAAAGAGAAAATGTATATGCATTCCCTGAAATGACTAAGATATTATCTTTACCCTAGAACAAATTGTTAACACACTACAATGCAGAAAATAGTTTTCTTAAATAGTAACACATGATGAGGCCTATGTAGGGTAGAGTATTCTGACTTTAAGTCCAATATAAACCTATGAGGACAAAGAGACTGAAGACATGAGACCAATGATGAGAAACTTCTCCTGACATTTTCCTCATATTCTCCTCATATTTTTACTGAATGCATCTTATTTTTCACAAAAACATAATAGATCATGCATGTTAGATCATATAACCATGTGTGCATGAATTTAGGACACAAACATCTGCTGTACAGTGTCTCACCTGAGAAATGCTCCAATACACTGTGGTATTGTAGGTCAAACTTGCTGGAGGGACTGAGATATCTCTAGAACTGCCATCTTCTTTTTTATCTCAAATCGATCAAAGTCTTGTCTTACAAAGAAATCTATTGCTGTTGAACTATGAAATTAGTCTTTTTTTCTTTTGATATTTTCAGTGAAGAAATTACCAATGTTTAGAATTAAACTATAGAATGGTTTGGACAGGAAAGTACTTTTAAAAATCATTTAGTCCAACTCTCCTGCCACAGGGAGGGACACCTTGCACAGATGTTGTTCAAAGCCCTGTCCAACCTTGACTGCTTCCAGTAATGGGACATCCACAACTTGTCTGGGCAACCTGTTCCATTACCTGGCCTTCTCCTTGTAAAAAAACATCTTCCTTATAACCAATCTAATTCTGACCTCTCTAAGTTTAATAGCATTGAGCCTAGTCCTGTCACCAGAGACCTTGGAAAAAACCACTACCTTCCATCTTTCTTATAAGCCCAGTTTAAGTATTGAAAGGCCACGATATTGTCTGAGGATAAAATAGTTAAGATCCTGAAGTTAGATTAACCCTGATCAAAATATAAAGCTTCACTTCATTAAATTCTAATATTTTGCTGGGTTTTGTTATCAAATAAATATCTGCACACAAAGTTTTAGTTCTTCCTACTCTTTTCCAAGGCTTATGTGTTTGGGTATATTTCAGGAGGGCTTATTTTGACCTGCTTTATTGTTCCCGGAGTGTATCTTGTTCTTGTCACCTTGCACACTTTGCTCTGCACCCCTGTATGTTGCTTCCACACTTAACTGGGTGTGGAATTTTTCCTCCACACTGGAGGTAGTTTGAAGCTTTCCTCACTAGGTTTGTCAGCCTGTTGGCAAAGATGCTTTTGCTCTGCAAGACAAGTGGGTCTTGTCTTTACCTATCAGTCCTCAAATTTGGATGACTTTTACTGTGGCTTTTTTTTAAAAAAGGAATGCATACATAGCATGTGGCACAGAAAGAATTCCTTTGAAATAATAAAGTGCTTTCAGGTACAGAAGCAATAAAATTACATTCCCAAAATGAATAGTAATCCAGCTATTGAAGTAAATGAAACTGAAAAACACGGTCAAAGTCAAAAACTAAAAAAAAACACTAAAAAATATATAGGGCCAACCAACAAGATTTTACCAACTACAACAGTTCTTGATAAATCTCTAGCCTAAGTAAAGGGGAACTTTATTTTGGCAATATATTGCATCTTAAAAATGAATTCCGTTTTTATTGATTTTGAAAGTAACACTTGCAAGTATGAAGGTAATAGCTTTTTGATTGATTCAGTCAGAATGAGTTAGGCTTTATGAATAAAGGGGAAATTAATCAGTAAGGGCTGATTTAGGGCCTCTTTCATAATATAGATTTCCATTTTCGTGTGTCATTGTTCTGTTGTTAAAAACCTGATGGACTGTTTGCACTGAGGTGAATGATTAAATGTCTGTAAATGGAAGTGACTGAAAAGTGAGGCCGTCTTACAAGAATTAAAGCCTTCCTGAAATTAAATGCAACAATCAAACCCAAGAAAGTCTGTAGGAACTTATAAAGTAAACAAGCAGAAATGGAAACATTTTCTATTTCCAGCAAAGCATCTCAGAAGAGAGAACTATTTCAGAAATCGACTTTCAACAAGTGAAAAAATTGTTTAGGAGGCAATAAAGAAATGTGTTGAGGTATTTGTGACAGGCATTCCAGCAAGTGACAGACTTCCAATGTACATAGTACTAGTTTGACAACTGTCACCATATAGAGTTGTTCACTACTGGTCTTCGAGTTTCTTTTTTTGCCTCCCTTTGTAGGTAAATGGTATCTTGGCAAGCAACAAAACATTACTAGACTTGCTAAGTAAAGCTGTGATTGAAATTGAGATTATTGGACACTGAACTGGACAAGTAGTCAAAGATGTTTTTTGCTTTTTTTTCAATGATAAAAAATAATTATTCAGGAAATTTTAAAGTACAAAAGTGGATACCAATTTTGTGCCAAAATTCCTGAAAAGTGATTTGCTTTTACACTATTGGACTGGAACTAATACAGGACAGAACCACATACAAAACTCCAAGCAATGCTGATTTATTTTGCCTTCAAGGAAAGACATGAGGCCCCTGTTATCTGCTACCTTCAAGCAGAGGCCAATTTTGTTATAGCTGTCTATCTCTAGCCACAGAAGCAGACAGATCTTATAGGACATTTCAGTGCATATGTATAAAAATCTTTAGGTACAAAAATCTTTGCGTATAAAAATCTTTATCTCTACAGAAACAGGCACTAACTAGAATTTTTTTTATGTTTGTATATAGTACCATGTGTTTTCCCCCATAGTTATAAATGGGACAACTAGTTTAAATGAAAAAGAATATAACAATCATGAAATAGATTTGTATGATAAGACTTTGTTAATAATAGCACGTATTGTAATAATTTATGAACTAATATCTTTCAAATCAATATTTCATCTGTTTTCTGGATCTGACTTAACTGGTCCCTTTTAGAAATTATTCTTTTTTAAGACAACATAATTTTTTTAAAAAAGAACAACAGCAACCTATGACTTTAAAGTCTCTTGAGCACTGATATAGCGACATCAGAGCATCCAAACAGAAACTTGATCCTGGAAAACACTACACCACACAAGTAAACAGCCAAAATATACTTATTTTAATGGAGTTTAGACAAAGAGTAAAGTGAGAAAGATGAGTGAGTATAATTATTCAGTTGTTGTTATCAATGCAATGTTCTTTGCTTTTCCAGATTGCTCGATAGTTACTACAAATTTTGTTTCCTAAATTCTATTAAAAAGGTCATGGTGGTGTGCAGTGGCAGGATCAGAAGCAATGGGCAGACTCTGAAACACGTGAGGTTCCCTCTGAACATTAGGAAATACTTTTTTTCTTGTGAGGGTGACCACACACTGGCACAGGTGTCCCAAAGTGGTTGTGGAGTCTCCATCTTGGAGGTATTCAAAAGTTGTTTGGACACTGTCCTGGGTAACTTGCTCTAGGTGGCCCTGCTTTTACAGAGGGGTCTCCAGAGGGCGCTTCCACCCTCACTCAGTCTGTGATTCTGTGATCATTTGTCTTTGTGCTCCAGTGTTTTAAGTCTGAGTTCATCTTGAACTGTGCAATTGTCATGCAGTTGCAATACCATTTGCATTACACCTATTTTATGTAAGAGACCATTTTTAGCTGTTGTAGTTTTGCTTTATTGCAACTTTTCTTGAGTCTTATCCAATACTGTCCCACTAGCATCTATATGCCCACCTTAAATACATGTCAGGGGAGAAAAATCAAGGTTTATCTGTTTACTAGTCAACACTGTCATGGCTCCGTTTACTTTTATGTTAATGGAGTAATTGTTTTCCAATTTATAATACCATGTATACCAAAAGGCCCAACAGAAATTCAAACTGCAGAAAGATATAATTCACAGAACAAGGAGATTTAATTTGCAGAACAGTATCTCAGAAAAATAAACAAACCCCAGAAAGGAGAAAAAGGTATTAATATAAATCACTATTGAGTAAACACCACGTACATTTAAGCTAAATGACAGCACTTAAAGAAGAAAGCTTAAATTAAAATATAAGTCAAAAAAGAACAAAACTCAACAGGTAGACAGTAAACAAATTTTAGAAACAATTAAGAACCCATAATTTCCCATCTCCCAGATCATGTTAAGAACATTGTCCTTTATTGCTTCTTTCTATCCCATATGCTGTGTTGTCTTACTGCATACACTTTAATTCAAACTTTCATTAAAATCAGAAATTAAAGAAAAATGCTGAATTCATTCTTGTCAGTAGACAACTAATTGTCATAAACAGGAAACAGTGTGACTTTTCATAAATAGTGGGTTCATATTCAAAATTTTAAATATAAAGCCAATAATTATATGAATTGAATTATCTAATAATATCTGACTGGTATTAAAGTGAAATAGCAAATCAAATATTATTTCTTAAGAAAAATAGGATAAGCTAATGGAAGTATATACTGTAATTTCCCCATTTTATTATTATTAAACTTTATACTTAAATAGGGGAGAGAAAGACAAACCTTTGATCAAGTCTGATATGAACGAAAAAGGCAAAAGTGATAAGTATTTACACATCTTGTTCAAAGCCTGTCTGCACTTTTCCCATCTCAAAACTGCTTAACCAAATAATTAAGTGTTGTAAAGTCTCTTGGAAGCTCAATATATTTTTTCTTGGATGTTAATTTTATTTCTACCAGAAAAAAAAAAAAAAAATACTTTAGACAGTATCCATCCAGAAAAAAAGCATATACCAGTTTACCAAGATATTGCACAAAAGCAAGATTATTTTTTTCTATTTCATTTTGAAATCTCTCACATCACCTACAAGAGTTTTACAAAAAATATGACTCAAAATTCACCACTTCTACAGTTTGAAATGTTCATGGCCATCAGGGTAGCAAAAGAAATTAAATGTTCACAACATGCTTTTATGAGATATTTCAGATTGCAAGTATTTCCTATCAAAAGTTCAGTGTAGGGAGAGAAAGTTCCTTATGGTTCAATTCTACCTTTTTTTAACTATGCCCTTGTGAAATTACATGTAGAAATATCAATAAAGCAGAAAATGGTTAAAATGAATTTACACAACTATTCAAGAGTCAGCAGATACTCAATTTTAATAAAATACTTTTTATATATTTTAGGGGAATGCATGGAGTTTGGGGAATACTCTGAGCCTTTAATTGTACTGAGTTTACTAACAGTAGAATTATTGATTCTGTCAAGGCAATAAACTCTGAAATAAAATCAGTTTATCAAGAGCATCTCAGAAGCATTCTATATAATGTGAAAGATACTATTACAGTAATTTTTAAAATAGTGTTGCTTTGGCTCTAAGTTCTAGCCATTATTATTCTTGGTTTCATCAAAAGCTCATTAAAACAACACAACCATAATTTCCTCTGTTAAAAAAAAAAAAAGGCAAAAAAAGGGCATTTTTTTCATGCTCATACTGGAAAAGCAGATAAAATAAACTATTATTTTCCAGAGGCAGGCTATCATAACCAGCTCTAGAATAGGAAAAAACACAGTTTAATATTTATATATGGTTTGAAAATATTTAAATATTAAAGTGAGGAAGAAATAACTGAAAATATAAATTTACACTACCATATTTTCCTTGTAATAGTATGAAATGTTAAATTTAAACACAAAATCTGAAAAGCAATTAGCAAATGTTGAACATAATATTGCAGTGCAATGGGATTCATGAAATAAACAGTTAATATATTTATCCAAAGTTTCGCTAATCAGACCAAAGCAGGCTACTGTACTACTAATAATGTTTATCAAGGGTTTATAGAATAAGGTATAAAAATACGAGGATTAGGACAAAGAATTTGAAGGAAAAAATTGTAAGACGTTTTTCTCATGGTTTCTTAATTCCAGAAGAATATATAAACTTGAAGTAGTTTTAAAAAAAAAATAAAAATAGTGAAGTTCCATCCTTCCCTCAGAGCATATGTCATCATATTTAATTAATGTATTGAATATAATAGGGAAGAAGATGAATGTGTGATAAAAATCTCTTCCTGGACCTACAGCTGTTCAAAAAATAATAAGCCTTCTACGAATCCAAATTACTGGGAAATGTAGGTGACTCAAATTCATCTTTTGATCAGTCACCAGACTCAGGTTTCCTCATTTGCCTGTAGCTCATGGGCTTCAATCTCATAGATTTTCTTAATTCTAAATGGAAGCCTGTCCAGCACAAGCTTTCATTTCACATTCATATAGTTCATCCTATTTCTAATATTTGGCCCTTAATCGTTCCTCTATCATCTGACTTTTCTTCAGATTGTCAAATTTTGCCATTTCCAAATTTGTAAAACACTACCTTTTTAAGCTAAGATCATTTAATACTGGCTGCAGTCTTTGAGGAACTATCCTAGTAATCTTTCTTCAGACTAATAACTGATCCTTAAACACTAGTGGTGACTTCTTTTTTTCTTTCTATTGTTTTCCTTTTAACTTAATTTCTTAACTACAACTTTATATACCTTATTCTTCCAACTGGCTCAAACAATTCATATAACATTTTAGCGACCATCTTACTGACACACAGAAATTTTTCTATGATAATCCTTCAATCAAAGATTTTACAACATAATGTTTACATGGTATATTGACGAGATATTATATTGTTCTGTCACAGGCTCTCTGTAAACACGTTGTCTCCTAGGATGTTTTCTGCTTTCTCCCTTCCTTCTTGTTTTTTTTGTTGTTTTTTTTTTTTTTTCAAAATTGATTCATGGTGGTGTGGTCCATCTTTTAGGTATATAGAAGCCTGAACTTGATCACCTACATTTTATTTCCATTATTTCATTCCCATTCACTGCCCATTAGGTTCCCTATTTACCATACCTTTGTTAGTGGAATGTACGTACTGAAGCTCAGTTATCTCAAACAGGTGTTTTGCTAATCCTGAAGAAGACTTTTTTTACCATTTATTTTACTGCTGTCTGTGAGTTTAAGTCAGTTTGCCTTCTGGAAATTCCACATAATCCCTGCACTTTCTAACAACTGCCTTCCATCAGGTCTCTTATTTCCAACAGACAATCACATTTTTATTCATTCATTTTGATTTGGATCCTTTTTCTTTTTTTTTTTTTCCTCTCTTGTTTCTTGACATTTAAATGAGCATTTCTAACAGTACAGGTACATTTTGTATACAGAATCATTAACTTAACAGAGTTGCTCTCATATACCTAACTGATATACCTGCAAACTGATCACATCTGGGTAAAAGCAGTCCTCTCCTACCTTTCTCTAAATCACCCCAAATGAGCCATATAAAACACTGAAAACATGAATAAGGAGAAAGCGCTGAGATGTCTAGCAGATGAGAATCCCTAATATTGGTATATCTACTAAAGTATTGTGTCATGAAAGTGTATCTTGACTTAATTATGTACATTCAAATTGCTCCCAAAAAATTAACTTATCAGAGGGTTTTAAGGAAATTTACATGTCTGGGAAGCTGCTAATAGGTTTTAGAAACTTACAGGATTTTTGTGGTTCTGAAAAGCAGTCAATCCATTCTTAAAAGACAGCTGTTTTAGGTTCGCAGGAACAGTTGCAAACAGAATTCAGTGCCACCCACTATGAATCAGTTTCTGTGTCCTTGGCCAAATATATCTAAGAAAGATCTCAGTTTGGACTGTGGTCATTCTAGAATGACATTCTAGAGTATGATTCACACCATCTCAAGCCTGAATTGCCTCTAGAGGTGTCTTTCCCTTTCCTACAGAGAAAGTACCAGTAATTAATTTAAATTATTCAAGATTTAAATGATTCAAGTTTTAAGCCTAGACTACAACTTGGTCTTCAATATCAAAGTAATAGCTATTCACGTTACTTTGTATTTTTCTAGAAACCAACACAATACCAATATACTATTTTCCCACCCTGAAGGAACTTACATATTTCACACCCTGAATTATGGAACTGTCATACAAGTTAGAAAGCAATAAAAGCAAGACTCAAAAATAATCATTGTAGTGTTTGAAACTTATTATTTTAAATGCATTGGCAAACAGAGAGAGGGAGAGAAAGGGGAAAAGAGAAAGAAGTTGAACAGTAACAAAAAAAGAAATATTTTTTTATAAAACTAAGTCTTTACCTGAGCCACCCATTCCTGTAAAATATAGAAGTACAGAGGAAAAGACTACAATCTCAAGGTCTACAGATGACATTCCCTGTTGACCCATGCCAGAATCTCTTATGGAAAATTGCTTTGAAAGTAATCAAATGAGGGTTTACTTATAAATATCAGAAATAATATATAGAAATGAAATAATTTCCTCCATGTAAACAAAATCATCTTTTCATAGCAAAAAAATTGTCTAAAACATTTTAAGAAGTATTACAAGGCAAATTCTCTACCTTTCTCTACTGTGATCAGAATCCAGAAAATAAACACACTCCAATGAATTCTTGCAAAACAGGCCTCTCTCATTTTTTTCAACAATAATTTCAGTCTTATTTAGACAAAGGATAGCAAAATTAAATGATTTAGTGCCAGCTAGAAGAACAAAACTGACATGACATGAATTGTCAGCAGTAAAACTCTAAAACATTTTTTCAAGATTGTTTGAGAGTTTTTGCTACAAAGAACTTCTAAGACCACTGAAAATGAAAAAGAATGCACTTCACTCGCTCAACTATTTATTTATTTATTTATTTATTTGCTTATTTATTTATTTAATTATTTTTGCATACCTTTATGCCCAGATACATTTCCTCTAGGTTCTTAAAAAACAAAAAAAATATAAAAAATCTTTCCTTTTACTTCTCCATTGACCTCAATTCCAAAATAATCTGAGCCAAGATGGTGCTCTGAGGCAGTCGCCCACGAGAGCCGTGGTGAAAACTGCATTTCATCCCAATGATGATCCTCTTCCAAAAAAAGCCTGCTTATAGTAGAAAGGAATGAAGGGCAATGAGATTTACTAAAGATGAGACCTGCTGCTGATTGGAGTATTGGAGGTATTGCTATCCATTCTTACATTCAATAAAATACAGGCTGAAAGTTTTATGCCTGGGGCATAAGGAGGCAGGCTAGCAAAAGCTGCTGTATTCAAGGGACCTAGACAGCATGTTTAAGGACCTGACATGCAGGCTGAGCAGTTCAGAAATTTTCTAATATTGAGGAGACAGACAAACTGGCAGAACACAAAGAGACATTAAGGCATGAACAAACTGAAAATAATTCACATCCTATGAAAGAAAACTAGAACTCGGAATTTCAAAGGCACTGTAAGACATCCTCACAGCACATTCTGTGAATTTCATATGCAACACTAGTGAATTCTCAGCATCAGATAATATATCTTAATGGAGACCAGTGATACTAGACTAGAAAAATAATAATAAAAAAATATTAAAAAAAAAAGAAAAAAGAAAAAATGCGAAGAAGAATACAGCTAAGAAAAATACAAGTATTTGAAATCTTCTATAAAAATGTCATGGAAAGTTTGTGACTTTTTTCACATGGGTTTTAACTGAAAAATCTGGAACATTCAAAAAAATACAGGCTACTTTAAAATGAATAAACAAAACACACACACACAAAAGAGAATTATACTAAGATGCAATTCATTATAAGATTGGGTTAAGATATGCAAATTTTTTTTTTTAAAAAAGAAAAATATTCAATTAAGTCTTTTAAAGCTGTATATGGAACCAACAATCAAAAGAATGTCTGAGGGGGAAAAGTTTTTAAGATAAAATATACAAACATCAAATAAAAGATGAAATAGAATTTAAATATTCACAGTTTCTTATTTTTTCTTATTTTTCAATTTTTAACATTTTCACTTAATTTTTTGTTTCTGTTAAATCATTTATGTCCAGGATTTTTTTTTCTTCATGTAGAAAAACTGTATTAGGAAAAGTTAGACACAGAATTAAATAAGAAACATAAGAAAGCAGTGAAAAGTATATGAAATTTAAACAATCTTTTCAATCAAGTAACTTAAAACCAATACTTTTTTTCTCTTTTAGAACTTCCAAATAAATGTATTTGTATTATTTACTATCTTTTCAAACACTACTATTTCTTGATAAAAACTTTTGTCACACAACCATCCTCCTAGATAGGAAGATACAAATCTTTTCACTGGTGAATATGAAAACAATTTTCTTAAAACTGCTTTATGAGGTGACCTCTTCACACATAAACCCCAAAGATATATCAAACTGACTGTTATCTTAATTTGACTTACACCAAAAATATGTTTGTTTGCAACACCTCTAGAGTTTAACTATCGAGGAGAAAATTACACTTCAATCTGACTAACCCAGTACCCTGAACTGCAAAAGGAGGCAAGTCTGCTCCTTGATTGCTGTAGTATGTTCTGAAAAGTACCTAAGTGAATATGTCTGCACTTCACCAGCTAAATCTTAATTTTACACTCTGAACTTAGCAAATTCCTCATAGAAGATGTCCTTAAAAGTGCTGAAAGAAAATCAAGCATAAAAAGTGATTTCTTGAAGGATCTGCACAGAATGACTGTGCAGTATAAGCTATATAACCAATAACAAATATACTTTTAATTTTAAATGTAGTAATTAAAGAAATCACACTACATTACCTGGCTACAGTGGGCCCTGTGAGCTGTTTATATATGATATGTAATATTTTTTTGATAAGAACAAGTATTAATGGTACATGTAGATTTATACAAAGCCAACCAAAAAAAGCTCTGGAGGTTAATGAATAAACATTTAAGCTGTTAGGAAGAAAGCTGAAGACCAATCCCTCCACAGCAGCATTTACAGACATACTTTCAGTATCACACATGGCTCAAACAACAGAAGTAGAGGCAAAATTTTAACTTACAATTGAAGAAATAGCGGAAGTAAAACAAACAAACAAACAAAATTGATTAAACAAGAACAGTAGACACTAGAAATTAGGGGAATAGTTACAGGAGGGACTAATTGCAGCTGAACTGTCAGGGAACCAGATAGCTGGCACTTCAAACAGGGCTTCAACTAGATTTTAAAGTTCTTAAACAGAAGAATGGGGAAAAGATGAGTGCAATGATAAAATATGTACTAGATATATAACATTGAACTGTGGCATAGAGGTGCAGTTTTAGAGAAGGACTTCTAGTGAAAGAAAACCTGGAGAAAAATAGTCCAATGGAAAACAGATGAGATGGATCAAATTATTACAATAAATAAAAACACTTTCTAAAATGCTTTCATGAAACTACTGGATGCCATGCTCCATGGTTATGATTCTGTTCAACATCGGTATGAGACTTACTTGGAAAGCAGGTTGCAACATCTCTGCGTATTACAAGGGTGTTAAATTGGGGGATGAAGAAATAAAGAAAGCAATGGTGGGTAATTTTTCAAACTATGATGTAGCCTTACTATGGTATAGGTCTCGTATAGAGGTTTGCATATTCTCACTAATAAGCAATGTTGTTATATTTTTTGACACATTATGATGTGATTTTGTGTTTGCACAGATCTGTGTGCTTCAACATTAAAGTTCAAAATGAACAAACAGTATAGGCCTGAGCAAATAATTCTGTTGCAAGGCAGAGAAAGCACAAGGCAGGTATGTTAAGATGGAAATTAGAGTTCAAGGTAAGAGAATTCGAATTTTGCAACTTCTTTCAACCTTATCAGTGTGGTTTAATCATAGTCATTCATTATGTGCACCTTAAAATGCCTGTCTCTCATCACAATCAAGACAAAAGTTTTTGCAGAAGCTGTAATACACTTCTCTCCTATTTTCCTGTATGAGCAGTTACGAGCTAACAGTGAGACCTTAAATCAGACATTTAAAACTAATTCTTGTTGTTATATTCATGACTAACAGGGAACATTCCTGTATTTGAGATGGGTTGTCATTGTCCCAGACCTGCACACCAATGGAAAGCACAGAAGGACACATAGGCATTAAAAGAAAGGCTGAATATGACAGGAAAATATTTTATGGGAGTTGAAAGCCATGTGATTTTTTAAAAGAGGAAGAGGAACTGGAGAGACTCAGGAACAAACAAAAAAAGCTGACAAGGGGAAACTGGACAGGGTAAAATAGTACTTAAAGGACCACAGAAGAAAGGTAGGACACTTCTCTCTTCCCTGCGAATACACATCCCATTAACAGGCAGAAAAGAGATGAAAAAAATTATCTAAAATTACCTTAAAGTACTACCAGCAAAAACCTTTAATCCCCACAAAATTCCTTTTTGTCATTTGCTCTGCCTAGGTTATAGGTCAGTG
The DNA here is from genome assembly GCA_035221455.1 of Xenops minutus. Lineage (NCBI taxonomy): Eukaryota > Metazoa > Chordata > Aves > Passeriformes > Furnariidae > Xenops > Xenops minutus. The sequence goes on along the minus strand of JAWWEE010000001.1, from coordinate 75,767,856 downwards.
TACCTATGAGTAGATTTATGCAGTAATCACATGTCAAGTAACACTAGGTGAAAATTTTGTTCAATTGAAGTGACAAGAAGAGAAGCATCTAATCAAAACATTATTATACGTGAAAAACTGGGGTCTATAAATTGTGTTTAGGAATGTACAGATAATAGGATTTAGAGATCCAGTTCATTGTCTTTTGCCTGGGTTTCTTTTATCCTACAGCTGTCTACATCAATGCAGTGACACTGTCTAGAGATCAAGCTAAATGACTCATTGAGACAAAAAAAAACACCCCAAAAAACAAACAACAATAACAAAAAAACCCCAACCAAACAAAAAAAAAAAACAAACAGGAAAAAGAGGAAGCAGAGGTGCCTCACCCAAATCCCACTACCAGAACAGTACTTCCTACAATTATCAACAGTTTCAGAGCAGGAAGGAGAAAGAGGTGCCTCTATTTTCTCTACAAAGTATGACCTACAGGGATGGAACTTTGCAAGCAACTTAGGATGGGTCTTTGACAGCAGAATGTCTAAATCTTCTCCAAAACTTTCATCTCTATGTTTTTAAAGATAAAGCTTATCAGAAAGAAACAAGGTTTAAGAAGGCCAAAACACAGCATTAAGGAACTGGTCCATATGCTGGTTTTAAGCCAACAAATCATATTACTTTTAAGAAGTAAGGACTTCAAAAGTCATTTAAATAAATTAATACAGTAAAGAATTTAAATCAGACTGCACTCTCTTTTAAATAAACTGCATTAAAATTAGTTTGTTTTTTTTTAAAGGTTTTGTAAAGAAATATATTAAGGTCTACTCGATCATATTACTATCAAAGTTATAATTCGTTCTACACATAATGTATTTAGACACACTTTCTTCTATGAATGCATTTTTTGTTATGGGGTTTCTTTTAGAAGGACTATAGAATCAACATGGTTTTCAGGTTTTTGTTGTTTTGGGGGTTTTTTTGCTTTGTTTTTTTCAAACATATCAGTCAGTTCAATAAAGAACAGTACTTCTTTAGTTATTTCTAATATTTCTTTAATGAAGAGAACCTAAGAAACTTAACCACAAACCTAATACATAACTATATATTGACAGGATATATTTGTATTTGCTGTATTATCTCTTGAAACAAAAAACCCCACAAATTAAAAATTGCATAGCACAGCTTAGTTCTGGCACTTCTTTTCAGTCCACAGTGCTGAACAGCTTTGCTAAGACATCATACAAATTAAATACTTTCCCTTTAGTATTGATTCTTCAACCATTTCCTGACTGACTCTCTCAATATGAAACTAGGGTTGGAAAAATTTGCAAAATTTGTGACCTTAAACTATATGGTAGAGTTTTATATTCAGTTTCTTGTCCACACAGATTTCACAACACCACAGGATTCAAAAGCAGTTCAATGCTCCATACTATGTACCTGTTTTCCAGTCTCCAACAATTCCAGATGCTAAGCAGATGAGTTCTTTAGGTGACAAACGGCCCTCGTAGATAACATGAGACTTCTGTTTATAAGATTTCAGACCAACAGGTTGCTTTCAGACTGATATTTCTTGTGCCTGCTGAACACGTTGCTTATTTTACAAACTGACAAGGCGAACAAATTATGATGATGCCTGCAGCAAATTACTTGCTCTGTATTGCTGTCCAGAGGTCACCGACTCAGAGGATTTCCCAGGACTGAGACTAAAATGAAATAGCCTGTCTCAAATAGGAAACATTCAACATGCTCAAAAAGGGTATATTACTTTTCAGGCCAGAAAGTCTTTGGACATAAAGTTTTTTCCCTTCAGCAGCTAAGCATTGAAATACTGCTGCATTTCTTTTTAATTTTTCTTTTCTTTTCTTTTTTATGTTGCCCTCTTTCTGTCCTGATTTCTGTTTTGTAATGGTTGACAAATGTTTTTCATGGCCACAGCATTTATGACAACTGTTCCTGTGTGTATTAGCTGGTGTTAACAGAGTAGGAGTTCACGCAGTGTCATCACAGAAAGTTTGGGTTGGAAGGGACCTTTAAAGGTCATCTAGTCAAACCCCAATGCCCCAGTTGTGTTCTCCACACTTGTGGCACTTGGATTGAGGCAAGAGGCAATGCATTCCCATTGTATCTATCAACACTTTCAAAACTGTCAGTATCTTTGAACAATTTCTGCTCCTGTACAGAATCCACAGCCAGCAAACTGAAGTGGGGACACATTGCTCAACCAACACCAATATACGAATACACAGTACAGCCATCCTGCTTTTTCCCTCGATGCATCAGCTTAGAGGAACTGCCCATGCAGGAATTTCCATATTACTGGTGAGACTACTGCTATGAGACCATGTAAATGCCACTTTGATCTTAATGGTACCTACTGTTAACTCCAGTTACTGTCCCACTCTTCTCAAATTTTTGTTGATACTTTCCATCTTGATGTAATATTATTCTATTTAGTTGCTGAGCCCCTACTCTGAAGAGGCTGTCAATGAAGATAATTATTATGATGGCATTGTGATATGTATCAGATTTTTAAGTTAGAGTCACCAATTTGATTTTCACTTCTGACTAGAGTTGATATCTTGCTTTGATTAAAATCTTATTTGATACCAGTCTATTTCTCTTTCCTTTCTACCAAATATGTTGTTCCACGTGTGTCAGTTTGAGAATATTCCTTTGTCTGTTATTAATGAAATAATCATATTGATTTCAGAAGTAGGTATTATAATAATGTACATGGGGATGGGTGGGAGGGGTTGCAGGGTGGTATCTATGATGAGCAGACTGTGCCCCTGCATTCCATGCAGAACACCATGGTGGATCAGATACTCACACTGGAACTCTCTAGTCTATCTCTGTTATATATCTCTCTATATATATTTCCTCCTTTTCCTAGTTTGGGATTGTGAATTAAGGGCATCAGAAACTCCTTTTGACTTTTAGAATTGCTACTACTTCCATAGGGTAGGGGGAAAAAACTGGTTGCTTTCTTTGAGGTCTATAGCAAAAATGACAGGAAGTTTGAGAAAATGTATTAAAAAATAAAATAAAAATCCATTTTTAAGACAGTCAAGGAACAAAAATGAAAAATCATAAATAGGAAAAAATAATTTCCTTCCCACAGTTTTGCAAATAGTAAAGTAGGTCAGCATCAAAAATCTGTGTCCCAGATCATATTGTTTTTCATAGCTATAACTCTTCCAAAATCTCTAAACTCTCCTTCACTTAGTATTGTACTTAAAAATGAGAAGGTAGAACAATGTTCCTTTTTTGCTAAAAAACCTGATACAAGCAGATTTTACCAGCTACAACAGCAAAATTTTAGATGCAAAATAGACCTTTGTAGAGAGCATCTGCACCATAATGCATATGTAGGGTAGTGTCACTATTCACCTAAGTAGCTTGAAAAGGCTGTTGTATTTTCTGTGCCCCTGTTCTCTTTACTAAATGGATAAGAACTGACAGTATTTCCCTGTTGCATAAATTTTTTATTTTTTTTTCATGATATACCATGCAGGACTTTATAAGAAATGGAGTAGGAAACAATAGCAAAAATACAAATGTTAAGGATTTTTTTTTTTTGCTTTATCAGCTAATAATTTAGAATTTTACAAAGATTTGAACAATAAACCTAACTTCAGAAAGCTCTGTACAATGTAAACTCTTTTCCATTTCAGCATAAATCTTGTTTTAAAAAGATAGTTCAGAAAATAATAATGAATGGGACTTTGATTAGACTTCAATAACTTTGACAAGCTAGTTAGTGAAAAGCAAACCAGGGAAAAGATTACTGGGTTTTAATTAAATTACTGATCAAAAGGGCAATGTGACTGGTGACTGTTCCTCTCAGTTTACCTCCTAGGCAACAGTGGGAGACACATGGGCTGAACTTCATGCCCTCCTAATCACTTTTCTCTGCCTTCCACCTGTAAACCACATGAAGGTTTGAGTTTACATATAATTTTCCAGGACATAGAGTCATCTCAGAATCTTCATATAACTTTTAAAGTTTTGACTTACAAATACAGAAAGACCTTTGTGAGCAATGAAAAGGCTTCAAACATTCATTTTCTTCACAGAACTATGAACAAAACCTTTTTGCTCTCAAGAGATACAAAAATATCAGTGATCCTGCACTCCTGTGTATTTTGAAGTTGAAGTATATTTTAAAGTGAGGAGGATGAAACTCAGAAAATAATTTCCCACCTCATTTCTGTTTAATATTTTTGTAGTAATTATGCCAACAGCTTACAGGCAATGGTAATAATCAAGTATTTAACATATCATTGGCACCAGCTAGCAGTCAGAGACAGTTCAGGTCAATGCAGTATGGTAAACCAGCTCTCTGCAGATGTGATTAAGTAGAGGAACAGCTCACAAAACAAATATGGAATAGACTTCTCTGTCAAGTAAGAATATCCTAGTATGACACACTAATAGTCTGCTATCATACCTTGCCAAAGATGGAATTTATCCAAGGGTTTTATTTCAAGAAGACAGTTACATTGTATTAATTCCAGAAATTAAATTTTTTAAATAAATAAATAAATAAAAATGAGCCAACAGAGATGAAGACAAGAGCCAACAAATCACTGAGGAAAAAGAAAAAAATAAATACAATCAAGATACAGAGCTATTCTGTACGTGAAGGATTGTTCTAACTTTGGAAGAAATTAAAAAGTGAAAAATGCAGTAAAAACAAAATAAATAAAATTAACATTTAGATATGCACTGGTAATTTGAAAAACAAAATGAAACTTGTGAGGGAGTCTCTCCTCTTGCAACAATAATAAATAGTTTAGGAGCAAACACAGCCATACGGCTCTAATACCATGAATGTTGAATAGCTGATGCACAAAGTGCACTGAAATTTTACTTCTCAATTATCTCTACAGGATACCTGTCATTCAAAGGTGCAAACTTCAGGTTACACCATATCAACAAAAAGCATTTAAGAAGAGAAAGTGGTGGGAAAAAAAAAAAAAAAAGGTTTGAAAGTAAGTATCCAAGAGCATATTACTGAAGAGTGTATCAAACTAAGTGTCTGAGACTGTCAGATGCTGTATTCCTGAGAATTCTCTCATTCCATGAGAAAGAATTGCATTTCAGTCATCAACAAAGTGATCAGAATATCTAATTCATGACTTTTATACAGCTGTTGGAACTATTCTAAGAGGCAGAGGAATTCTAACTATTAAATGATTTTCATAACCTAAAGAGATACAAAGTGGATATCAGTGGTAAAAGAGAAACACAGCTGCAAGTGTCACATCTTGTGTATGAATAATTAAAAAAAAGCATTCTTTGTATGTGCAGATGAGGATTGAGGTAATGTATTCCATCATCATTTCCAATCTGTGATTGAACAGCGCTTACAAAAACACTTATTAACTTGCCTGTGCTATGGCACAGTGATAAAAGCTTTAAAAAACAAGCTGGAAATTTTAGTTGTTACTATGACAAATCAGTGTCAAAACAAAATCTCATCTATCTATTTTTGTAACCTTTCTGAGCTAGGTAAATGGGCAAATGATGGCATGGCAAATAGAGTGCTTACCATTCCATAGTAATGACCAGTAGTACAGGAAAAATTAGACTGTCACTTACATTTAATGTCTTATGAAGTAGTGGCATTTATTCCTTTAAAGAATGCAAGCGTCAGTTCTGTCAGGGACAGTTCACAGCCCTTTGTGGAGAAAGTAAATATTATTTCATGCATATTAGCTAGCAGTCCAGTGGTCTAGCGGTATAATATGGGATCCTTTTGAAATAAGTTCAGACAGTTTTTACTGCACTTAGAAACTGGAAATAATTTATCCTGATTGAAGCATTCAAATTTCCAGTATAGTCACTAGTGGTAGGCACCTATGGAGATCTCCAGAAGGAGATTTGGACTACCTAATTTAGACAGTCAGGTATAAGAGTATCTTCTGCTGTGGTAAGATTTTCTAAAATTAGGAAGACTTTATTTACCCTGTGAATAGAAGTTCCAAATAATGTCTATTATTTTCAAAAGTGATAGCTTTTTGAGATTGTCTTCTGAAAGAAGAAACACACTGCAATTATCAAGGTTCAATTGCCTATAATCACAGCTTATCATATTTATTTAATAACCTTAGCATTTCTACTTGTAGGAACAATAAATTAATCATGTTTTTAAATTATTGGGGAAGAAAGAAAAATAATTACCATTATTATTCGTGCCATATGCAACTGACTTTGCTTATCTTGATTGTCTATTAGAGTGATAGTTGCAGATTGCACTACATAAAATAATATGCACAGAACCCATTATTTGCCTGCCGTGAAGATAAATGAACGAAGAAGAGTCCATCATTTAAAACTCTCCAAAACACCACACTGTACAAGCAAGGACTTTTACAGAAGAAGGTGACTTTGTCAAGCCATATTCAGCACTGACTGGTTCAGCAGAGTTCATGTCAGATCCTCTAATTGCACTCTGTTGCTGTGAATATGAACCTGTGGAGTACAGAACACAGATTATAGCCGTCGGGGTCCAATGGAATCAAAAAGTTCTATTGATTTTTTGGTAAATCCACTATTTACAGAAAAGGGAGGATTACTGTGAGCCTCTCACAAAGGAGAACTCCCCAGAAACCACAGCCTGCTGAAAAGAGATACTGTCACTTATGCAACCAGTTTGATTTCAGGGGTTTAAAGTTTTTAACAGGAGAGAACCTGGAAAACAGTATGCTTAAGCACTATATACTTATATATTTTAAAGCTGATTCTTTGCTTGGGATTTTTATGCACTTGTATGTCTAACTGGCAAGTATAGAGGAGATACTAAAAAAAATCTATTCCTTTCTGCATGCAGGGCAGAATGGTTTTGGTCTGTTTCCTATGTACATGTTAAGGCTGAGATCCCCACCAGAAGGGATCTCAAAGATACCTGTTCTTCTTTTGACATTTGATAATATTTAGTCATTTTTATGATAAATATATACTGTCTGATTTTCTGAGAGCTCACTGTATCCTCCCTTATATGGGCTTCTTGCCTTCTTGCAGGGAATCTCAAAAGTAAGAAGGGAAATTCAATGCAACTGGTGATAAAATTGGTCATCCGTTTTCAAGGAAAAGAGAAAATAAGGATTCAGAAATATACTTTGCATTTACTGAAAAGAATTACTTTTTCTGGTCTGGAAGGACAAAATGTATCAGGATATGCTTTTCAATTTATCTTAAATTATGTATTCTAAATGTGAAATTGGTCACTGTCTTCAAATCAGACCTTCTATAGTTTAATCATAATTTTTTAACACGTGGAAAATCATATAATCATAAAATGAAATATATATGTATGTGTTTGTATATGCTAAATATTTCTTTTTAGAAAATGGTACATTTCTTATTTGTGTGTTCAAACTGAAAACCTTTTGGAAAGGCCTCAGAAACATGATACAAGGGTGAAATTCTTCAGAACAGACATCCAACTGCAAGTGTCTACAATATAGATGCCAGCATGTGGGCATGTGGAGTGAATCTGCATATGAGGGAAGTTTAAACACCAAAATGCAGGTGTCTGATTAAAGACCTGAATTCCACTCCTGCTGCAAACAAATGTCACAGGTTATCACTGATTAAATTGCATTTCAGTGCATTTTACCATTTTTAATTTGAAAAGTATGAGAAGCAAAGCTTCTGAGTCTTTGCACATGCTGATATTTGCTAAGTGGCAGAGGCTGTTCAGTCCTCAAGGCCTTGGTACCATCAAAGGCTGTGCAAGCAAAAGAAAATCAGGCTATACTTCCTACAGATACACAAAGCTCTGACTGGGGTTGGGAAGGAAGGACCATGACTTATGACATGATGAGACAGAGAGAAATGCTACTTTGATATCCTGAATCTTGAAATGTTTAAAAGTTGATTTGAAAAGTCAAACATAAATTAACACTGTCATTTCCTTTTTCCTAATACAGATAGCAAAGGGCTACATACAAAGCACAACTAAATAAAAAAAAAGAAAAAAAATGTACTTGTTTAGCAAGGTTGCAGCAACATGGGATTTGTATAAAAATATATGCAGTTGCCTCTATAAATAACAAGTTAAATAGCAACCTGCCAATCTTTGTCACCGTAAAGCTGAATTCAAGTATATAAACTTTTATAAATTTCAGGAATTCTAGGTTCCGAAAAACATGACAAATATGTTTTGTTTCTATCAAATTAGCTATTCAAAATTTTGAAGTTCAATAATACTGCTTGGACAGAGTGCCAGTCATAAGTATAACTATGTCTGTCTGTGAGGCAACACCACAATCCATTAAGCTACTCTTATTTACCTGTCCATCATAAGCTTAATATGTGATTCATCCTTTCCATATCATAAAGGACAAAAAGGTGATCTTTTGTATTTGAATCTCTACTTAACACTTCTCATCTTCCTCTTCCAAGCAGTAAAAGGTAGAGAAGAAAGCTTTTTCTGCAGTTTCTTCAGCCCTTTTTTTTCTGAGAAAAAGCAGTTACATGTCAGGTCTCTAAGGAATTCGATGCTCTCTTTATCCCCTGATCTTATTTTCATACTCATACCTACAGGAAAAGAAGCTATCCCACAGAAAGATAACATATTTGGAGGTTAGTAAGAATTTCAGTATGTAAATTATATGTCCTTTTCCCCAAGACCCATTCAAGTCTTTTGGGAATAGGGCAAATAAGCTCTCAAAATGAAGTACTTTATAATAGAAATATTCTATTCCACTCTTTTAGATACTCAGTTGAGAAGAAAGCAACACAACTCCTAGTCTCTAGAGGAAAAAAAAAAAACAATAAAATATACAGTGCAGATTTAATATCAAAGGAGGAGGCCATTCTTGATGGAGGAAAGACCTTGAGACTTACCCAGTAAGATTTGAAAAGTTTGTCTTTGCATACTATTTAGTAGTTATTAATTAAGTCATAACACCTCTTTACAGGAAAAATTGTGTTCATTTTCCTAGCATTTTAATAAAGAAGAGAGACAAAAGCATGCTAAAGATGGAGGAATACAAAAGGCATTTCTTTTAAGAAGGAAGGAGTAATTATTGCCTGTGAGCTTCAATTCTGATGCCATTTCCCCCAGAAAACAACATTACTGGTGGAAAAGAAATTTTTCTGGTTTTTGGGTTTTTTTGTGTGGTATTTTTTTGTTTTCTTCCTATTTCACCATTGTTTCCTTTATTGTCAGAGAAGAGCTACTGTTTACAAATAGAGAAATAAGAACCAGGCAGGTTTACCACAAAGCTATCAGTAATATCTCAACTCCAGAAACCATTGTGGAAACTGTATTTAAAAGCTGTCAGGAAGATGAAAACACAAAATTAAAACAAGTCATTAGATGGAACTAAATGCACTAGGCCTGGCAATGACATCTAATATCTCTAATTCCCATGTTTGGGGAATGAGGTAGAGAAGGGGAATGGAGATCATAAAGGTGCCAAGCTTGCATGCTCTCCCTAACTAGCCTCTCCCTTTACTAGTGCAGGTGAGAGGATACTGGATTAGATGGGTCACTGACAAGAAATGCCAGTACAATATTTCTTATCATGGAGTCTTCAGATCAGAGTGAAAACTTGTATTTTTAAACTGAAATACAGAGCTGTCAGCAAAATAGCTGTTGCCTTCAACAGAATCAGGCTTTTGTCCTGTTCAGCTATCTGGGCACATAACCAGATACAGCATGTAACCAAAGATACCTGTAATCCTGTAAATTTACTACAATACTATGCATGATTTTGCAGAACCATATTGGAACTGACTGTCATGTAAGCCTTAAACACCAACCCCTTTAGTAAGCACGTGATTTTCATTCAAACTTCCCAGTTTTTCTATCTAGCAGCTAAACAAAAACACTTGCAACAATACTAGTTAAGAAAGAACGTAAATTTAGTAAAGAGGGAAGAAGGAAATCATGTTTTATTTTAATTTAAACATATGCACCTATTTAATATCCCTAAATCATACTGTTTGTGCTTCTGTATGGTTACTGCAATGCCAAGCTGTGGTATTCGCGGGTACAGATGGCCCAGATGCCTGAGTCTCACTTTCTGCACTTATCTACCATATGCAAGCCTTTTAACTAAATAATTTTTAATAACCGAAGTGAGAAAGAGAGCAACTGGTGTTTTGCTGCTGATGTGCACTCAGCAGTAACTTGAATTAACAAGTAACCTTTAATGTACAGTAAATTAATGCTTTCATTACTACAGCAGTAGTTATCTATAGGAAAAAGCAGCTTACCTGAATAACATGTTTCAGCCTGTCAATAATTTGACTTATTACAGGATCTGTTCCCTTCACTTTTACTTCTGGATTTATAGACTGAGCTTTGATTCCACTGCCAACCATGCAATGTGTATAGCTAGTTTAACAGAGAAACACACACACAAAAAATGGTTTAGTAACCTATTCTACTTTCAGAGTCATCTTCTAGTTTGTATTATCTCTCATGGCACCAACATTCCACTTTAATGAGGTGCATTAATTTTGTGTACACATTTTTCACAAAGAGGAAATACAACACAATGTAATTACTACATTCCACAAAGTTCTGTTCTTTATAATAGCTTTAAATTTACTATAAACTTTAACAAGGAAAGTTATCTACATTTTGAACCATGAAACATTCAACTCTATGCATGGCTTTTTTTGTATGTGTGCAAAAGAGTGTTGCCCATTTTGGTTTTGCTAAATATGAACTACATGATGATTGCTGAAATGTGTCCTATTTCAGTTCTAAAACAAACTCCAGATTCTACACACACTGTATGTTCAGAATGAAACTTGAAGTTTCCTAGTGGTATTTTGTGAGTGCACATGCAGACGGAACATTTATTGCAAGACAACAGCCAAATTGTACAAAAATTATTTAGCATTATGTAAGAAGAAATAGAAACCAGAGATACACTGATTCCAGAAAGAACTGCTGCAGCAAGTAGAACATTGTTTCTAATACATCAAAACTCAAAATACAGAAACTAAAATAACAACCTAGCAGAATTCTGTGACTTATTAAGGTGCAATTCTTCATTCAACTTACTATGTTATATGTAATACTCAAGTTATGCAAGAAAAACTGAATATCTCCCTTCTCATCACAGATATTGGACAATATGCAAATACCCTCCATATGTTACATTTTGTCTGCATCCTCTGTAAGAGGACAGCTCTATATATCTCTGTCTCAAAAGTATTTTGCCAGCTGTTGTGCTGTAAGGAAAAAGAAAGAAAAAAACTGTAACAGAAATGGAGTAAAGAAAAGTCTAATTCCCACTTGTTAGATTCACATATGAGCATAAATAACATAGCATATTCAAACTTTGCAGAATTTTTTTTTAATGAAAAACATTACAGGTTCTCTTAGATCTGCAGAAATCGTTCCATATACGCTAAACAACAAATGCCATTCAGGAAAACAAGGGTGCCACATAGCGATGATATTTTATCTTTGATCTTTGCTTAAATATCACCTTAAATGATATTTAGGATACTTCTAAGGAAGTGTATACATTGAATATATGAATGTCTTATATCCTTCACAAAGTGGTATTTTAATTTGTAGCAGACAGCTTTTTGTGCTGTCTTGAAGCAATGGAGGTGCTTGCCAGCATGGAGTGATGGGGAAAAGCTTTGTATAGGGGTGTGTAAAAAAATTGCAACCTGCCTGCTAGTCTTAGGTGATTGTTTAATGCAGCAATTTGAGAAGAGTCAACAAATCTTCTCGCAGTTCTTAGCATGAAAAAGAAAAGCAAAAGTAAAAACCTTCACCAAAAAAAAATCCTGTGACAGTCATTTGTCTAAATCAAATTAGATAAATCAATACGAAATTTATTCCAGATGAATAATGCTGCACTCACCAGAAACTAGTTTAACTCAACATACTGTTAGTACAACACAGAAATTTCTCTTCATACTGTAACACTACAAAAAAGTCTTGAAGGTTATGGTTATCTTTTTTATGCAGTGCTCTTGTTTTCTGTTGCACAGCATGCAAAATCTCTGTTCTCACTTTCTGTCACTCAGAATTCTTCAATTAGCACCTTTTTTTCAAATGCTGCAAACCTAACTATTACACATACACCTGTGAACTGCGTAACTTTGAAAAATAATACCCTTTCTCTTTTTTAATTCAATTGATGACACTTATTTCTCTAACCATGCAGGGAGAAATAGATCATAGAGAAGCTGAAACTTCCCTAGGCTACAATTTTATTAATTTAGCTCACCTAGGAATTATGTGGCGACGACTCATTCAAGACTGACCAAAATTTCTTTTTCAGCTACTTCTGCAATGAAATGCACAGCCTTGCACAGTTGGTATTTGCCATAGAACTAATTCTCTTCTTCCACATGAGAGAAAGTAGCTGGGAAAGTAATGCTGGTCTGGTGAGTGGACTTGATGTTAGGAGTTCCAATAATGTTCTCCAAACTCTTCAGAGCCGAGATTCTCTAAATTCCTCTTCAAGTCTGTTTCATATGGAACTGTTGGATTTATGCACCAATAAGAAGTGTTAGCAATTAATTTGGTTTTCTCCCCCATTCCTAGTCATTCTCTTACAGTCATTCATTTTCATGTTCTCTCAAAGAAAAAAAAAACATATACCTCTGCTCCCCAGGTAGATGAACTCTATTATCTATTAAAATTTTTTCCTAGGCAATGATTGATTCCCCTTTGTCACATAAAAACAAACAAACCAAACAAACCCAAAACCAAACAAAATTTAAAGAAAACAAACAAACAAACCCCAACCTTTTCTGTTTTACTCAGTATTGTCAACTCTGTGTGGTCCAATGGCTCTTTGATATTTTGTGTTAGAAACTTCAAGTTATCCCAGAAACATGTCCAAAATGCATTTGAATATTCTCTCAGATCTCATGACTCAGACAATTCCTATACAAAGTCCAGATATTTTTACCCAGAAACACTGCCTTTCGCACATCTCACTTGACCTTCACCTCTATTGCCCACTTTGGTCGGAAAAACCACCCTTGCACAGAAAGCAGATGTGTAGTATGAGTGTCCATGCCCTTTATCAGACTACTTTTTCTTCCTTTCAGGAAGGCAATCCACTCAGTCACTTACATGCCAAATTAAAAACAAGCCAAAAAAGCAACTGCTAACATTAGTTACATAAACTGCATCCTTGCTGGCTGCTCAGATATAGGGTTTGCTTTTTCCAGTTGAGGGTAGGGAAGGGTAAGAAGCTGAAGAAGTTCTGTCATGTGCAATGAAACAATGACAAGTAGCACACTACTTCTGGATAATATCACATTTTTAAGACTACTGGCTTTGAACATACACAAGATCATTAGGTATTGGTAGTAACAACTTTACTATTACTTGTCCTTACTTGCCCTGAGCTATTTAGCCCTTCTACTTTCTACCTTTCTCTCTCCAAAAGCTGACATAATCCTTTCCAGGGCTTACAGTAAGAGAATTTGTCATTTCGCCTGCTTTGCACTGCCTGCAGGCCTGCTTGTCCTCCACAGCAATGTTTCCAAACAGAACAGTGCATCTTTCCACCTAAAACCTTCACAAATGAACTGATTGTCCCCAAAACTGTTCAATACCTCTTCTGTGAAAATTGACACATTCCATCCCATTCTCCTGATATTTCTAGCTGTTACAGGCCCCAGAGGACCCCAAATAACACACAAGGTTATGTCAATACAGAAAAGTTTGGACCCAAGACTTTTATAATCACTAGACATTCCAAAGTTTTATGGTTTATCATCAGGTTTACCACATTCCCCAGCTTGATTCTTAAAGGAGTTGATATTTCTCTCCAGAAATCCTTATACTTCTGAAGTGCTGTGTTATTCAAGCTTTGTAAAGTTCTTACTACTTCAAGAGTTTTTAATTTTGTATTCAGAGACTCCACTCTCAGATTCCCGAAATTAAATTCTTGAATGAAATTCTTGAAAAGAATTCTTCAGGTTCTGGATCTCAATGTCACCCAGGAACATACCTTATGAAGTACAGATAGAAAATAAAAAGGTGAATGACAAAAATTAGGACTCATTTGAACGCAATTCCATTTGGAAGAATATTTTGACCCAAAAGTACTCTGTATGATTGGCAAGGATTTGGCACTCTGGGGGCTGCAGGAGTAGTTTCTGCAAGAAGCTGCTAGAAACTTTTCCTATGTCTGATAAAGCAAATGCCAACTGGCTCCAGGACAGACCTGCCACTGGCCAAGCCCAAGCCCATCAGCGATGGTAGCAGCACTTATGGCATAAAAAGGAGAAAAAACTGCTGTGCAACAGAAGGTTGAGCAAATGAATTGACATTGTAAAAGAAACAGCCCTGCAGACCAGTGGAGAGGGGAGTCTACGCTGGAGCAGGTTTGCTGGCAGGTCTTGTGACCCTGTGAAGGCCTCAGGCTGGAGCAGTCTGTTTCTGATGTACTGCACCCTGGGGAAAAGACCCATGCTGGAGCAGTTTGTAAAGAAGATCCTGTGTTGGAGAAGTTCATGGACAACCGACTTCCATGGGATGGACCCCATGCTGCAGCAGAGGAAGAGTGTGGGGAGGAAGAAGTGGCAGAGAAAATGTATAATGAATCTCCAAATATGGATGCACTCAACATACTGAAGTAAATGAATACATATATTTGCATTTTTTTTTTGTTATTGGAAATCCTAACCCATAAATTTACTTTCACTGCGAGGTGATCTGGATTTGACAAATTGAAACTAAAAACTCCCACTTGACTTTGAGATTGTTGTATTTACATGCTTTGACAAGTCACAAGGCAGATTAAAAACCTTTCTTCTTTCTTCAGAATGAAGAAAATATATACATAATATATATATAATTCTTATATTCTTCTTCTAATATGGTGACAAAACATTATGAAGTATTGCTTTATTGATTCTTATAAAAGTAAGATTATGCAAGCCAACTCCTTTTTTGTTTAATCTACTCTTTCTGTTTGAAATGGTATCTTTTCCATAAAAAAGTTATAAATTACTTATATGTTATTGTTTCATATTCCACATATCATCGTGTTTAATTAACAAATGTCCATAAATCTAACATCTTCAAACATTCTAATGTAAACTAAATGATCTGTCAAAGCTAAACAGGCTATTGGGAATCTGAGCATGGTACCCAAAACTTCATCCCTGTAGACTTACGTTTACATGCAAAGTATGGTTCCCTTTCTTTTGCGGGGGTGGAGCAGGGAATGTAAAAATCTCAGACTGTTTGAGAGACTGCATTTATTATAAAATTTTAATACAGCATTAATCATTTTCTGTTTCTCTAACTTGTAATGTACAAATAGTGGCAAACAAAAACATTTTAAGGATCTCCACAGAGGTAGTCTGACTTGAGCAACTGTTGCTCAGATTTGAATCCTGAGGAAAAAAAATGACAAATTTCTTGCTAGAGAAGTAATAGACCCGCCATCTGTGCTCATTTCTGTACAAGCATGGTAATGTATCACATCACTTTAATAGGTAGACTTGGTCCCCAAGTACTATTCATTTTCATCAACATTAGGAAAAAAAAAAAAACATGCACCAATATATTTGTATTCTATAAACATGTTTTAAAGTGATGAATAACAAGGTGCCTACTTACCAAGCTCAATATATGAATATTCATATAAATTACGCATTATTCTTTATTGTACCTATGAATACAGTTGGTGAGGTTTACATTTTATTCTATCAAGCCCTCTGATAAAAGAGAAGATCATGTTTTATTGGCTATCACAAATTTTGTGGTAGGTGTAGTTAATACTTGTAAGAATCAGCCATTTTGGGCATGGGACTTAAGGCAGATTTGTATCCCTATATCACTCCAGCACAAAATAATCTGTATTATATTGTGACAACAAATACCGATCCATCGTATTTATTGTCAACAACTGATTATGATTTTCCCTGTTGAGCTCCTTTTAGGCAATTGGACCCTGTTTCAAGAAGGAGATCAAAGTATAACAAATGCTATTCTAAAGAGTATTCCTAAGTGTTCTGGAAGTCATCCCTCTCCCAAAAGACTTGGTGATGTTCTACACTTCAGCAAGCTGGTCATCCCATCCTGATATATCTCTTTCAACTGCTACTACCACCTTTTGTCACCACATTCTGGTCACTAGCACTACCACGGCTCAGTACTGGGACCTGTCCTGTTTAACCAACCAATGGCTGGAGAAGAGGCTCAACTGCATCCTCAGAAAGTTCACAGTTGACACCAAGTTAGGTGGGTGTGTTGATCTGCTGGAGGGTAGCAAGGCTCTACATAGATATCTGGACAGACTGGATCACTGAACTGAGGACAGCTGTGTGAGGTTTGTGCCAGTTTGCAACAACCCCATGCAGCGCTACACGTTTCGGGGAGACTGGCTTGAGAGCTGTTCAGCAGATAGGGGTTTGGGAGTGGTGGTTGGCAGGTGGCTGGATATGACCCAGAAGTGTGCTGAGGTGGCCAAGAGAACCAATAACATTGACCTATATCAAGAATAGTGTGGCCAGGAGGACCAGGGCAGTGCTTGCCCCTCTGTACTCATCACTGGTGAGACTGCACCTCAAGTACTGTGTTCACTTTTGGGCCATTCACTTCAAAAAGGACACTGAGGTGCTGGAATTTGCCTGGATATGAGCAACAAGCTTACTGAAGGGTCTACAAAACATATCCTATAAGGAGCAGCTGAGGGAACTGGGTTTTAGTCTGAAGAAGACGAGGTTCAGGGGGGACCTCATTACTATTTATAACTACCTGAAAGGAGGATGCAGTGAGGTGAGAGTCAGTTTCTTCTGTCATGTTTCAAGTGAAAGGACAAGGGAAATAGCCTTATGTTGTGACAGAGAAGGTTCAGATTAGATATTAGGTTTTCACTGAAAGAGTGGTCAGCCATTGGAGTAAAGCTGCCCAGGAGGTGGTGGAGTCACCATCTCTGGAAGTGTTTGAGAGGTGTCTGGATGTGGCACTTGGGGATATGGTTTAGGGGTGATAATGGTGTTAGGCTGATGGTTGAACTAGATGATCTTGAAGGTCTCTTCCAATCTTGATGATGATTCTGTGTGATTCTTGGGTTTTTCAGTTCTTGGCTCAATTGACACTAGCAAGTGCTACTCAGGAATTTTTAAGTTGTCAGTTTACAGGGTCACAACACTGAGACAACTATTCTGGTTGTGAAAGGTCTAATCACTGGGTTACATTACCTTACTTCTGAAATGCTTGTGTGTATCAGGTTACACAGTTGTAGGAGGTTCATTTGAGTAATTGTTGCAGCTGTACAGAGACACTGCCTGACAAAGCTCATCTTGTTCATCACTTTGTGGCAATAGGATTCCCATCTCCATTTACGATATTTCATCTCAAAAGAAATCTTAACTGATAGCATTGCAGTAATCTCCATGACAGCAAACAGACAATAACCACTAACTCCTCATCTGGTAACAATGGAGAAGATTGTCCACTGACTTAATTTTCTGCATTTGAGACCATTTTGGTGTAAACAATGCAATGTTGACTTCCATTTGAGTGTGTGGAGTAAAAGATGAAATCCTAGAGAGATAGTTTGAAAGTGGGTGTTTACTTCCCATGGGTGTTTTGGGAACATCTAGATAGTGAAATATAATGTATGAGAGACCACATGACTTTTAAAATAGTATATTTATTTACTGTATTTGCTCTCCTGTTTTCATTTCCATAAACTGACATTGATACAGTAACCAAGCTGCAACTTTTGTAATATATTCCCTCCTTCATTACATGGATTTTCTTGTTTGTAAATTCTAGCTTGTAAAAGTAAACACTCATGTACTAGCATTGCTAAGGGATTTGCTTTGTTCAGCTTCTCTCATTAATTGAATTCTAAATTACTTCAGAACTTAGGTTGTTGGCACTTACAAGTTTCAAGCAGCACCTGTATTTATATAGTCTCGCCGTGTTTAAGAATGGTAAAATAGCACCGTGTGCCCACTACATTTTGTTTTATTTCAGACATGGGATATGCTTTTTAATGACCCCTTCTCAGCTTGTTTGTTTTATGAGTGCTGATAATTGCTGGTTTACACCTGCTATTGCTCGCATCTTCATCACTTCTGGGCATTTCAAATGTTAATTGAGAAATTAACAATTACTTGAATACCAGTAAAAAGTAAACATATGCAGTAACAAATGAGTAAGAGTGTTTAGTGGTGCAAAATTTAATTAGCAAAGATGAACAAATCAAAGAATCACTGCAATCATAAAAACCACTTGAAGCTTAAACAGGAGTGTTGGCTAATTTTTAGTCTTACATAGTCTTTTCAAGAGTAGATACTGCAAAGTTAGCTTCAGAAAGCTTGTCCAAAATATTTTTCACCCAGCTATCAGAGACAGTATTTGTAGTAATTCTAGGACAGATCCTATTTTTCCTAGACCTTTTCAATCAAACAAAATTCTATTTAAAATAAAATAAAATGCCTCCAAGTTTTTGAATGAAAACTTATTTTGAGATCTGTAATTTGGTATTTATTCAAAAAAAAAAAAAAAAAACCCTGACTGTATATACACTTGTTAAATTTGCAGAAAACATGAAATGTGGAAAAAAAACTCAGTAAAACTTGTGTTACTTGTTCTTCAGAAAAAAAAAAAAAAAGTTCTTGCCATCATTTAGGCTAAAACATTAATAATAAAAACCATGTATTTAACTTTTTATCATTGACCAGACCTGTCTTGATAAAGGGGAAAAAAAAATAGCAGATCAGTCTTTGGACTTTTCTATACTTGAAAACTAAGTGACATGTCTTTGAAGTACTCTTTTGAATAGGTACTTCTTTTTAAAAAACTGCTTATTTGGGAATAAGTTCACAGGAATACGACAAATAACACTTAAGTGTGTAATAAAGTATTATAGAGCCTTTCTGTGAATTTACAGGTGTGGCCCAGATCTTCTCGCATAATCAATAATTTCCATTATGTTCTAGTCCTACAAAGCGCTTTTGAGATCTTCTAAAACTTATAGACCCCCCCAATATCACGTCACAATCTTAATTTGAACACAAAAAAATTTTGAGAGGATTTTATACGTAGTGATTGGAAGTAAGTTCATCATAATTTTCATGTTAGCTGTGATGTCCAAAAATAAGTACTTAATAAGCAAAGAGAAGTGCTAATGCAATAACTTCATGTCCCAAAGGTTTCCTTAGGGATACAGGTTTCTCTCTTGAGACTTCCAAGAGCACAACTTCTCTCCAGTTGCTGTGTAAGGAACATGAATTTGGAAGGATTGTTTTACTATGTATCTGAAATTTAGTACTGAGTGTGTATCTGTTAAGTCAGATTGTCCTTTTAGCAAAAAATGAAACCTACTAAAAGCTAAATTTTCTTCTTCAGAAGAAATGCTATAGCCCACACATAGAGAAATAATTCTTTAAAGCTTTCTTCTAGCACAACAAATAAATTCTGATCACAATTAAAAATCAATCAGTACCACAGTTGTGAAAGTTTTGAAACACAACTATTTTGCCTCAATCTACATTAACTTGTTAAGGTAATCTATTTCAAGCTGAAGTTATAGACATTGTTTTTACAATACTATCATTTCAGCTGTTTTTCTTACTACTTTTCTCGGGGATCCTCTGAACGAATTAGTCTACATTAGCTGAAAAAATTTTGGAACAGTTCTGCCTCATTGTTAGGAAACCTTAAATACATTTCCCTGGAACTACTGTTATTTCCTACTGCAAATAAAATTTTCATATCCCATCTTCAGCATCAGAGAATTTTGTTTTGTTTTACTTCAAAATTTAATCTTCATGCTGTTTCAAAAGTTCAAGAACTTTTGAAGAATTCTCACTTGAAAGTTACCACGGAAATCAGTCTTCTTGTCAATTAAAAGTAATTATTTTAATAACTATATATGTTTATATATATCAGCAGTATGTTGCTAATTTCTGGAGAGAGATAATATTTTTATATGTGATGCAAAATGAATGTCACAAAAAAGCATGACAAAACATGCCTATAATGCACTTTAACAAATAAATGTGTTCTAGTAATTGCAAGCTCTATCAAAGAGAAAAAAACTGAAGAGGAGCTTTGAGAGATATATTTCATTTAAACTAGGTGCCTTGGGTAAGTCACATGTTTAAAATTGAGAAAATAAATTCTTATTACATTAGAAAATAACTAAACAGCAGACATATGCAAGTGCACTAAATCTAGATAAATGAGAACAACAATATCTCCTTCTTCTTCTAGTATTCTGAAAATACTCTAACAACTGTAATAATTCTACTGCACCTTCATTTAATGGAGCAAAGAAATGAGAGATATTAATTATCATAAACAAGCACATAAATGTTTATAGTAAATAGCTGATGAAACAAAGGAATTACCTTGGAAAAACAATTCAAACAACTTGGAAACACAAAGCTGCCAAGCCTAATTAGTCTAAAATTGAGAAACCTGCATCCCCTATAGGACACTAAAATATCTCTGCTTGGAAATGGCAAAAGGGTCATATAACAGTGGCATTATGTACGATACTAAACCTTGAAGACAGAAGTATGACATTTCATATTTTGTCCAACATAATGCTTCAGTATTATAACCAAAGTATCCTCTAGGGACTTGGAATGCACTTGATAATTTTGGGACTGACACCTGACACAGTTAATACTTATCTCACAGCCCCATAGGGACTACGCCACTACAGATCATGGTCGAAGGTGCACTCTCATAATCTATTTTTTGTTATTGAGTGGTCTGGGTTTTTTTCTGGAGTAATTTATGGAAAATTAGCAGAAAATGACAGTTAAGTTATGGCAAAGGACTATCAAGCAAATAATTAACTTGAATATGATTATTGACAAAAGCAAGGAAAGTCATTCAGCAAATAAAGGTCATATGAAGGAATCAACTGAAGCCACTGTGCAATGCTAAGAGTGAAAAGCTGTTTCAGCAAATTTACTGACATGAGTCACTTGATAGATTTTTTTCCTATTTATTCTGAAGAATGAAATCCCCTGTGGTGGAAAAGCTGCTTTTTACTGTCCTTCTCTGTTGCCCGCATACACTCAGAGTTAGTAAAGGATTGGTGGATTCTTAATAAGTCACTGTAAGTGCCCAATCCATATCTGTGGCTTTGGATTCATTGTATCTTCCTAATTTATCTAAATACGTATGAAGGATAATGCGACTGGGAATCAATGATATGTATACAACAGATGAAGCTTTTCATCCTAAATGTTTTTTTGAAACATATGTGCTTAATATTACTTTTGTGGGATGGGGGTGGGGCTGGGGATGGGTGGGGAAACCGAGGCATGGGGGGGCTTGGGGAAGTAAAGGGGTTTGAGGAGGGGTTTGGGGGGGCTCAGGGTGCAGTTCTCCCCTTAGGTGAGGCCACCCACCCCCTGAACCCCAAAAGGTGCAGCTGCAGGGGACCCCAAGGGACTGGGGAGGACTGGTGGGGGGAACCGAGGCACAGGGTGGGGTGGGTGGATAAAGCAGCTCTGGGGGAGCCCCGGGGGGGGTTTGGGGCACAGGATCTCACCCGGGGACGGGAAGGCTCTGGGGTTGCAGTGGTGGAAGCGCCGGGAGAAGTGCCCAAGGACCCGCTCCCGCTCCTGCGTCTCCCCCGATAGCACCAGGGCCTGCAGGAACGACCTGGGGGCACCCCCAGCATGGGGGACCCCAAAAACACACCCCCAGGGGCACCCCAGCATGGGCAACCCCAAAATACCCAACTCGGGACACCCTGGCATGGGGGACCCCAAAAATACCCCCAGGGACCCCGAAAACACCCACACCCCCAAAACATCCCCCTGTGCGAGGAGGCCCCCAAAATACCCACCCAGGGACCCCACCCATCACAGGAGGACCCCAAAAATACTCCCCAGGGACACCTCAGGGGCAGCGGACCCCAAAACATGCCACAGGGATACCTCCATGATGGGGAACCCAAAAATACAATCCTAGGGAGATCCCTGGTATGGAGGACCCCAAAACACACTCCAAGAGACAGGAGGGACCCCCCAAAACACCCATACGCCATGGACCCCCTCAGGCCTGGAGGGCCCTACAATCTGCTCTCCCCAAACCCTAAATCTGCCTCCACATGCCCCAAACCAGACCTTAAAATTACCCTCCTGTACCCCAAGGGAGGCTGAGAGACCCCAAACCTGTCCCTCACACCAAAACACAAAAAATCTGCTTCTCCAAACCCTGTAATACCCCAAATCTGCCTCCCCAATCCCAAAACACTCCAAACCTGCCACCGTGAACCCCAAATCTGCCCCTCAGATTTCCCACATCCCAAATCTGCTCCCCCCAGACTCCAACGCTCCCAAATCTGACTCCTCCACACCCCAAACCACCGCAAATCCCCCCTCCCCCATCTCCCCCAGCCCCTTCTGCCATCTCTATCGATTTTGGGGAGTCCCTTTGCCCCCTCAGCCTGCCCCCAATCCCAACCTGAGTGCCTGGTCCAGCGTCTGCCCCTGGAACTGGAAGAATTCCAGGTATTCCTGGGCCACCATCGCGCTGAAATCATTGCTGGGGAGGGGCACATGAGCTTGGGGGGGATCCTGAGCCCAGAGGACCCCCAAAAAGTGGGGGGACCCCCCCAAATCCTTACTTTTTGCGGAGGAACGAGGCCACCTGGGATTTCCGGACGCCGTCCAGGCGGAACAGGCGGGAGGCCAAACGTTGGGCCTCCCCCCGCCCAGGCCGGGACCCCCCCACAGGGGCCTCCAGCAGCCCCCCCAAAGATGATCTGGGGGGGAACAGAGGGAGGTCAGGCAGGGCCGGGGCTGGGGGACCCCGAAATCCTTCCCGGGGTGTGGGGGACGCAATGAGGGGCATGGGAGATTTGGGGGGATCAACAGGGGTCGGGGGGGTGGT
>JAWWEE010000001.1:75691208-75730888 GCA_035221455.1 Xenops minutus | reverse complement strand
GGTTAGAGGTTGTTAGCTGCTCTGAATGCAAGAAACTACCTAGAAGTATAAAAATCTACAAATTCATGAAAACCCTAATGTATCAAGGTTCAATGCTGCTTAGCTCCTCACAGTGAGAAAAGAAGCTTAGGGTTGTCCTAGGCTCTGCTAGACACAATCAGGTGAAGAAAGCTCCCAATGCAGGCTCTCTGAATTACTTTTTAAAGGCTGTCAGAGGCACTTCAATTTCTGGGAAAATAAAAAAGGTGAGCATAGGCTTCCAATTTAAGTAGCATTGACCACACTGCTTAAGCATCAAATCTGCATTTTAGATGCAGAATCTAAAAGCATTTGAGCAGCATTAATGAATCATATTCCATGACACATAAAGCAAAGAATAACATATATATTGAAATTTCCAACTTAATTCCTAAGTTCTCTCTACTAAATACAATACGTTTGTCTTTGCTTTCTACACTTACTGTTTCATGGCATGGTTATATGTGGTTTGCATTCAATTTATGACAAGATTCATTGAATTATACACTCTAATCTGTGATTTTTTTAAAAAAAAAGTGTTTTCCAACTCTGCTGTAAGAATCCATTTTTATTATCAGAATTGTAGTAAAAATCCTGTCAGAGAGTATCTTAATTCATCTGTTTCTTTGAGAAGCTCCACCCATACATTGTTTCAGACTACCTTAATGGATAATTCTGTATGCATAACCACATTCCACAAACATAGTGTTCAACATACATTGAAAAATTGAAATATTTTTCAGCTCTTTTGCTGGCAGATGATGAATTCCTTGTTACTCTTCTTTTTTTTTTTTTCTTTATTTTTCTTTTTTTTTTTTTTTTCTTAGTAAAGTAGCCAGGTACCAAAAATACATGTGCATTCAACTTAAAAGAAGCTTGGTGTCTGCAGATGCTTTAAATATCTTCAGTTATTTAACTCACTGTTGCTGCATTTGTCTTCAAATGTTTGAAAATATTCCCACAAGACCAAAAACTAGATAAAAAAGTGCTTGCAACAATTGACACAATAAAGGCTTTATTTTGAGAACCCGAAAGAAGAGCACTATGTGGAAAGAACCTTTAATTAAAGAAATACAATAATTTTAAATGGAATCCAACAAAAAATATTTGTGGAATGATTCTTCAGCTTTTGCTTTAGATGTATAGAAGATTAATATATATATATAGATAATTACCTAGTAAATACTCAAAATACGAATTTTTTGACACTTTGGAGGAAAATATTTCTACTTCACAAGACAGACAATTCTTTAAAACAACAGGTTAATAAAATATGGGGGTTTAATAATGAGAGGTCACTCATGATTTAACACTGAGTACTTTATTTTCTCTCTATAATAATAATTAGAACAGTTTTATCAGTTGCCTAGTGAACACATTTGAAAAGCAATTATATTATTAATTATATTATTATCTCCCATATTATGGTGATACTGTGGGTAAGACCAAGACAGCCAAATGAGTATCAGCTGAAGGAGATTACAGCTTGTATTTGATCAAGTCTTTCAGGACTGTACCCTCAAAAAATGTATATATTTTTTTTAAATATAATTAGATTTAAAAGAACATATTAGTTTTGTTTGTAAACACAAATTTTGAACTATGATTTTACTTGTTCATCTGAGAAAGCAATTATTTGTAAAATGTGGTACAGAGCACTCTGAATATCTAATTTTAAGTCTTCTGAGTCACATTAAATAGAAGAGTTGACAAAACAAGAGTCTCCTAGGAAAGCCATTTAAAATCATTATCAGAACAGCATATTCTCATTTTCTTAAAAGCTCTGATAAGAATTTTCTGAAATATTTGGACCTGTTCTAAATTAATATATTTATCATGATATGTGGACTGCAATTATTAAGATGAATTCTGTAATTCTTTCTACTTGATAGGCCAAGAGACACATTCCTTCTCTTCAACTGGTGTAGAGATAAATATACTTTTTAACAAACTTTGTCCTACACTAAAATGGACTACTCACAATGGACTCTTTCTTTCAACAATCTCTAAATTCTTATAATAGAAAAAAGAAACAAAACTACGTTGTCCTTCACACACAAACTTGGGAAAAGCCATACTAATTTCTGCAAGAACAAAAAGATAATTTGCCTTACCTTAAAATGAAACAAACAAAAAATCAAACAAAACAAAACAAAACAAAAAAAAAGGAAGAAAACACAAAACCAAACCCAACCACACAAAACAACTCTCCCCTCCTGATAGATTTCAATAACCACTTGACAGGCTACACATTAAGTTTTTACTCCATCATTATATACTGTATTACTCAGCTCCAAAACAAATTCTTTCAGAGTTCTGTATAGTATATAATGAGGTTCTTAAAACAGAAAGACTGTCTCAAAATACCCTTTCCAAAAATTAACAGGAAGGAAAGGGAAAGCAAAAAGACTTAGTTATCAATGCAAGACAACATTTTAAGGTTATATTTTAAATATCTTTAGTATGTGATAGTAAAACAGTCCCCGAATAGTGTTTGTACGCTTAGTTCTCAATTAAAAATATTTATCTTTAAGATTCTAAAATTAAACAAAACAAAACAAAAAAACAAAAAGAAAGATTTTACTTCTTTATGACAAAATTCAGTGAACCTGTTTCTATTTATACTGAAGACCATTTATATGTTATTGGCAGGGTTAAAGGGACTTTCGGTGAGTGTAAAGGTAATTTACAATCAGCCAGATTTGAAGAGTTGATCTCTCCCTGTTCTGCAGTTAAATTCTAATGCATAATTTGCATATAGCTGAAACATTAATGTCAGACAAAATAATTAATTTTTGAAACCCTATATAAACTTAGTACCAAGTTTAATTCTTAAACAAGTTGCTAGGTGGCTTTTAATTTACATGATGTACAGTAACCTTTTCCACTGGTAAATGTGCAGTTTGATCTGCCAATTAAATTAAAAAGCTGTTCATGCCAGGGAAGATGTACAAAGTATGAGTACTTTTCTGATAGGAATACTGTAAAGCTTCTTTCTGTTCAAAATGTAACAAGATACCTTTTCATCATACAAAGCATTAACACAGATATTATTACACTTGATGCTGTTCTTCAGCAAATGTCATAGAAGGAAAAAAAAACCCCACAGCTTGCTAATAGATCATAATAACCACAGAATCATCTAATTGTGTCTACTGTACTTGAGAAATTTCTTTGGATTATTGCTACCTCCTTATATTTTATTAAATCAGTTGAGCTCCACATTGGAAGACTGAGAAAAAAATTTAATTTATTTCTGAAAGATGGTGCTGAGTGCTAAGAGCAATCACATGAACTAGGGAGGTTATATGTAAAAATAAAAACATGTAAAGTAATTTTTGTTCGGTGAAAGGTCTGAACTTTGATCTCCTTTCTAATCACAGCACCAATCCATGCGTTTGTGCATAGTCCTCATTCCCTAGATACCTGATCATTGAATAAAGGGAGTAAAAGCTAGAGCAGGAAGCTTTGCAAAAACAAAATGAGAAGACATGCAAAACCAAGAGTAATTTTCAGACGTGTCTAAATGACACACAACTCCTAGTTTGGAAAAATAACTAGGAATGTTTTAAAGAAGCTTCTTGAAGACCTT
This sequence comes from Xenops minutus, assembly GCA_035221455.1. Taxonomy (NCBI): domain Eukaryota; kingdom Metazoa; phylum Chordata; class Aves; order Passeriformes; family Furnariidae; genus Xenops; species Xenops minutus. The sequence goes on along the minus strand of JAWWEE010000001.1, from coordinate 75,727,278 downwards.
TGAAAATGTAAACTATAGTAGACTTAGTCACTTCTCAATTTGCTAATCTAATCCACTTAGATACTGCAGCTTTCCATTGGCTCAATTTTTAAAAACTGTGGAAGAGCACAAAAGAGCTGAAACATCTGCCATGAAATTGATCCAGATCTTTTTTGTCCCTTCTTTATCAAAGGTTTTTTTTAATGGTGACTTGAAGCAGGGGGGAAATCCATCATACAGAACACATATTGCTGTGTAAAACATGAACATACAAAATTTTTCTTTTTATTAAATCATTGTGACACCATCTGCTCAGCATTATTTTCACACTGTTTGACCTATTCCCACACATCAAAGCAAAAATGGTCAGAAAACAGAAAAAAAATATTCACTTCATAGTAATAGATGAAAAAAATAGAACTTGTCCTGTCATGGCTTTGATAAAATTGTAATGCACCACAAAGCCTTATTGAAACAAAACTACTTAAACACACAATCTATTTTCTGCATTGCCAAGACAGTCTGTTCACTGCTAATGACAAAAACCCAAATAGTCACACTACTCTTGTTTCAGATCCACTCATACTTTCTCAAAAGCCTTATAAACTCATGTCAGTAATACAGTAAAATGCTGGAACAGAGCTAAAAAAATCACCAAAAATACATACTAGTCAACATACCTATGAATTTTAAAGCATGATCAATGAAGACACCAGCAACATTAAATGTCATTTGCCTTTGCTTTCCTTACAACCAGAAAGAGAGTGGGTGGCAGCAGAACTGCAACGGTTTTAAACAGTGAATAAAATGCATATGCCCTTAATCCTAATTCAAACTTTCCTTGCTTTTACTCTGAGACTGCGTGTCAATCTAACAGTCAAGCTTTTGTAGAGCTACCACAGGTATAACAGGAGGATGTGCCTACACTATGGTGTATCCAGAGGCCTGGCTACTCAAATCACTCAAGCAATCAACTGTAGTTTGTGCTTACCTGGATAACATCCACAAACTTTCTTTTTGAGGGAGCTGGTGCATTGGTTTTTCTCACAAGACTTAATCAGAATACAGCACAGATGTTGCAATCAGCTAGGCATTGGTTTGGTCAGAAAAAAAGACCAACTATTGGCATATTAAGAGGTACATCTTGTACTTCTGTTTTTTTCAAACAGCTTCCCCAATATGCTTTATTTAAATATTTTTGTATTCTCCTAGAATCAGCATATTCAGTTTTGCAATAAAATTGAAAACAGCACTAATGATTGCAAGTATCACTTGAGATGTGATGGGGCAAGTGAAAAGGATGTGAAGGCAGAAGACCAATAAAGAGTGACCAAGCCAAAGTATGGTCTAAGAAAATGATCTTTGCAGAATGAATGACTGGGGAAAAACTAGACATGCCGGTCCAGTAACCCTAGTTAGTCTAGCTATGTTATTAATCTTACTGAGTCAGTAGCAAACTGGAGGTACATATGGGAGAGTTTTGCAGTACTTGAGGTATTTTCCATGATACTGTAAACCCACATTGCCAGTTTACACCACATGAGAACCTAATCTGCTTACAGCAAATTCTTTCTACTTAGCTGAGCTGATTTGGGCTGAGGTAGAGCTAGCCTTCTTCATCGTGGCTAGTATGGGGCTCTGTCTTGGATTTGTGCTGAACACAGTGTTGATAATATAAAGATGTTTCTGTTATTGCTGAGCAGGGCTTGCACAGGGCCAAGGCCTTTTCTTTTTCTTCTAGTGTCATACTGGCAAAGGGACTGGAGGTGTATTGGAAGTTCGCTGCAGCCAGGACAGGTGATCCCAACTGTTCAAAGGAAGATTTCACACCATATGACATCATGCTCCATATATACTGGGACAGGGAGAAGGAGAGGAAAGGGGGGGAACAATTTAGAGTGATGGTGTTTGTCTTCCCATGTAACCATTATGTGTGATTGGGCTCTGCTCTCCCGGAGATGGCTGAACACCTGCCTACCCACAGGAAGAGTTGAATTAATTCCTTGTTTTGCTTTGCTTGCATGTGCGGCTTTTGTTTTCCCTATTAAACTGTTTTTATCTCAACCCACAAGTTTTCTAGCTTTTACCTTTTGGATTCTCTCCCCATTCTCTGGTGGAGGAGTGAGTGGCTGAGTGCTACTTGAATGCTAGCTGGGGTTAAACCATGACAATAGCTAACCTAGTTTGTTGTGTTGAGTGTATTCTATTCTCTTTATTAGCAAGGAAAACAAAATCTATGACCTTGGTCACTTTCCTGTGAAAACAGCACTTTATCTCAGGATACAGAGATGAAGTATGTGATTTGAATAAAGCTGCTAAATAGAAAGCTGAGGAAGAAAGTGCTCTATGGAAAATGTGGAAGTAATGAATTGAGAAATTCCCTATGAGCTTTGCAGGCTGGCAGGTGTGACTGAAGGCTCGCTTTCTCTGGAACAGTGATATTTTTAAAATCCTGAGTGTACAGAAAAAAGCAGACCACATCTAAGACAACAAAATTTTGGTAAATGCAAGCAACTTAAGATTGTGACAAAATATAAAAGCAAGATGGGAAAGAAATGGATACAGGGGTGGGGTTTTTTTCCCATATAATTTTCTGAGACTTGTAACAGGAATACTTTGATGGTTTCCATTATGTTGGAGTGCGCATAGATATCATGGAAGTTCTTTTCCTAAAGATTGAAGCAATCTCTGTGCCCAAATTATTTATCCCAAATTTATATAACACAGCTGGTGTTCCACATAAGCCACTGGGCATTTGTTGACACTACAGTGAGCAGTTATATTTACTGTATTCAAGAAGAAGTGGTGTGGTTTGTTTTTGAAAACTCCAAAAGCAGCTTCAAGGTACAATTAAAAAAAAAATAATAAAGTCTGCACTGCCTCACTTCAATCAGCAATGCTGACTATTTAGAATTAATTTGCCTTGTGTTATACCCCTGATAAATTATAGTCATTTACATAAACTGCCAGGTGAGGGAAAAGGAAGAGCAGATTAAATTTGCCCTGGCTATTCAGGTATTTCAGAATGGCAAAAACTATATGAAACTATAAATGGGAAAATCTGGTACTAGGCAATGTTGCTCAGTTCTTCTACAGGAAAAGAAATGAAGACAAACCAGGTCATTTAGAACAGGTAAACCTAGTAAAGGTTATGGCCTTACTACTTGAAGGAATTATTTTAAAAATCACCACCTGAAACAGCAAAAAATGTCTCCTTTAACTACTCAGAATGACAATGCCACATAAATTGTTTAGGACTTAAGTGATGTTTCAGTGTTGAGTATCTATTACTGAAAAATAATAAAGTCCATGTCTGCAAAGAAAATTAATTAAAATGGTGGATACCTAGAAAATCTAAAGGCACAGAAGACAGAAAAAAACCTAGAAATATCAGCATTTCTGATCAGTGAAATATGCATCAGTAATACAATGTTTTTGTATACTTTGATATTCCAAGGACATATTCCTGGAAATAATTTTAATGAGAAAATTAGAAAAAATATCTTTTCAAGAGAGTGGAAAGATTACGCAGCCTAACTCCTCACAGCACAAACTTACTAAACATGCAGCAGTCATTATGTGATTTTGCTTTTGGTAGCAGAGCATGGCTGAGGTTCAGCAGACTTTTTCTCGGCCTCTGTACTTACGTCTGGCTAGTTGGGTTTTGTTTAAGTTGCCTAAACATAAGAGTTCAGCATAATGAGAGATATCTACTCTTAGAATTAATCCTAATTATGGCAATTGGACTTACTGAATGTCTTTAAAAGATTTAGGAAAACTATATGCTCCTTTATGCAGTTGAGAGCATACAAGAATCCCAGTCATCCTGGCTGTCACAGAATCATGTAATCATAGAATGGTTTGGATTGAAAAAGACCTCAGAGTTCATCTTGTTCCAAACCCCCTGCCATGGGCAGAGATACCTTGCACTATACCAGGTTGCTCAAAGCCCCATACAACCTGGCCTTGAACACTTCCACAATGATATTGTGGACCCCACTGTAGGTTTTACTGGATTGTTTAAGACTCTCCAAATAATACAATTAATATAAAAATACTGATTATTTATTCTAGTATTTTGAAGACTCTGTCCTCTGCTTAGGTAAAACTGGTCTATACATCTCACAGTTTCCATACAGAGAATTATTAAAGATAAGCTGCACACATGTGTACACCTTTTAAAGTCACAATTTTAGAGGTCCCATGTTCAGTACCCTTAAGAGGTTAAGTGGCATATTTCAGCCTATTATAAAGTTTGCAAATCTTTTTGTTGTTGCACTGCAAGTGTAGATCCTGACAGGTCACTAGTTCTCATTTGCTGGGGAGTCCAGAGAAGATTTCACAGCTGTCACTGAAAAGAACTAGTGCCCAGAGCCTGCTTAGGGGCAGACAATACAAGCTCTATCTCAACATAATCTCTGCTGCTTAAAAGCTTCATTTGAAAATGCTCTTCACTAATATGTTACTCATTGTAAAAAAATACTCACTTTTGGGAGGGTAGAAAGGGCACAAACAGCTTTTCTTCTTTCCTTTGATTCTGTAAACATATTTGCATATAGCTACCTTAAAATATAAAGTCCACCTTCTGCTTTCATAAATCAAAGTCCAGGAAGAATTTTCTATTATAACCCAACAGGAGAAAATCAATAAGTGTTAAACTTGTCTCTGAGTGCCTGCTAGACAATGTTTATGAAAAATGCTGACTCCAACAATATGGAGGGAGACCATGCTTATCTGTAACAAAAGAAAGAATGCAGTACTTTCCTGGTTACTTTGTATTCTATTTCAGAAAATTGGTATTCTAGATACTAGAGCACTTGCTCAACTCTCCAAGTTGATTACTTGGTAACAGAAGTCAGGAAAGAAAGATTTATCAGCATAATTAATTATTTTTGCCTTCCATATAGTACACTGATGCCATCTACAGACATGTGTAAAAGCATTCTTAAATGTATTAAATTTAATCTATGAAGGTTCTCTCTTTGATATTAATTAATATGTTTATTTCACTGACTATGACTGGAATACTAGTAGTTTAATCACTGGAAAAGAGTTCCTCCTTGACTGAGATCAAATAAAAGGCTCTCACAGTTTGGTAGAAACTGAATCAAGCCCTGAAACAGTTGTGTTTGGGTTTTTTTCGTCTTATAATACCACTATCACATCACATATACACCCTTCTCAACACACTATCTCTTCCTTTTCAAACCAAATTATTTCCCCTAATTTTGCTTCACAAGGTAAACTGTTCTATCATTCCCAGATCATACATTTTGTTTGATTTGGACAGACTGATCAAGCCCTTCTGCGGGGTTAACTGTTCACTGTATATATGATTTCAACACATTGTGACTTACTTGAGATCATCTCAACAAAACAGTTTTATCTGGGAAATGCCAGGAAAAGACTAGTGTTGTAATTCATACCCTCGAACACAGCCCTGCATTGCTTTTACATTTGCAAGTCATCCGACCCTTTGGAAAGTTCCTCTTCTACTCATTTTTCCTGATTTTAAGATTAAACAAATGTAGTCCAATGCGATTAGATTTTTATGGCTTTGTGTATGCGTGTGTATGTGTGTGTGTGTGTGTGTGTGGGTTTGGTTTGGTTTAGTTTGGTTTGGTTTGGTTTAGTTTGTTGTTTTGTTTTGTTTTGTTTTTTTTTTCTTTTCTCTTAGCTTTCATCACATCCCCTAGGCAATTCCATTATCTCACCTTTAACTAAAGTTTTGTTCAAGATATACTCTGTAGTGCAATAACTGCAATTCTTTATTTCTGGAAATATCATACCAAATCCAGACATAATCATTAGTTCATTCTCAACAGCTATGCTTTATTTGCATTTCTAGTGAAATTGACATTGAAATGTACTGCCTCCTGCACAACGTCTGATGAAAGAGGAAGGTTCTACCTGAGATATCAGCAACCTGACAGCAATGTTCTCCCTGCTCTGAGGTTGTACTTTCACAAATAAATTCATGTAAATAAATTTAACAGTGTTTATTACACATCACAATATGATATGCTTAAAAAGTCAAACATTTGAAAGTTCATTATACTCATGGCCTCTTTTTCTGTGTAGGTAGAAACATGAGAAAGGAAAGCAGCACTGAGAACAGGCAGCACAGGTACACCAAAGGTAAATTGTGCCTGACCCTCCTGCGGTCATCACTAATGATGATGGCTCTGTGGATGAGGGGAGATCAAAGGATGCTGTACAATCTGACTTCAGCAAAGACTCTGAAATAGCCTCTTATAGTATTCTTATAGCCAAGCTGATGAGATATAGTTTAGGTAAATGGACTGTACGGTAGGTGTAAAATAGGCCGGATCACTAAGCTTAATTAGTTGTGATCAGTAGAACAAAGTTTAATTGAAAACCATTTCAGTGGAGGAAATGTTTGGGTTGACATTGTTTAATGGATTTATTAATGACCTTAACAATGAACTTTCATCCAGTTAGGGGATGATGTCAAACTGTGGAAGAGCAATCAGTATGCTGAAATTGGGGTGCATTTCAGAGGTATCCCTTGGACTGAAGAAATGGGCCAGTGGGAATCCCCTGAAGTTCCATGAAGCCAAAGTCCTGCTCCTGCACTTGTAGCTTGGCAACTGTGTACGACAGCTGGTTTCTTGGGGTATATTCTGAATAGAGAGGCATTACTGTGGGAACCTTTAGTATAACAGCACATATATTAGGCAGGACTCCTGATTACTGAAGGCAATATTAATATCAGCTGGTTAAAATTTAGAAGAAGAAAAAATTTAAAATCCTAATCACCTGGTCTAACCTAAATTCATGAAACACTTTGTCCCATTCTAGGTTGGATTTAACAGTAAATGATACAGCTAACTCCTACTCAAAGCAGAAATTCCCATATACATACTTTTATAAAATATAACTTTGTAGCTTAGTAAGAAAGGAAAACTTTAGATAAAGAGTCTTTTTTAGACATTTTAGGAGCTATTTATTTACATTTCTGCCTTAAATACAGATGATAATAAGAACAATCAAGAATCAATCAAATCACATTTGACTGATATTCTAGGAACATCTAAAGCCTGGATAAACTTTCTGTGATGTCGGACACCTCAAATGGGTAGGAGTCCGTTCCCGTATCTGACACCTCTACTTGGTGCAACCCTAGTAAATATAAAAGCTCAGTAACTGTCTGCCTAGATGCAGGAACTATATATTTATGCAAGTGCTGTTAGGAAGAATGATATTAGTCAAAATGGATCTTACATGAAACACGAGAAGCAAACCATCAACTGTGAAAGAACCAAGAAAAAAGAGGGGGAAAAGGGAGGGGGAAACAAAAGGAATAAAGGAGAGAAAAAAGGGAACACCAATAGAGAAGATCAAAATTGAAAATATTGTTGGATTTAAGAAGTCTGAAGCTGAGAACTCATTGTCTGGAAATATAAGAAAAACCTGAACATAGTTGAGCATAAGAAAATTAGACAAAGGGATCAGAAAGAAAGAAACAAAACTGATATATAAGAGAGGAGGAAAAAAAAAATCTTTATGAAAAGTCTTTGGAAAAAATGTGTACAGTGCCAAACATCGACACCATATAGGAAAGATTAATTCCAGTCAGCAGAATGCTAGACTATAGCTGCCAGGACTATGAAGTGAGGATTAATACCACCAAATCGAAATATACTCCAAGAAGGATTTTGGTTTTTAAATCTCAGCAACAATCTAAGACAGAAGGAATAAATATCCTTTCATAAACTGTAACAGGATGTTAGAGTTCACTCTTTAGAAAAAAAGTTACTTATATAGAAGAAAAAAGTTGTCAGAAGAAAAAAATATGGTAAATTGAATAATGAAAAAAAATTAATTAATTTAAAGGAAGGTGCTAATAACCATTAGTGAAACACATTTAATAATAGTATTCCAAGCATGAAAAACAGGAAAAAAGACTAATTCATTTTAAATTAGAACTTATTAAGGTTATGAAAGGGTTAATACAGCAGTAGTTGCTGCTGGCAAAAAAGGTGTAGATGATCAAAGTCACCTATTCCAATCCTATGCTTCTTATCTTGGCTTCTCAGAGTGGCTACAAAGCTGAGGCCTTTATTTATACTGTTTCTCCAAAGAGGCAGAAGGACTACCTAGACCTGATCGAGGAGTTAGTTAGATCACAGACTGGCTTTGAAAGGATGTACATTTTTAGGAACCATTAGAAGCTCCTACAAATTTCATTGATGATGGAGGGAGCTGTAAGGAAAGACAAAGAATCTCTGTCTATGAGACAAAGAACACACTTAAATGAAAAAGATGTGAGAAGAGAGTACAGGGAAATACGCAGTAAAATGTCAAAAACAGGTGAAGGCAAAATTTTCCTTTATGCAATGCTCTCCGTAACTCAAAGCAACATAGGATCTACTGAGGCCTTAGTACTGTTAGGGACTCCAGCTGTACCACCTCTGCCAAGTACGGCCTCATAGTGTGGTGATCACAACAACTAATATTTTTGTAAAAATTGTTGGAAAGGGAAAAATCTTGTATCCTTCATCTTTAGGTGCATCTACATGAAAAAGTGAAGATTCAGATAGCTATTAATGAAATAATGCCATTTCTTTATGTCATACTATTTATGAAGAACTATGTGCTTACATTATATATATATATATATAATGGAATTAAATATATATATATATATATATATAAACACCTGTCATTTAATTCCATTTAACTCTAATCCTCCAAGGGATCTATTAACAAGAACCTTAGGGATAAAGGGTGCAAACAAAGGCACAGACGAGGCTCAAGCATGACAGTTAGACTAGAACTTAGTATTTGGATGGAGGGTAAAGATTTTGTAATTGAAGAAAAGAACTGATACACCAGACATATTCCTCTAAACTTTTGTTTAAATTCCAGAAGTATGCAGGCTGGTATAGGACAGCTGTATAGTTTTGGAAAAACTTATTTATTTCTTACTGTTCCTATCTTCAATTTGTTGAGTGCAGTAATACTGCCTTTCTCTTACTGAAATGTTGGGAAGACAACTCAGTGAATGGACAAATGACTGCCCAACAACAGCAAGCCACAAACACTTGTGAGTTCTCAAGTGCAGTTCCATACTTGTCTAAATTGGAAATACTTACAAGGTAAGAGGAAAGGGCACGTTGTTCATCCTCCTACACCCTTGCCTGATCATTCCCAAAGAATATCGAGGAACATGCCATAAGACAGCGATCATGGCATTTTCCAGCAAAGTGCAGAAGTGGACAGTTACTTCAGCGCTGCAATATAGCCCAGAAGCTAAAGTGATGGGTGCAATATATAAACTTCCAAAGCAAAGAGGAGCTCATTATTCCAAACATACTACATCAGTTTGTTAAGATGCAACTGTATTCTCTGTATCACTAATAAAAAGACAAAAAAGATTTTCAGTTTTCTAATACTGACACCACAGATGCTGTTACCACATGGTATTGCCACATCTCAATTTAGAACCTAATTCAGAATACATCTGTTTAGATGTATTCAATTTAGGATATACTGTAATCATTTGCTTTAAAGAAAAAAATGAGAAAACTAAATACTAAACTCTACAGTAAATACAATGTGAGTTTGGGAGATGTAAAATTGAAGGAAAGATAATTACTTTGAAATGATGAGTATTCAATATACAGAGGGTCTGATTATTTCAATTAATCTTCTAGTATACGTGATCTATCTGTCTTATGTTAAATTGACATCTGTGTGCTATGAACATTCCCTGACACCATGATAAACAGGTGTTAAACAGCCCCTGCGTATGCTAGTGAGATCTCCTAGCCTTCAAAACAGGGTGACTGCAGCATATTGCTTATTGGGAACACTGCCTAGAACCTTCAAACTCCTGAATTATGCCTGGGAATTACTTGGGGAAGTGCCAGTTGATAAAAATCAAAACCCTTCCAGGGACTGTTCTAATAACTTAACAGGATGAATAATAATTTTCCATCATCCCAATACATTCCTGAACACTATTTTATGCACACATATAAAAAATACATACATTCATATAACACCTAAAACACATTAAAATATATATTGCTCATGTGAGCAGAAGTTCTGCCTGGCCAGATGTTCCTAATTTCACAGAAACTCCATTGAAAAACTTCAGGAGATTATTTAGCTTTACCCACCTTGTCCTGTCAGACCACAATGGGAATTGTCAACAGGAAAGCAGGACATTTGGGAATGAATACCAACTCAGCCCCCTCTTATGGGGAACTTTTATTTATAGAAACATAGTCCATCTGCATGGAGAACTGACTTGTATCGTATGTAATAATTTAAACTTATTTGTTTCTGAATTTTAAATACCAAATGAAAAATCACCATGAATAAATACAAAAGAAAACTATCAGCAGCACAGGAACATTGGCTTCCATAATAATATTTAAACATAAATTATCTAGACTTTGATCAGAGCATATAATTCTATTTTTGGTCTATAAATTCACTAATGTCTTGCAGCTCACTTTGCAGATTGTTCTTGTCCTCAATTTATGCCATGATGAGCAATGGGTGCAAAAGAAACCCTGTATATGTAAAAGAAATGGCTGCCAAGGCATCTTCATATGTGTGAACTCCTTCCCTTTGAAATGATCCTTTTATTTCTGGATCTAACACACTCCATAATTCTTCATAAAGGCTGTATGGCCCATCTTCTCAAGCCTGCACTGGGTGGAATTTCTACTGGGGAGAAAAAGAGATGGAGTGGGAAATTTTTTAAGTCGGTCCACTGCTAATGAGTACCATCTGGCTGGAAGGAAAGCAAAAAGCTGCTGGCTTGATCAAGTTTGTTTTGTACCTGCTTTTTCATGTATTTTGAAAAGAGATATACACAAACCCTGGACTGGCAATTTTTGGAGAGGATCTTTTAAAACAAAAAAATAAGAAGTTTTTTAAAGTACAAAAAAGTTAAAGTGAACTCATTGATGCTGTCCTTAATAAGTAATTTCTCTGAGTTTGTACTTTATATGGCACATAAAAGGCAATTATTATCTCTATCATTGCTTCTTACAACATACAGATGAAAGCACTATGGCTGTACACATCATTTTCTCACTTTACAAGTGTGGACATAGCCTTCCTCAAAACAATGGTTGTACTTTCTCTGAATGACAAACTCCTCTCAAGCAAGTCATATTTAATAGCATTGTGTGGAGGGCAACCTGCATGTGATGGTCTTTAACAAATAATTGTCTAATCTAATCTAATGCTACCACTTAGTGTAACTGTATGCATGTCTACAGCTTGTATAGACTCAGATGACTGAAATCCTGACAGGAACATGATTATAGTGGGGTTTTTTTTGTAGCCAGAAGCCTGGCTATTCACCCACATTCCAGTGTGTCCTGGACTCTACACTACCTAGTTTTAAACCTGCTCAGTATATAAATAAACGTATATATTGGACAGCGAATGGCACTCGTCACAGGATCACAGAAAGGTTGGAGTTGGAAGGGACTTCTGGAGATCATTTACTAAAACCACCCCCTGCTACAACAGGGTCAACTAGAACAGGTTTGCACAGAATAACACCCTAGCAGGTTTTCATTATCTCCAGGGAAGGAGACTACACAACCTCTCTGCGCAGCCAGTTCCAGTACTCAGTCACCCTCAAAGTAAATTTTCCCTTATATTCAGATGGAACTTTCTCTGTTTCAGTTTATGCCCATTGCCTGGTGCCTGGTGCCTGCTGGGCATCAGTGAAAAGTCTAGCCCCATCCTCATGCCCAGCCTTAACATATTTGTATGTATTGTTAAGATTCCCTCTCAGTCAACTCTCTCCAGAAGAAACAGTCCTTGAATGCAATACAGATACAGTCATCTATAACAATATTGGTGCTTTTCACTCATCCATTTCAAGAACATACTTAAATATATACCTAAGTCAATGCTACATACCGTCTCCATCACATTATTAGGCATCATTCCTTCCCCTTTTATCTTCTTTTCACTTTTGAGAGAATTAAAAATGGTTTCAGCCAGTGTTAAATCCAGTGAGCGTTGGGATAGGGTTTTCTGGTGGCTAACTCCATGCCAGGAGTAAGATGTGAGTCCCTGTTCTACCACAAGGCCCTCCAAACAATCAGTCTGTGAAAATATAGTTAAAAAAGAAGGATGTTGATACCTTTGCTCCATTCTGGAGCTTCTCTCCCTGTAATCTGGAGTCTCTGGGCAGGCAATACAAGGTATTGTTATTGCTTCACCAGGCCACAGTGGCAGAAATCTTGGCCACCAGACAAAAGGTAATGAAAATTTCAAAGGTACAAGGTTCTTCTTGGGGCTGCAGAAAGTGGCAGAGCTGGCAGTGGAATCATAGCAGAAGCATGAAACTGAAAAGAAAGACATCATCAATAACAAAACAAACAAACAAAAAAAAGAAGATTTTTTTTTCTGGACGTAACTAAAAGTGAAGGTTACAAATTCTATGTATGTTTTTTAAGAGAAAAAGTCTTTGCCAATACTCAGGAGGTTGTTTCTATTAAAGGAGCTGGCAGAACAGGGAAGTAGTTGTGTTTTTTTCTAAGGACAGAAGAAATACCTCTCACATTAAACATTTAAGAGCTGGTCAGGACTGAAGAGTAAACATACAAACATGGATGGCATTCTGTGTCCTGCAGTGTAAACGCCTCCTGAACTGCAAACATTTAGCTGTTCCATAGTCTGATCTTTAAAAAGAGAGCTATATTTTCATCCTTCAGACCCAAAGGGAATTAGATGCCATATTTGCATATGTACTAAGAGAATAAAAATGTACATTTAAAATTCCCTTTTACTGCTCAGAAAAAAAAAAAAAAACACATTAAAATTACATTAATTTTCATGTACCTCTGGCTTGATTTGTCATGACCATTTTTAAATTATTATTTTTAAAAAAAATTTTTAGTATATTAACCTAAAGACCAAGAATATGCTTAAGAAACAGGATTTGTATTATATATGCTATCTTTTTATAGAAAATCTATATCCAGACATGAGTCAAGCTTTCTGATACTAATATTGTCTATTTTTTTTGAAAAGAAAATGACAAATCACAAAGAAAATCAAAACCAACGCTTTCAGTTCTATGTATATATGTATGTGCATTTTATACAATATTTACAAAGTTGCCAGATACAGAAAAGAATCCAGGAAAGGAAAAACTCAGTCCTGCATTGCATGCTTTGATCTGCTCCAAAGTGTTGTTTCAAGCATGAATCTTTCAGTAACTTCACCAGTAGTCTCATGGGCAAGGCAAGGGTTAGAGAAGTGGCCAGAGAGAAACACTTCCTAAATCTCCCCTTCTGATAAGGCTTAAACAAGTAGCACAAACCTTTCTGCATCTGCCTCTCTGTCGTAACCAGTGCAGCAAGAGCTCCCCCATTTGTTTTCACAAATTTTAACCACTTTGGCCACTTCTGACTCTTGAAAGAAAGAAGACAGGAAAAAAAAGGAAAGGTACTATGCCCTATGGAGAGAGGTACAATCAAACAAACAAATAAAGCAAAAGCAAATAAACAAAAACCCGCAAATAAACAAAAACTAAAACCCCAAAACCAAACCAAAAGAAACTCACACTCCTAGTTCTTTATTTCAAAAGAAAATATATAACTTGAGTACTTTGGGATTTTTACAAAACCATCCACTTCAAGTCAAATTGGGCTTCCTTAGGGAACAGGCTGTTTTGAAGATGTCAGCCTGGGGAGAGGTGACTTTTCAAGTCAAATACTTCAGAAAACCTGTCTGATAATTCAGAATCATTTATTCAAACCCCCTCCACCCCCATCAAACCCTGAAACCTTCTGAAACAAGAAACTGGCATTTCTTAAAAGACAGGAATTTCTCCAAGTGTCTACCACTTAAGCCAATAATCCAGCCACTTACTCAGGGCCTCTTAGGTTGGCAGGTTTTGGTGTTTTTTTTTGTTTGTTTGTTTGTTTTGTTTTTTTTTTTTAAAGGTTATCGAAGTTGTTTATTTTATTGAAATTTATTGAAAGTTGTTTGAAAACCCCAAGCATACCCCGTGAAAATCAGTAATGCACATGTACTGAAATGCAGTAAAAATAACAAGAAAAAGCAAACAATACTGGAAAATGAACTAAGACATTACCTAAGAAAATTTACTAATGCCTTTCTAAAAATATGACCAAATTTTTGAATAAGAACAGTAACTGCAATTTCAGTAATTATAGTAAAAAAGGTACAGACTGCTAATTCTCTTTCTCTGGGCAGAGGCTGATAATAATAAGGAAGATGTCTTATGGTACTGTATTACTGCTTGCTTATGGTAATGTGCCTAATTCTCAAACTATAGCTGCATGAGTCAGGAGGAAAGTTGAAGTGCATCTTATTTTTCCAGAGAATGTTTTATCTCAATCTTCAAAATAGTAGGAGGTATTCCTATTATCATATTAAAGACAAAAAAAAAATCCATAATAAAATTAAAATAGATTTGCACACACTGCAGATTAACTAATGCTTTGCCTCAATTATATATTTGCTCTTTCAGTGGACCTGGCAGTGGCAGGTTGCTTCAAAGTTCCTGACTCATTTAGCTGTAGCTCCACGATGTGGCCAATGTGAGAATATATTGAAAGAGACAGAATTATTGCTTTTGCAATTCCTACGTGCCTTCATTCCCAGTTAGACATCAACAACTTTGTCCATAGCCTCCTCTCCCACCAAGAAAGATTACAGGCTAATGCAATCTACCAATGTTTTCATTATTTTGTTTTGTTTTGTTTTGTTTTTTTTCTTTTCCAATATTAGTTTCAGTAACTTAACAATATTAACTTCAGGAAGCGTAACATCTTTTTATATCCTCTAAGATAATGGCTTTTACATAAAACAAAATACTGAAAAAAATAAGTAAATACAATTAATATAGTATTGACAAAGACAAAAGATACATATGCCTAGTAGAAAAGCTTTTCATTTTTTAAGCAAATTCATGGTCTAATAAGACAGAAACTGAAGATGGTTTAAACACTGCAGATGTAATTTCTTTTTTCGCTGGAACAACCTGCTAAGTGAGATAAATATATTACTTTGAGTTAGATGTCACTGATCATTAAATTCACTTACAAACAATTATTTTCTTATGTTATTTCTTTGAGAAGCTTAACGGTAAATCCATTCAGGTTCTTTGTTGTAGTATCTATGTGTGTGTACAAGCTTGCTTAATTTAAAGCTGGACCTCAGATGTAGATTTTAATATTCCCTCAGGGTGAATGGAGATATTACAGATTTACTGTTCATTCAATACAAGGACTTATAAAAATTAACTATTAGAATAAATGCATTAAAAGTTCCTTTAGTGTTAACTGCAAAAGTGATGACTATCCTGAGAGTTTAAGAATACAATCAATTCTGTGCTACCATTGCTGAGCTGATTCATTCTAGCAAGAGAGATTTTGAAATGGGAAATTACAATACAGTTAAGGTTGCCAGTTTGCATTATTTTATTCTTAGCTAAACCTTTCAGGCATTCATAAATTGACCACAAAGATTTGCTCTGCCCTGAGGCTACTGTGATATATATATTAGGCTGACAATCTATTCCTTATTCAGCTTGCTGTGTCTAGATAAGAAATATCACACATTAACCTGAGTCTGCTTGCAAAGACTGACAAGGGTATAAAGTTAAGAATCCAATGACAAATTTTATCCTGTCTTTTTTTTTTTTTTTTTTTTTTTCTTCATATCAATTGACAGTGCTCTGTAAAATTTTGGTCACCCAGTTTTGATTATCCTCATGATAACTAAAATAGTAATGATAGTTTATCAGAACACTTTACAAGCATGATTTAATTGATATTCCTTATATCTCCATGAGGCAGATAGGTAAGTGTTATTACCCTTATGTGGGGAAGCAGAGAAAGGCAAAATTACTTGCAAAAGGCTGTACAAATTAAGACTAGGACTTTTCTGATATAACCCTATATCCCTTCTTTTGGATTATAGTTCCTGCCACATTTATTAGTCAGTGGGGTCTAGTGGGAGATGTCCCTGCTTATGGCAGTGAGGGTTGGAACTAGATTAACATCCCTTCCCATCCAAGTGGTCTCTCTCACCTGCCTCATTTCAACAAATTTGCTTGAACAATTTAGTTTTAGAAAGGTTTTTAGGAAATCTAGTACTGCTAAAGGAAGAATGATTTTTTTTTTTTCTTTTAAGGAGAAGAATGTGAGAGAATGAGAAATAGTTTTAAAAAGAAATATATTGGACATTGATTTAGAAGAAGAAAGTCCTGAAAATTATAAACCAACTTTTTTTTTTTTTTTTTTTTTTTTTTTTTTTTTTTTTTTTTAATGCAATGGTTGCCAGTATGGGGCATAGCTTTGCTGAGTTTTAAATTATTATTACCTGTGGATTTACTTATCCAGTATTAGCTGCTGAAGTAATTGAAAACAGTGTCTAACATTTCTAAAGTTCCACTGATAATTGCAGCTATAATTGCTTTATAAGCTCTCTGCTTGCATGTTTTTGGGAGCATCTTTCAGTGGAAAAGAGTAAATAATTTCCTTTTATCTTTCATCTTTTATCACTTCATGCTTTCAAAAGCTGTAAATATACCCTGTATTAGAGTTTGAATAATTAAACATTCATTTTTGTCTGGAAGGATAAAAAAAAACATCAATTCAGGTTTTGTTTCTATGTTTCAGAGACAGAGGGAAAAAAAAATCTAAGTAACTTTGGCTATATTATACTAGCATATAGTATATCATGTATATATGTTATTATAGTATAATTACAGCATCAGAGAAAGAAATCCCCTCTAAAGCATTTCAAGGCTGTGCCTAAAAATCACCCTAATTAAAACAAAGAGAGAGGAGGAAGGGGTGGGGAGGGGTGGGGGGAATCTACATGGCTGAGTATTCTCATTAAGCTCAAAGTCTGTCAATGAATATTTCTTTTTATTCTTCTGCCCGGAAGGAGGGCTGAAGAAAGACTGAGCAAAAACATTTATTTCTGTCAATGAAGCTTAGTAATCAACTCCATCACCAAAAGTCTTCTAACTGCCAGCTGTCATTCAGACAACAGGTTATTTCAATATATCAGAAGAGGGCCAACTGGCAGGGGGATAAAAATCACAGCCTTCCTTGAGCAGTGAAAAATATTTTCAGCAGAATTAGCAAGGGTGAGATGCCTGTATATGCCTGAGGATACAACTAAGGTCAGAGAAGGAATGTATTTGATGAAATAGGCATATTTATTCTCTGTTTTTTAGTGAATGTAGAGAAGAATTTTTTCCAAATAGCAGGAAGTATGTCAATCAGATGTAACTTAATGTTTGATCTGTTTGAGAAGTTACCTTTTCACCTCTATGTTTATTTTCCAGTATTAATCTCCCATCATGGCTCCCTTCCAACTCAGAAAATTCTGTGATTCTGTGATCTCATATGTTTAACTGTTAAAAGTTTCAGCTCAACCCAGTTTTACTGGATGACATACAGCGATTTCTTTGGACTTCTTATCACCTTTCTGACTTTCCTTTTCCTCTCTTTCTTTTAAAATCTTTAGCTCTTACTTTGTTAGTTACTTAAGATTCTTCTCAGCCTCTGCCATTTTTTTCCCTGATGTGCATTTATCTTCAAATCCTCTTAGAGGTTTAACTCTAGTTGACTAAAATTATCTGCTTATGGATAAAACGAAGATTTTGAAAACTTCACCAGCAGAATTTCAAGGTCCAGTTTGCAGTGCTGCAGTGCAACTGTGAGAAACTTCCATTGACTTTATCTGGAGCTGAAGGAATCAAAAGTTGTTGAAAACCAGTCCTGTGAGTATATGCAAAAGAAAATTTGACTTTCTCTGCTACTCATTCTGTGCCTTTCTTTTGTTTATCTTCAGTTTTTAAAGTCTTTTGAGTATTTCTTTTCAATCCTCTTTTCATCAAAATCTTCAAAAACTTCTTTACTGAATTCTCTATTTTCATAGGAAGAGTGTGGATTTAAAGTGACAGATTGGAAATTACTTGGACTTGAAACTGATTAGTATCCCATATCCTACTTTCTGTTTACAATTCCAATGTATTAAGTAACTATTTTCACCTATAAAAATCATCTTGTAGAGTGTAAAATATAGGGCACAGGATATACAAAGCTTCTATTTTCCCCAATTTCCTCAAAGTAAAAATAGAATCTACTCTAAAATAAAAACCATATTTTTGATACCTGTAGTTACCTGAGCTATCTTATATATTACAGTAAGGACATAAAATTTGTGGAAATTGGTCAAAGGAGGGACCTTTTATAAGGGTACCTCCTATCAGTTATTCTCATGATGAGGATTACATACTCTACAGAAGAAACTATGTCTTAATTAATGTTTCTTATCACAAACATATATGATCCCATCTGTTTCCTACAGAGTAGATAGCACCATCAGTAATCATCAACACAGGTTGGATTGTGAAGAAACAACATGAATTTTTGAGCAATATCTCTATTGAGTATCAATAACTATTTTGTTCCCCCAACAATATTTTAATAATCTATAGATTTAAATATAAAATTTAAATATATCTATAACTTAAATCTATATAATATATAGATTTAAATTATATAAGTTTTTACGTTGCCCCAAAGCATGTTTTGCTAGTTTATTTATGTGTGAAATGTGTAGGTTCGGAGATATAAAGTACTGAAAGAGCTGTCTTCAACCATCCAAAGCTCTTCAATGTTTCACTAAAAATATGAAGTGCTCTAACGGCATTATGGCATAGGTTTTTAATTTTAATATGAGGTTTGAAAAACAAGAGGATATTTAAAACACAACACCACCTTTCTAGTTTTAGATTATTTAACAAACATGGGTTTTAACAAACATTTTTCTTTTTGCATAGGTTTGTTTTCATTGCTATTACCTCACAAAAATTGAATTCAATGAAAGAAAACAGGACATTGTTCAGTTTTCAGGCATTCCTACAAAAAAAATTTCCATGAATCTCACTGACAGTATCTACCTTCCTTTACTGGGATGTTAACACTGAATTCTCACTGAACAGGTTTACTTGCCATATTTCTAATGCCACATTGCCAACTTTAGAGAATGTCACAGCAAAACGCAACTTTCCTCAGTAAACTAGTGAGCTATTTTCTGTGGTAAAGGGAGTCCTACAAATCTCAGTGGCCACTGAAAGGCTTTCCATATAACACCTTTATCCACAAAAGATTCTTTGAGGATGGCCTAACTCTACACTCTTAAACAACTTCAAGCCACCTTGCATCCCTAAGAGCAATGCTATCTTTGAAAGTGCAACTAAGCAAACTGCAGACACGCTTTCCTGTTTCTCATGACAGAAGAAAAGATGAAAGTGCTACTCACACTGTGACCTAGCAACATTCAATATTGTTTAGTATTTGGATATCAGAATGACAGGTGCCATATTAATATACAGAAATGCTTGAAGACACATGCACCAAAAACCCCAAATAAACCCAACCGATCACTGGTAAACCAATCTTTAAAATGTATGGCTGCACTATGTTACTAATAAAGGCACCTTGTAGATAATGCTAGTAAAAGAACAGATGAGTTCTGAGTACACTCTCCACATTCTCTTGGGAATTTTTTACGTTATAGACAGAAAGGAAAAACATGGACTCTTAAGAGATTTCTCGCTTGAGAATTCCATGCTGAAGGCACCGTCATTAGCATGTTATTTCATACTGTAAGATACTGTAGAAAAATGAACATAAATGAGCCACAAATCATTAAATTAACTTTTCATTTTCTGGAATGTAGCCTTTCCTTTTTCCTCCTATCATCTTTTCCCTAGTATCACCAAAGAGTGCTTCTAATCAAAGCAAATCCATCTAAAATGGAATATATTATTCAAGGCTGGAGTCAGACCCAATTTCACTAGGGCAGCTGCATATCACATGTTCAGCATCTCCATTTCCCACATCTGCCCCATCTGCAGAGTATTACGAGAATTAACATTCACACGGTGGTACCTTTAAGGTTACAAGTAAAAAATAATACAATGAGGAAAAAAAAATACTATTTTTATAAAATTCAAGAATTTATTCTTAGAAAAAACTCAGAAAAGACAGACACACAAAAATTGAACATGCTGCAGAAAGGAGTTCTACACCTTTTGAAAAAAAATCCATCTCTGTAAATCCACAGAACAATTATATTAACCCATTGCATTTTAAATTACTATGTGGTATGTGTTTTACTATATTTAGGTAAAAGAGTCAGAACCACTATGTTCTTAAAATATTCTGACAATACATGTTTCTAGAAGTTGTTTGAATGGCCATTGTCAATGATTCATGAAGGTCTAGGGCAAAAGTTGATGCTACCAAGCCGAGCAGATAGGCACTTAAAATGCTGAGATGACTGTCAAAAAAATTAATAGGTCTGAAGTCAGTAAGGAAAGAAACTCCCTCATCTTTCAGGATAATGCATAATTCTCCTTTCAATGACCTGGCTAATATAAAAGAGTACCAAATGAGTGCTTAAATATATACCAGGATATTTTTTCCTACTTTTAGGAATCTTTGTACAGGAAGAAAGAAAACCTTCATTATGAAATATTATCTCATACAAATATTTAAGGAAAACAGTAAATATTTGGTTGGCTGTACATTGTAGGCATCACTGACTGTTTAGTTATGAAAATTGCTCAATGGTCTCTGCATTTTCTGTATTTCTTTTTTCTCTAATACTCTCTGGAAAAAAATGATAGTTAGCTTATGTATATTTAACTCCAGAAGATGCTGACAAGTTGAGTTATTTTCCTAGTGTCTTCAGTAGTTTTAAAGAATATTGATGTGACCCCTTGTTTCAGATGCAGCAGGTTAGTTAAAAACATGAAAGGATGCCATACTTAAACAACTAAAATGATTTAATGTATTGCTGCCACTACACAAAGGTCTTCAACAGAGTTGCTGATTTTCTGGGCTTTTTTCAAATTAATTTCCTTTTCTTTCCCTATTCTACACAGTTAGTCCATCTTTCCTTTTAATAATTTGTCTTATAATATCTGTCATCTTTTGTACCCCTACCTGAGCAGTAGTGAAAATCTACATATGCTGTCTTTCTCCTGCCTGCTCAACACGGCAGTAATCTCTAGTTCTGTTTTTTCTCTAATGCCTACTGTGCCATACAACCTGTGATCTGCTCCAACTCAAACTGTGCCTTTTTCCACAGCACATTTCAGTCTAGTGACTGGAGCTAAGCTCGACCACAGCCAACACACCAACCAGATCATCAAACACTGGACTACTCTAACTGGCCTGGGATTTTATCAGGGCACGGCATCCTGTTGTACACATCACCTGGCTCCAAGGGTTTTGGGAGCCAACCAGTTGTGTTGGATCACAAAAATATGCATTCTGGTTTTGCTCAGTCCTTTTGCTTTTGTACCAAATTTTTTTCAAAACAAATAGTGTCTGGTAAGACATTCACCAGATTTATAGAGAGCAACTAAAGTTTCTATGTGTAAACATAATTTAGATAAAATTACATGACAGCATGTCCAGCTCTACTCTGTCAAAAAAAGTTCAGTGAGGTGAGCCTGAATTATTGTAGGTTAATATAAAGATAGTTCTGCAGCCATGTGACTGCTGCACAACATCAGTAGATGCCTTGGGATTTTATGGCAGTGCCAGGGAGGTAGGAGACAAGTGATACTTACAAGTGAATCTGGGAGGCATTTTTATCAACCTCTGCTCAACTGATGGATTTAAACTACAGTTCATTCAAAAATTTATGGAACCTGGTACAGGCCCCCATTCTGCATGTTTGTCAGTTACAAGCCTAATCATAAATAGTATGCAAATAATATACATACAGGTATAAATGCATAAGTAGCTAATTTTATGCATAAACAATTAAGTTTATATCATCAGCTATTTCAGCTATAAACAACTGTTTCACAACAGTTTATAGACATTCTCAATGTTCATATACACTTGAAGATAAGAACATTGTAGAGATTGATAATTTGCAGGTATTTGATTTTATTTTTTTCTTTTCTGCACCATACTATGTGATATAATTAGTATTTTGGGGGAAAATGGCCAGGAAATATTAGTATGTATTGGTTTTTTTTGTTGTTGTTTTTTTTTTTGTTTGTTTGTTTGTTTTGGGTTTTTTTGTTTTTTTTTTTTTTTTTTACTGAGTCAGGGGATAGATTCAATATGCAATAGAAATGGGAGGAAAATAAGGAAAATGAGTTTAAGAACTGGATTTTATTACTCAATATTTGCCTGTAACTGGTGCTTTTGTAACCAGTGATAGATAATTCCTTCTAGAATGAAGGCAAATATATAGCTGAAAACTAAAAAATGAGTAGCAAAATACAAAAAGCAATGTACTGCAATACAGCACAGAAAGATCTTAAATTCATTAAAAATATGGACTAAACAAAGGATCTTGATAATTTCAAAACTTAAAATTTCAGACAAATATTTTAATATGAATCTTTTGAACCCATTTTAATATCTCAGTTTTCTTGATTTAAAAGCTGTTGCCCCCAGACTGACAAACCACCAACTTCAATATCCATATTCTCAGACATGATTTGGGCATAATTTTCCATTACTAGCAATTTTTATGGTAATACTTTACTATTCCCTAAACTTCACTCCATGCAACCACAGAGAAAATACTTAGAACCACTTCTAAAGTTTACTTGAATCTTCGTATGAGTTAGTATTTTTTGGTATTTCTTTCCCAAGAAGACTGACATTTAAATTCCATAATTTTTGTGTTTATTTCATCTGCCTTCAAAGATGCTTCATCTTTTGATATTTTTACCACCAAAAGTGATTCCAAAACTCAAATTAATCATATACATGTCATCTACCTACTGGTAAAGATACTGAGAAAAAGTCATGTTGCTTTCTGTGACAGCAAGAGCAAAAAAGGACAATATTTTAACAGAAAGAGACATTGATCTCCTTAAGGAAAAAAATCCTGACTTGTGGATTTATCACTTTAATCACTTCCAAGTCTCCTTCATATCTTACAAAATAAAAAGGTTATGCTTTTAAAACAAAATTCGAATCTTGATTTCATGTATGACAAATGCATCAATACAATCGTCTCAGTTTAAAAGAAACTAAGTTGTCTATCAAGGAAAGGGAGGAGCCATTCCGGACTAGGATGGGGATGCCTCTCCCCAAAAACCAACACAACCTTTGAAATTAAGAGACTTTAATCAGAAAACATAGAGAAAAAGGATAACAGTTCTTTACTACAAACATATATATATATATATATATATGTATAACCAAAAGAAAAAAAACCCAGAACAGAACAAACAGCAACACCATAAAGGAAACTTTCAAACAAATCAAGTTCTATCTCTGCCCCTTTGATATAGTTCTGTTTACAAACAGCAAGAGGCAATGCCACGCTTTGGGAGGCAGTAGCTGTGATGATCCAGGGGCTCTGGTGAGGCAAAGATGGAGGGTAGGGAGAGGTGCTGGTTTCGAAAACTCACATGGGAGGGGTGGCCACAGGGGACGGGCTTTACACTTTCCCATGGGCAGTGTAAAGACCCTCTCACCATTCTCTGTCTGAAAGCATTGGGGGTGGGTGGGTAGCAACTCCTCTGCAGATGGTGTTGGCCCTCAGGAGTCTGTAGCGAGGCCAGGGAGGAGTGATGCTCCCTCCGAAGAATGGCACAGGGCATGTGGAATCAGGGTCCAAGCCAGGGGAACCCCCTCCAGGTGCTTCCACCAGCCCAGCAAACGGTGGCTGGCACACAAGGCAACCGGAGAAGAGAAATGTGGCCAGCACCAGGAAAACCTCTCTAACCTCTCACTTCCTCCCAGTCCTCTCCCCAGACATCACGTTGGAATGCAAAGTTATTAGCCATCCCTTTGTTTAGGCTTTAGACAGTTAGCTGGCTCTGGGAGCAGGTAGCAGGGGCCTGGGTTTCAACAAGCCATCTCATTCTGGCCTTCAACTCCCAAACTATGGTGTTGGTAAGGGACACAAAAAAAATTCCATGAAAGAATTTGAAACTATAACAAGAAAAAAAAAAAAAAAAAAAGATTTATTTTGCTTGTGATCACATGTGCATTGCAACTAAACAGATTGTGATAAATTAATGGTATTGGAGTTCTGAAATGGATATTTAATCGACAACACAAAGAAAAATCTTAAAAGAGTTCTAAAACTGCTTTGACAGATAGCCAAATTGGTATATGTTAGATAAACTCATTCAGCTCATGCCACATAAATGTGATTTCATAATGGAAATGTAAACACTACTTTTATTGTATTCACTTTTCCTTCACTGTGTGTCAAATATTTCTACCACAGGTTGTGCCAGGTGACTAATATGAACAGAATAGAAGGAGTCAGAAATTAAGTAATAGAGCTATTTGCATTTTTCCCAAGATTAGGTTCATGTACTTAACAGAAATTCTTTTCCCTATCAAGTGTACTTGTTCACACAATCACAGTGAGCTACCAAATGCTGCAGACATGAAAATAGGAGGTTTGAATGCAATAGCAGAAAGAATATTGGTAGGTATGTGTTAATATTAAGCTATGCTGCTGTCAGGGACTGGCACCTCCAGGTGCCTGGCAGGGCAGACATGCCAGCTTGGCTAGGCATTGTCTTGGGAACCTTTTGCTTTGCACTCCTTTGAGGAGGGAGCTCCTTTAATTTAGCAGAGTCTACACAGGCTAAGGGAAGATGGCTGATTCTGTATGGACACCCTATTCAAAACCCAGAATGGACATGAGGTATAGAACTTCATTTTAAAAGTGCAGTTCATGGTGGCACAAGAATAGGACTCAACATCCTGCAAGCTGTGTAGCAATGTCTGAAGCTCAGTTTCTAGGTAAGACAGCTTAAATACCTCAAAGCAGCTTTAAACATACTGTCTATTATTCTCAAGAGCCCTGCTTAACTGGGGAGTAAGAAAAAGAGACTTTGGCCTGTTCACAGATCTGCTTGGACTATTGTCATGGAAGATGGTTCTAGGGAAGGGATAGGTCCAGGAAAGCTCACTGGTTTTCAAGGATCATCTCCAATCTCAGGAATGGTCCACTTCTTTGTGCAGGAAATGAAGCAAAGGGAACAGGAGGCTTACATGGATGAACAAGGAGCATCTGACTACCCTCAAACACAAAAAAGAAAGTCTGTAAGAGGTTGAAGCAGGATCAAGGATTAGAGATGAATATAGAGATGGGGTGGAAGGATGGAGGTAAGTCTAAACCTGCCGAGGGAAAATGTGGGACAAAATAGAGCCCTGAGAAATAAGCTCTAGATGATCCTGCTTCGAGCAGAGGGTTAGACTAAATGTTCTCCTAAGGCCCTTCAACCATCCTAGGACTGCATGACAACCCCAGCGTACTCATCTGCTAAATAGCTAAATTCCTGAGCCACAGCTTACTTTAAAGGACTTTGTGTTCTGTTCCCCAGGAATCATTGACAGTGCAGGATTCCTGTTGGCTTTTTCTTTTGCAAAGGAAATGTGAAGAAGTAATAACGATTTTTATCCTAAATCAGATAAAGACTTCTTTGACTTGAGCGAATAACTGACTACCAAAATAGAGCAAGTTGCACCTTTACTGTTATGCATATCAGAGAACTTAGAGTTCTGCCTTTATATAGAAAGAATGCCATTACCTAGTATGGCCTTATAGAGACACTTAATTTAATGTAGAGTAAATGGAGTGCTGCCAAAATAAGTTAGATGGAACTAAGATAGGTGAAGCCTCCACAAATCACCAATACTTTTCTCAGACATAACTATCATTCATCTCTGACATAACCAATGTTATTTCTTTCTATATCTTTCCCACAATAATCCATCTCTGCTTCTTGTTTTTATAGAACTTCACGTATTATGGTGCTAATATCATAACAAAATGACAAAAAGAGCTAACAACTAAACATCTGATAACAAAGCCCTGTGAGTGTGCCACAACCAAACACTGCTGTATGTACACTATGTCTCATAGTTCTCAGCAAGAACTTGCTCTTTTCATGCCTTTCTTACCCTGGATGGCCATGCTATTTTGGCAGCCTTTCTGCTTGCTGAATGGATTTGAAAATTTTGTCATATATAAAATTTTGCCATACAGAAATACATGCTCACCTTTTCCTCAGCAGCACATCCCTCTTGGAATATATTCTGACTGTGATGCAGCACAACCTCTTTGCCTTTCCTTGGAGAGCTACTGCCAAATCAGTTCATCCAGTAACCACATGGCATTTATTTCTGTCTACCTATCATCCACTGGAGCTTTTCCTATTAAATTTTATTTTTTTTAGGTAATTTCTGTGCTATGCCAAGATAATTTAAAAATGGTAGTGTTATTCTCCACTCCATGAGCGGTTAAAGATCCTATACAAATACCCCAAACCACCAATGCTGCATCTTCCATCCTTTTTCAGGGTGCCATTGGTCTTCCACAGCTTAACTTGTTCTTTTTGTCAGCAAGTTAATAGCTGAATTACAGATTCAAATGAAGAAAAAAAAAAAAAAAAAGATGTACAGAACCTATGCTAATTTTATATGAGTAATAGAAAAAATTATTACAGAAAAAAATATTTTATAGAAAAGATTTTCTAGTTTAACAGTAGTCACAGCTCTTACAGTCTGATTGACTGCCTGACCTTCTTTCTTTCCCTTGAATAGGCCTTTTTATAGCTTACTTCTAGATAGCTAGAATCAAGGAGGGGAAAAGCTTCAGTTAACCACCTTCTTCTCTAGAGATCAGAAACAGGTCAAGTGTAGCTGCCCAGTCTCTGAAACATTAGTGTTAAATAAAAAAGACCTAATATATTTATGTACACATGCTGATGTGACAGTACAGTTGAAAACTCTTTACAAAATCAGTCATATCTATGAAATACAGCAGCACAGTTCATCCTCTGTTTATAAGACCCTTTACAAAAAAGCCAAGCTTTGACATCCTCTGGTGAAAAGCACATGCTAAATATTTGAGTGACTATGTGGTTTTTAAAGTTTCAGTCAATCTTAGCAAAAGCTTTGGCATAAATACATTTTTATCTAAACACAAACATGAAAAGAAATACTATAGTTATTGATCGCAAAAGTAGAGGTGGCTGGTTACTATTTATTTAATGAATAACTCTGTCAAACAGAGAGCTTCTTCCTCAAAGATTTCATTATCTAACACCCCAGCTTTGCAAGTACTTTCCGTCTGTGCGTGGTTACACACATAAGCAGTTCCTTTGATTTCAGCAGTAGTTCTCTGACTGCATTTACTTCCAAAATGCCTTTTTCTTGTCCAAGTTTAGGCAAAAGACAAAGTCGAGGGAAAGGAAGCCTGCAAGAAAGATGAATTGGAGGGTTTTGGGCAAGGATCCCTATGTTATCATTGGAGAAAGGTTGCTTTTTCAAAAGAGCTGCTTAGAGAAGGAGCTTAACTCAGGGCTTCCAAATGACCTTCCTGCAGAGTTTGTCTAGTTCTGGTTGCTATTTAGGACATTAATCTATTAAAAAGCCCAAAGTCAGATGCCTAAAGCCCAGTTTAAAACTATGCTCCATAATTCCCAGTGTTTGCAGACCAGAAACTGAAGCACATAATCCACTATATTGTAGCAGTACTAAAATAGAACCCTTTTTTTTTTTTTAGTCTCTAAATCCACTTCTCTGACTAGAAATGCAAAGTAGCAAACATGAAAGCTTCATCTCCAAAATATTTTAGACAGAAAAGTGTTCAGCTTTCTTGGTCTCCCATACGCCAGATATGCAAAGATTCCAATTTGAGAAACATTTCCCCTCAGCAAGAAAAATATTTCATAAACTATATTTGTGGTGATAGTATTAGTGTTGCAGACTAGCCCTCAAAACACTTTCTATAGCTAAGAAGTATTAAAAATCAAGCTGTTATGATAAAAAAGTTACAATGTTAGGCAATTTTAATTACTACATATTGTAGGTCAGACAAATTTCCTACTTGGTCTTTAATACTATGCTAAGTTCACACACACACACACACACACATGCACATATGGGAATGACATTTGTCTAATTAAGTTTTTGTTGGCAAGTATCATGTTAGATTTCATTCATAGACCATGTCACACAGCAGTGATATAATCTTTTTTGTCTACTTGGTGAATCTATTCATGCTTTGAGTTTACAGAATTTTCCTTTTTCCCTATCTCATATGTGTCAGCAGACACATGAAGAAGACAGGTACATAAGACAGTGTCATTGCATCACTAAAAGAATCCATACTTGTCATTATGCAAATAATAAAGTCTTAGAAGTTGTTGATTTTATAAAGGTATCATTACTTCTCATGGTTTAAATAATTTTTGTAAACAATTATGCCTTTATAATTTTTAACAATTACATAATTTTAGACAATTGTTCATTTGTTTGGCTGAGAAAAACTTCCCTAACATACAAACATGTGTTTGTCCTCATATTTGGCGGGAAGAGAGTGGGGGCGGGGTGTGGGGGGGGAAATCCTCTTTGAAAATCATTCACATATTTGAACACTAATGAAGACTCTGGAGAATTTTTTCCTAGTTTTAAAATATTTTCAAATCCTGACATCTCCTCTTGTAAGCAGAGGCTGAAGAAAAAGATCTTAACCTTCAGGCTTCACAGTTTTCAAAACATATATGCAATTTAGCAGGATGCTTGTACTGCACGGGTAAAGGAACAAAAAGGGTATTCAGGAGAAAGTATTTCATCTGGATTAATCCTATTTAAGATGTTGCCCTATTAAAAATGGGTTTCAGTAATCAGTTTTTAATCCAAAGAAACAAACAATAGTGATGCATGGTGTTTTAAATTCCTTCACTAAGCAGTAGATAATACTTCATGACTGAACAAACAGGTAATCTGTCACTTTACGTAGTGATCCATCACTTGGTGACGAAGCAGAAGTGTCCCTGACAGTGTACAGCTTATTCAGTTCCAACATTTCAGGCAATAGGATAAAACCATCCCACAATCTGAGGTCTTTTCCAGTCTGAAGCAAACACTAGGAAGTTTAATCCACTGTCAGAGACATTTGCCCTTTCAAAAAGCAATGCAACCTCTAATACAAAGCAGTTGTTTCAAAACAAGATGAAGTATGCCTGTTAGTCCACTGAACAACTGCACTTGGTAGCTTTTCAATAGAGGAAGAAAATCAGCTCTAACCTACTGCAAAGCCAGGCGCATTTGGCCAACCTTCTGTGAATCCCCTGCATTTCTTCATTTTCTCTATCACAGAGTACAGCATTCATTTGATTTGTCTCCTTTAATTTCTTTATTAGTATTGGACCTGGCAACCTTCTCATACTGCTTATTGAAATGAGAGGACTAGCATATACGGTGTCCTCAGAGCTCCACTTTCAAGTTCATGTTTCCTCCAACAGTCAAAAATTTCCATATCATTCTGCTAAGACAATCCCTTTGTTCTAGATGATCACTGTGGAAGAATCATGAAAAATGTCTACTCCATTATTATAATAGAAAACAATGGTAAAACCCTAAAAATGATTAAGCACCCATAAGATTTTGAAAATTATAGGATTTCATACCAATAACAACTTTGGAAAAAACTGTAATTTTTTTAACTGGTACAAATTTAACTATATAAATTGCTGATACAGCTGCAGATAATTTCAGAATAAAATGCCTAATGCATTAAAATCTTTCCCCTTATGTTTACAGGGTCAGTTCTGCTGCAGGCATCTTTACACCCATAATACAGAATCTACACTGAGTGAATAACAGTACCCACGAGCAGGACAAGCAAACCTTAATAACAGGCTCAGCAAGAGATCTCAGTCATTCTGGTATCTTTTTGTGCAAGATAGGCTGAGAAGGCACGTGGAACAAAAGCGACAAGTAATTTGTAGCATTTCAGAGTTACATTAGCACCTCTAATTGTAACTGACAGGGCAATTAAGACTGAAAAACATCCCAATGCACTGCCTTGTACGTGATGATTGTCCCACTGAAACAAGAGATCATGTATTCTATTTGGAAGAAAAGTGATTCACTTTATTTTCCTCCACTGAAGTAGATGTCCCAGTTCATCATGCCTCATTAGAGGTTTGTGTTGCTACAAACATGATTATTTCAAACAATCACAAGTCTTTATATCAAGCATATAATTTAACAATTGCTGTCTCAATGGGGATGTCAACAGGGTTCTTTTTTAAAAAAAAGAATGCTAATTGTTACATTTAATAAATTAAAATTATTAAATTATTACATTTAATACATTAAAATAATGAGTCCGAGAATAATGAACAGGCAATACAAATATAACACACATTGCCCCACGTGTTTTTTTTTTGTTTTGTTTTGGTTTTTTTTTGGTTTTTTTAATTTAACAGAATCCAGACAATTCACCTCATGTGCCTGGGTTTTCCAGGCTTTGTACACTGTTTTTAATACCAGTCTCCTTTCTTCCCACACACGTGCACAGCTCCCTGTTGTAAGCCATAACAAGCCCTGGCCAATATCAGCAAGTATCTAAATTTTGTAAGCAGAATAAAAGTTCTGTTAATACACAGTTACAGATTTTTTTTTTTCTCCTGTAAAAACCTGATGTTTAGGGCCCAGTATCTGCAACACAGAAACCTATATGGGAGAGAATACTCTAATCCCAAGAGACTGAATACCCATCTGTAGCCAGTCTGCTAGATGTGATCTTCAGGCAGTTCAACACTGTTGAGTTTCATCTGAAAAGAAACCTGTTTGTTTTTCCCAAGGCTGTTCCACAACATGAACTGAAGTAACTGGAGAAGACTGAGAGATCTGTGTTGAAAGCACACTCTTGATCTAAATTAAAATGCTAATGTAGATGCATCTGTACCCTCTTCAAGTAGAAAGCAAGTGAGTAATGAGTCCATAATTTAGGAGTCAAGAATCCCTCTCCAGTTTCTGCACATATGCTCAGGATTAAAATGAGTGGGATTTTTTTTCTCCTTTGATAACTCTCCCAAATCTTAGCTGTTGACTGTTTAATTTCCATACTAATAATTTGGTATGTACACTGTATATCAAATATTAATAATATCTGGTCACACTTTACAGAGCTGTGACTATAGAACATGGGGGGGGGCGGGGGGAATTACAACCAAATCTCACAACTTTATGCTGTATTGCGATCTTAAAGAATATATAAGAATAAAAATAGTCTGAAGGCTAAATAATTATGTAACTGGTTCTGACAATTATATAAAATAGAATAATAAAATCACTGATCTTAGAAAAAATACTCAGATCTATGTCCAAAGTGTGACAGAGGTCATGTTAGCAGAGGATTTCAGAGTGTGCTTTTGTTACCTCTCCCAAATGATACTGAAGATGGATGGAGTATTGAAGGGAAAAAAAACAAAACAAAACACACAAAAAAACCCCAAAAACAAACAAAGAAACAAACCAAAGACAAACAAAAACCCCAACAAAACCAAAACCAACAAACCAAATAAACACAAACCAAAACCATAAGTGCAAATGTCACAGCAACATATGGGTTTTTATAGGCCTGAAAAGCAAAGTTAATCCATTAAGATGTCACCGAGATGTTAAAAGAGCTGGAGAACTTGATATATGAAGAAAAGATGAATGAATTTTATTTATTCAGTCTTGGAAAGACCAGGCTTAGGGGAATCTCACTACAGATTTTATAAAATATCTAAAATATAGGTACAGAGAAGGAGGTTGCAATCTTTTCATAAGAATGCACACTGAAAAAAACAAGAGGCAACATGCAAAAGTTGCTCAGTGGAAATGCCATCTAGATATATGAAAAATAAAGCACCCTGTGAACAGATGAACACTGGAATAGGATGCTTTAAAAATTAGCAAAATCTCTGACATTGAAAATGTTACTCAGCTTGACAGAGTCCTGAATATCCCAATCTATGGCCTTGACTTGATACTGATGTTTGTACCAGTAATTCCAGAGGTCCTTTCCTAAGCCAGGCTTTGCTCTGTTTCTGAGCCCTGACTAAATAGGCAAAAAAAAATTATCTTCTTTTTTTTTTTTCCATCAGAATCCTGAACTGCAGTATTTCATGCACATTTTTACTTTGAAAAGGGTAAATAATATGCTTTTCTTTTATTCACACTGCAAACAATGAAAAAAGTACTTATGCATAGGTTTTATAACCTCCAAAGTTTCTGTCTTATATGCTACAACTTGGGTTCGTCAGTAAAAGACAGAGGTATGCCAATGTGAAGAGGGCTTGAAAGAAGCAGAATCTCACACAAGAAGTTTGGAAATCCTGCATGAGCCAGTGCAGGCAGAATCAGCCCTGCCATCCTCTCCTTCTCTCTCCTGATAAAGGCTTTGAGGGAAGAAATTGAAAAGTAGAAATACCAGGTAATAGACTAGATAAGCAAGCCGAAAATGTGAGGGACGATCTGAAGTCTCTGAATTTCTGTTGTTTTTAATCTTTCTAAAGAAAGAAAGCACTCTTTGAGATTGTTTGCTTTGTAACTTGGCTTGTGTCATGGTAATGGTCTACTATAGACTTCCAAAGGAAAGAGGACTTACCAGATAACTTTCTCCATTCGTGTTTGATCTGCTCTGGGCAGTCTTGGGGTCTCTCTGCCCTTGGACTAGGGCAGAGAGATGGCTATTCAGGGATTGCTTCTGATATGGAAGAGGCAGGTCACTGTCTTTCATGTCTCTCTTCTTCAGAGTCATTACCGTCCATTTTTGTTTCTCTGTACTCTAATTCAACTTTCTCTGCTGTTCTCCTTTTATTAAATACTCAGAGTATTTCCTCATTATACACTACTTAAAGACCAGTGGCTGCCAATTCCTGACTATATTAGCTTTGTATAGCAGTTGCAAACACTTAGATGAAATAAGTACAGAATGAGTCAGAAGATGCAGTAATACAAACTGGAAAACAGATTTGGAGTTTGGGTGGTTTGTTTTTCATTCCTCAAAGCTGTGAGCTGCTTGTTTAAACATAGCTAAGGCCAAATGATATTTGTGTTAGAAGAGATTTTAACTGCACATGGTATAACATACAAAAAGTTGAAAATAATGTAATCATTTTTCTAGAATACAAGACACTGTTGCAAATCACAGTTCTGATCCACTGCCATGTTAATTAGTTTTTGTATTTATATAAATGAAACTGTATTGTTGTATTAAGCTGGTATATGGCATATAGCACCCTGGTCACACCCAGCAAATACCTAGAGAACACGGGCAAACATCAGAGGACTTTATATCAAGATTCCACGCTATTGCTAGTGGACCTTTTAAATCCAAATTAGAGCAACTGAAAACATCAAAATTGAGCACTGTTTCCCCAAAAAGATCACTCATAAGTATTGGCTTGCAGAATAAAGGGCTACTGGCCAGAGGATAAGAAGCAGTCACAGCACCAAACTGGCCAGAATTTAAAAAGTGTTTGGACAATGCTCTTGGGCTCATGGTGTGACTCTTGGGGATGGTCCAGTGCAGCGCCACGAGTTGGACTCCATTATCCTTGTGGGTCCCTTCCAACTCAGCACAATCTATGATTCTATGATAAGGCTTCTCACTTTTGGGATTACAACCAGGAGAAGTTACAGTTTTCTCCACTGGGTGGCAACCCAGGATACAGCAATAGCAAGAATGGCTCTCTCCGAGGCACCATCATAAAAAGGCATTTTGTTCCTGTTGCTGTTTCACTTGGCAATGCTGTGAACATGTGGAAAAACAATTGGGAAAAAAAAAAAAAAAAAAGAAGCTTTGAACACAAGGGACTGATTATGGCCTAATCAAATTTAATGCCGTTCAAACAAGCATTAACACAGACCCCCAAAAATCCCATTTTTTTTTCCTTTCAATCTTAATAGTACTATGAAATGTGAACTAAAGTTATCATTAGAAGTGTTAGAAACTAATACTGACTTTTCATAAGTGGTTTCACACATGCTTCATGGTTACAGTTCTGCATTTTTTTTTTAGAATGAATGATTTTAACAGTCCCTTGAATTTATAGCAAGAGAAACAAATACACAAATAAGGGGAAAAAACAAACAAACAACAAAAAACCCCACAAAGACTATGTCTCTAATTTCTTTAAAATACTGCATTGACCCTGACAAAATTCCCTAGCACAAGACTACAATATGTATCTGTGCCTCTTCATTGACAGCAGACAGGTGAAGGTGATGTAGCATTACTCCCAGATCCCACAAGTTTAAATGCATAATCTCAGAATTATTTCAAATACACATATTGTTGGAAGGATCTCCTGTCACGGCATGTGGGAGATAGAGATAAAGAAATGTCCTGACAACACCTCCTGGAATAAGACAGCTTTAGAAACAAAACCATCACTACAGCAACTTCCAGAAGAGCCGTGACTTTCATATAAATGAGAAAAATGAATTTATTACACTGCCTATTTACCAGGACATGATTTTCTAGGACATGAATTGTTCTGTTCCTAGAGAAAGATTTTTTTTTCTCTTTCTATGAAATGTTAATCTATTTTATTCAACATCTATTTTATGTTTATGGGAAAGGGGCAAAAAAGACATTACAAATCCCAAATAGTTTAAATATTTTTGGGATTGATGAAATTATTAGAGAAAACTGCCCATCTGGATGACTGTAGGATCTTTTGACATATGGCTTCTCTTCGTGTATTCCACTACAATTTGTGTACACAGCTGAGACAAGAGTTTTTTTGTCATGAGCATCCGTTTGACTCATGGTATGTGCTATATCTATCACTGTGAACTGTTCCAATGGCAATGTTGAGGCATCTGCCTCATAGGGTCTCTCTACAGAGCAGTTCATATCATAGAGGGATCTGAAACAAGGAAGCAGTGAAAAGCAAATGAATGAGCTTCAGCTGGTGTTCAGAAAACTTTGGATTTTTTCTCCTGCTGGTAATATTTAACTAACTTCTGGTGACATTTAACTAAGGGTGGTGCACAGTTGTGCACCTGTAGCTACAACTCCCTGAGGCACAGGTTAGAAATTACACATTTCTGTATATTCTTTTTGGTAGCCATGAAATATGATCTGAATTGCCTCTATATGTTTTTTGCTGGTGTTAACTGGGCAGAGCTAATTTTCTTCACCATGGCTACTATGGGGTTGTGTTTTGGATTTGAGCTTAACACACTGTGGATAATATGGAGATGTTTTTGTTATTGCTGAGCAGGGCTTACACAGAGCCTTTTCTGTTTCTCATACTTACCACATGGGCAAGGAAGTTGGGGGTGCATGTGAAGTTGGGAAGAAACACAATTAGGGCAGGTGACCCAAACTGATCAAAGGGATATTCCATACCATATGACATCATGTTCAATATATACAGTGGAAGGAAGAAGGAAGAAGAGAAGGGATGTTTGCAATGATGATGTTTGTTTTCCCAAGTAACCATTACATGTGATAGGGCCCTGCTCTCCTGGAGATGGCTGAGCACCTGCCTGCCCATGGGAAGCAGTGGGGTAATTCCTTGTTTGCTTTGCTTGCATGTGTGGCATTTGCTTTCCCTACTAAACTGTCTTTATCTCAACCCCCCAAGTTCTCTAGCTTTTACCCTTTCAATTCTCTCTCCAGTTCCCCTGATGAGGGAGCAAGTGAGTGGCTGTGTGGGGCTGGCTGTTGGCTAGTGTTAACACATAACAGTGTTCTCTTTCGGTGCACATATTTTTTCCGTCAGAGGAAGATGAGGGTAAAATTCAGATGATATAAGCTATGAAGGAACTCTGTGCTGCACGTTCCAAGTGATTACAGTGGTCAGAAACAGGCAATCCACTTGCACTAAGTGGGATGCATCTCTCTCCATTGACTGCACAGACTCAAGCATCCCAGCTCAGATGCTCAAGTTCACATAGCTACAGGTGTCAGTTGAATCTCACCCCAAAAAATGAAATCTTCCTTGTACATTCTAATATGGCATTGTCAACATATGAATCAAAAATAATCAACTATAATGATTGAAATATGAGCTAAATATTTTTTTTTCATTTTAAATTCTTTATAGGTGTCCAAGCAAATAAACAACCTATGCTTGTTTGATTCAATTTTTTTCTTATTTATTTTTTTAACAACAAATATATTCCTTTATGTGGGAGTACGGTCAGAGGACTACCAGGGATTGGAAAAAGAAGAATAAGAAGAAAAGCAAAAAGGAAGACAGGAACAATTAAATACA
>JAWWEE010000001.1:75663081-75691108 GCA_035221455.1 Xenops minutus | reverse complement strand
TTGATTGGTTTGGTTTTCCCCCGGTTACTACCCCTTTGATTGGTTGCCGTTTTTCCCCTCTCCCTACTGGCTAGCTGTTGGCACAGTGCACCTGTGCCGTATATGGCTAGCTCCCTCCTATACCTCTCCTTATTTGTTTGTAGCCCATCCCTCTTTTCCCTTTATTGGCACAGACCTGTTAATCTCCTCCCCGAACCACGCCTAGTTTCTAGCTCCTTCTAGCTAGCCCCTATAAAACCCTCTTATTCTGTTAAATAAACGGCCATTTCATCTTATCCCGCGTTGCGTGTGGAGTGGTCCGTCCCTTTTTCCCCCCCAGGTCTGCATCACCTTTACTATGCAATTAAAATTACAGAAGACGTCAGAGTCTAGTTATTAGCTCTTGAACTGATTGTTAAAAAAAAAAAAAAATCTTCCTCGAAAAACTAATTCTTTATATATTAAAATATGGATTTGAAATTAAACAATTACTGCCAAGATCTCTGTGAATATACTCTTTGCTATCAAAAGGCTCAAGGGCAATGTTCCAGAATGAGTTTTTATTGGGTTGGATCATAGTAGAATCTTCCCTATGCTAGAAATATATGGTGTCAGGGGCCACATATCTTTATCTTGAGATTCGTATTCAAGGAATAGAAGAAGATAGAGTGATAACCTGCAAATACAGAGGCTTTTGCTCACAAAAAATAACAATAATGGTTTATGAAACCACTCTCCATTAGCTGCTGTCTAGAACCCTGTACCATTCAGCTCTGCTTTTCTACCATTCACTACCACAGTGTTTTAACTGACCATGTTTAATACTTTTTGTTAGAAAATGAAACATCTTTATATCAAAAACATTGTTGGGATTTTTATATTATTTTTTCTTTATTTTAAACAGCTTCTGTAGAAGGATTTCAGAGGCACTGTTAACTTACTTTTCTTCTCCGAGTAGAATAGAAAAAGTTCTTCTGATGTTTACACTTAAGGCAGTAAATATTAGACACCTGCCATGCTATCCTTGTAGATTTCAGAAATGCTTAATTACATGGTGAAAAAAATGCAGTTTTATTAGACTGTTGTACTTGTGTGTGATTCAGAGGTTTTAAAGACTTCAGGATATGAAAATGAGGCATTAAAGTAAGAATTGTTAGGAACCTAGTTGTGTACAAGAACATAAGCATCTCTCAGATATTGTCATCGTTATATTTGGAAAAAGGACATGAACATACCAATTTTTATAGCACTTTATAAAAAGAATTGTTTATAACAACTGTTTGGAAGAGTTGAACCTCATCCAGAGAGGTTGTGGAGTCTCCCTCACTGGAGATAATCAAGAACTGCCTGGACACAGTCCTGTGTAATGTGTTCTGGGATAACCCTACTTAAGCAGTGAGGCTGGACCAGATGACCCTCTGTGGTCCCTTCAAATCTGACCCATTCTGTGATTCTGTGAACTGGAGACTTAAAACCTGAAATTCTAGATACGTAACATCTCCTACAGTGAAAATAGACTGAGAAAACAGAGAGAATACAAAAGGAAAAGTTAATATTCTTTCCATAAACACCATAACTCTCTTCAAATCCATTCCAAACTTTATCTAACCTTCCATACTGAAACTTTGAGATATCATGCAAAACACAAAGTTTTATTCCTAATTCAAGAATATGTTCCATACTTGACCAAAGGTACTGAGAAAGAGCTAGACTGATGCTTAGTCCTGCACAATTATTTTATCCAGCTTAGCCCAGTGAGCCTCATACATTACTTTGACCAGAAGATCAGTACTAGCAAAAATTGATCAATGGTGCTGTATGATATTATTTGCAGTATATAGATCAACACGTGTTTTCGAGTGAAATATCTCAAAAATATATAACTGTTCTGGATCAATCTCTCAGCTTTAATACTTATTCTTTAGGGTAATTTGGGGTTTAGTTTCAGCATTGATTCTTTTTATTAGTGTCAGTTTCTAGACATTTATACTTTGCTAACATAAACTCTGCCATTACCTTTAGACTGATGTCCTTTACAGATAAGGGGGAAGAAACAAGCCCTGCTAGGAAGTTCTATCCAACTGTCTGAAGACTAAACAAATGGCATCCTACAAGGGTCCATCTGTCTGTACTGAAAGGGAGGCCAAGAGGCCCATTCGGATGTGCATTTCTTCACAGATTACCACAAGTTCCAACATGACAAGCTCTTATTAACATAAGACAAAAATTATTTTAAAAGTTAGCATGACAGAGATTCATGTCTCACGCTCCTTAGGAGGAGAAGCTACATCTTATTCTACTGTAGTATGCTAGAGTCCAACCCCTCCATCCAAGGGATTTTCTCAAATATACAGAATCACAGAATATTCTGAGTTGGAAGGCACTCGCCATGATCATTGAGTCCAACACTTAGCCCTGCACAGGATCATCCCCAAGAGTCATACCATGTGCCTGAGGATACTCTCCAAACACTTCTTCAACTCTGTCAGACTTGGTGCTGTGACCACTCCCCTGGGGAACCTGTTCCAGTGCCCAGCTACACTGTGAATGAAGAACTTTTCTCTAAAATCCAACCTAAACCTCCCCTGACAGAACTTCTGGCCATTCCTTCAGGTCCTATCACTGGTCACCACAGAAAAGAGATCAGTGCCTGCCCCTCCTCTTCCCCTCACAAGAAAGTTTTAACTGCAATGAGGTCTCATCTCAGTCTCCTCTTCTCCAGGCTGAACAGACCAAGTGCCCTCAGCCGCTCCTCTTACAGCTTCCCCTCAAGGCCCTTCACCATCTTTGTTCCCCTCATTTGGATGCTCTCTAAGGGCTTAATATCTTTCTTATATTGCAGTGACCAAAAATAGTTTGAAGGAAGTCTTGCTGGTAGCAGAGCGATCTTTTTTATTGTGGAAGAAGAACAACTTATTGTGAGATTGGACTGTGCTTTATGCTCCATATTTTCTTCCTCTATCTGAGAGGTATCAAGTATATATTTGGGAAAAATCTGCACTGCCTCCTGTTGCACAAACGTAACAATTTAGTTCTGCTGCTTTGATCCATTTTTCACAATAACTTCTGATATGAAATCTGAGGTGCTACCTGAACACGAAAACATTTCAGATTTGGACATGACTATTCACATTAGTCACTTACTAAACCTATAGCATGGCATATGTAAGTGTATATGTACTTCCTTTTCACTAGTTTTTGCTTCATTCATTTTTCAGAGACAGTTGTGACTGAAGCACTCATACGTGCTTGCCTACATGCCTAAATTCAAAACTTGGAACATATTAAATGCATTAACTGGGCTGGCTCATTGAATTTCTGAGCAGGATATTGCAGTTTAAAAATTAAAATTCTTTCTGAACTAAAGTAGCTTAAGTTTGGTTTATGCATTCAATGAACTGAAAAAAAAAAAAAACAAAAAAAAAACAAAAAATGAGCTAACATCAGTGATTTCTAAGTTAACAATCTTCATTAACGCAGCTTAATCTTCCGGAGTGCCTACATGTGAACAAGTGCTAAAAAACTTTGACCCTAAAAATGTAGTGTTAGAATAGAAACAGTTAGAACACAATAGTAGTTTTCATGAATATAAGCCAATTTGTATCTCCAATCATGCAATTCTAAATGAATTCAAGTAGAAGCAAAGCTGCTAAGGAAGATAAGAAATGATAACTTTTATTAGAGGACAAAATGATATTTTTGAAGTACATGCTCATAGACTCACAGTTGTGAATGGCAGATTAGTTTTGCTTCATTAAAGAGGATCTAATGATTCTTTTGACTACAAAAGCAGTAAGAAAAATGTGATACAATTGGGAAAAAAAGTATTTATTTCTAGAAAAAATAATGAATGAACTCATTCTTTGAATGCACTAATAACTATATGAATATTATTTTTTATCATCTGTATTGCACAAATAATAGTAACAAAATCAATCTGTACACATAAAAATCTACAGAATCAAAATGGGACTACATAAAGTGTTTGGTTGGTTGGTTGTTTTTTTTTCTTATATAGAGAAAAACTTACTATAAACTTTCAAAATCAGATACATAGGGAAAATCAGTGGTTTTCACACAAGACTCCCAAACCATTCCCAGACCTGTAAAATCACTCTGCTTGAGTATCTAAGTCAGCTATGAAAATGTAAAAGGAAAAACACTCAGCATAATCTATGTTTCAGTAGCATGCTTTCACGGTCAGTGCACAATGTTCAATGAAAATCTGACCTACAGCCATCAGGAGAAAAGCCTTCAGCAGATGCCACGTAGTAATACAAATGTTGAAAGGAGTATCTGTAAATGCTGTGGTGCTGAACATCATTACACTGAAGTTTCCTGTCTGGACTAGTAAGGCTACAATGTTTATAGAAGACTATTGTGGGGATTACAGTGAAAGAGGAGCTCATAGTCAATATTTCATGACCCAAAATATTGTTTAAATAATTCAATGAGAGTTGCTGTATTAAATTACCATGGCTAGAGGTGATAAATAACTTGGGCTTAGAAATCTAAAATGCTTCAAAAGATCAGTGTGCAAAAGAAGCCTCATTGTAAAATATCACTAATC
This sequence comes from Xenops minutus, assembly GCA_035221455.1. Taxonomy (NCBI): domain Eukaryota; kingdom Metazoa; phylum Chordata; class Aves; order Passeriformes; family Furnariidae; genus Xenops; species Xenops minutus. Next base: position 75,686,559 of record JAWWEE010000001.1, on the reverse strand, counting down.
TTATTATTTAAAAGAGAGCCTATATATCAGTTGAATTCAGTAAGAGTATATTTCTTTTATAAGAACTTCAATGAGGCACAAATGCACAAACTTTCTGTCTAGTATAACTTACTATGACTCATAGTTATTTATTTTATGCAAAGCTTATTTCTGAACTATGCAGTAAAGTCTCCTGCTTGAGTTTTCCTTGGTTTTAAGATGAACTCATACAAAAACAAGAGGATAGATGTTTTTGGTTTTTTTACCTCCATTGATTCATGTGATAAACTGTGGTAAAGTAATCCATTAGAAAAAACCTTGAAAAGTCATCAAATCACTAATACTAAATTCTGAAGACTATTTTCCTATGGCTGTTTAAATGGAAGACCAAAATACTCCAAAAGGTATGATGTCAAAACAAAGGTCACTGTTCTTTCTCATGCCTATCTTTCCACATTCTTCCGTGACTTTAAAAATGTTGTAATTCATTTAACATAGTGCTAAACGTGTTTTTCAGTTTAAAATTTAATACAGTTTTTGAATTATTACCAACTTAATACAAATTAATTCACCTAGTGATTGAACCCTTCTTTTATAGCCTCTGCTGTGCACAGCAAACAAGTTCAGTGTTTCTAGGACAAACAATACAGAAAATTATGCATTTGCTCAAGAAAACAAAAGGAAAAATAGAACATTTACTTTGAGCTAATCTAATGCAATATGTATTTTGTTGCTTTTATGTACTTAAATTTATTCCATCCTAAAGTGTCATGAGATTTATCTAAGCATATATTGAGAACTGATGTTACCAATATTAAAGCAAGAATTACTTTTATTTCTATATATCATGGCAAAATAGAGAACAAACCCCATAATTATTATAAACAAAGGGATCACATGTCATTTCGTGTGTCTTTTATGTTGATAGAAATATCTGTATCATAAGTCCCTATAAACCCTTCTCATTCCTTTGAGTAGTAAATAGGATCAAGAAGAAATTATTTGTGATGGGGGGGATGGGGAGGGAGAACAGTGTTGTTGCTGATTAGCCATTAAACGTATCCTGATGCCAGCAGTTTTTCAAATTAAAATGCATAAATTCTGATGAAAAGATCCTCCTGAATTCAGAGAGGAATTTTGGAGCCGTATGTTTTTATATGGACCAGATGACCTGACTTTTACTACAGCCCCAGCGTCATATGCTGGTGATTTCACTTACAAGCTGTCCCTAAAGGGGCAGCAGCAATTCAAAACAAAAGTACTTCACATTTCAGGCATTTGTATTTTAAAATTTATTTAATTTTATCGTCTTTACAAAATATGCAGCCTATGAATATCTTTACACACCATTTACTTCTTGATTGTTGTTTTGGTGCTGTGGTATTTGAAAACTTCTGGTTCCCTTGTGGAATGCTACTGGTGTTAAGATTTTTGAGTTCATGGGAAGATTGAAATTCACAGCTCAAGGTCAGGCATTTCCAAATTTGCAGATTGTATCTGTTTCTGATCCTTGTTGACAACAGCATATTAGGCAAAGCAGTAAGAGCCATAATGGGCTGTCCCTACAATTTAAGTTGCTCAGGCAAATTTTTCACATAGGTGTCAAGTGATGCCTTTGATGGCAGTTTACATTCTCCTGTATTAAAAAGTGATGACCAGCTCAAGTTAAAGAAAATTAAAAGCAATTCATTAGATCCCCTTATATCATTGCTTATCTTGTTCTTGGATAAGAACAGGATCAGGATTGTACTCTTGATTCAGAATATTTAAGAATCAAAAGAGAAAATTCCTTTCTCCAACCTAAGAGCTGTGCTAAAGCTAAGCATTTATTTGATAGATGCTTATTATAATCACTTTCTAACAATTTGCTCAGTAATTAAAATCAATCATGATGTTTAATTTCTCTTAATTTGTATACTTCAGATATGTGTTTTATACAAAACTCTTCCTTCAAAATTTGATTAGCTGTTTTTAATAATCTCCATTACCCTTGAATCCTTCAATACATGTAATTTTATTACTTTTTTCTCTCACATCTATTTTTGCTTCATTTGAATCACTTGTCTCAAGATGTACAGCACATATTCTTCCCTGTGGATTTTTAATCCATCTCTCCTCACATTCTAGCCAGTCTCTCTGGACCACCAAAGCTGTCTATCTCAGCCTATTTGCACAGCTCCCATTATTTTACCTTTAATGCTAAGATGCCACCAAAATTCCAAACTGATGCATGCACTTTTTCTTGTATGCTTTGTTAGTGCAATTCCTCAATTAATTTCAATTCCTATTTTCCCATTGAAACTCAGGAATCCCAAAACACTAAACTCCAGGTACTTCATCATGACACTGTACTGAGTCTGGTTGAGATAGAGTTCATTTCCCGAAAGCAGTCTTCACAGTGCTGTGCTTTGCATTGGTAGCTGGAAAGGTGTTGATAACACACCAGTGCTTTGGCTGCTGCTGACCAGTGGGGGCACAGCATCAGTACTGTGTCTCAACGTTCATTCTCCCACTCCCAGTGCCCCATCAAGGGGCAGGGTTGGGGAGTAATAGTGGGAAAGACCCTGAAAGAGGACACAACCAGCCCAGCTGACCCAAACTAACTAAAGTTATATTCCATACCATATCATGTCAGCTCGGATATAAAAGCTAAGGAAAGGAGGAGCATTCATTGTTCACAATGTTTGCCTTCTGAGCAACCTGTATGCATGCCAAAGCCCTACTTCCTGGGACATGGCCAGACATTGTTTACTGATGGGAAGTAGGGAAAAAACACAGTTATTTTCCTCTGCTCTTGTGCCTGTGAAAAGTTTAACTTTTGCTTTAGTAAACTGCTTTATCTCAACCTATGAGTCACTTTTCCATCTTTTTTTCTCTTCCCTGTCTGGCTGGGAAAGGGAATGATAAAGCATCTTGGTGAGCACCTGGTATCCAGCAAAGGTCAACCCACCACAGACACTAAACTAATGCCTTTAAAAGTGAAATTTCAATTTCAAGTCTGACCCCCTCAGTTATACTCACACAATTGAGTAAAACAGTGGAAGGATTGAAGACTCCTCTGAGATGTCTCCGCTCTCATGCTGCAGTGATGTGGACCTCATGAGAATGGTCCTGTTCACTACTGATCTTGTCAGGCAGGAATACAGGAATGTGGGGATTCTGGTCTCAAGTTTTCATAAGAGCACGAGCCAGTACTGTGTGACAGGCTAGATACAGAACAATTTCTAGAAAAGGCTTAAGCCAAAAAGGAAGCAGTTAAAGCATATGAAATGCAAACTGTTAAGTAAGCTCTTATTTCAATAATACCCTTTTTTTCCTTTTTCTGATCTTTTCCCATCCAGACTTGGTAATCTCTTAGATATTATTAGAGAAGGCAAAGGTTATAAGATTTATCTGATACACAGTATTATACTGTTAAAAACCTTGAACTGCTTTCTTTAGAAAAATGAACAGAAAAGGAAAATAAAGGACTGCAAAGATCTTTTTAAAATGTATCAGTGTCCTGTCTCCAGGGCTTTTTCCTACTTGCAGCCTGAAACACAGATACAGCAAGCAGTCTTAGCAATCTCTTCAGGTCATGATACACCAGCATTATGGAATTTATGATACTATTTTCTCATGTCAGGCCCAAACTTGCAGTCATCACCAGCTATGGCACATGGAAAGGATGGAGACTCTCAAAACAGATAAAATCTATTTAACTAATTTGAACAATACAGACTTCCCCCTATTAGTGCCAGAAAAACTGCACAGAGGAGTTCACCAATATCTTTATTTTTTATTTTACTAGTGGGAAGGCAGGGTGAAGGGAGAAAAAAAAAAAAAAAAAGGAGAAAAGAAACTGAGTGTACAGGTTGAGATGTTCTTCAGCATTTAGAGAGAAAAGTGATGATGCCTGCTCAGGTCATTAGTGCTTCTAAAATGTCATGGTATCCTGAGATCATGACAACAGAAGTTGAGCAACAAAGGATTTAGATAATCCTAGATTCAGAATCATAGGGCTAGAGGAGATTTTAAGAGGTTATCCAATTTATCTCCATATTTCTAAGAAAAATCTGCTGCATCATTTCTCAGTGCCTTGCCTCACCTGTTCTTAAACATCTTTCCTCATGCAGATGCTGGATAACAAAACAACTTATTTTTGACTCTTACTGTCCTTGTCACTAGAAAATTCTACCTAATGTTTAAGCAGAATATATTTTAAATGCTTGCTATGCATTCTAGCCATTATGAAAGCAGATAATAGACACTTCTCTTTCTGCTCGCAACATCCTGTTAAACAAATATAATTCTATGATGCCTTTTTTTGTAAGATGAATTTCCTAGAGGTTCTTGGTTGATTATAATACTTCTGGGAGGACTCTGTGAGTATGCCACAGTTTTCCCAAAAATGTTAAAATTGGGTTCAGGTTAAGTTTCACCAAGACCATTTTGAATTGCTTACCTTATATTTTTACATGTTACTAGTCCCTTTCAGTCTGGTTTACCCACACAGTACTTAGGTTCATGGCCTCCGGTCCACGTTCCCAAAGCCTGACACCTTCATTTCCCTTCACAATATCACCACTCAGAATTACCTCTGATGTTGGTCATTCCTCATTAGACCTCTTAGCTCTTTGATTAATACAATCAATCAACTACAAATATAATTTCCCAGCACAATCTGTGGGGCAAATCAGGAGCCTTTCTTGCTGAAACACAACTTCCTCATTTCCAAGTTTGCAGAATTCCTTTGTTTGAGTGTGTTTCTGACCCTGAGTCTGACTTTCCATAGCCAAGAGAAATCTCCAGACACTGTACACCCAACATGTGTGCTCCTCTCCCACAGGCTAGTGTCACACATGCCTTAATTTCACAGCAGGCACACAGATGCACAAAAAGCACAAAAAGAAAAGACTGCCTATTTTTTCTTAGATCATCACTTCTGTAGTAATAATAATTGTAAAGAACCCCTTATCTCAGTCTACTGTTGGAAAGTTTTTCTGCCTTCTGTTACTAAAGAACAAATACGAACAGGTTAAATTGAATAAAAGGCATTTTTTCTGAGTAAGAAGGCAAAATGAGGGTTGGAAGAGGAAAGATCTGAGCATCTTCATATAGCTACTGAAACAGAATAATATGTACTACAATGTGTTCAGTACAAACAGAGGTATAGAGATGTAGGAAATAATCTGCAGCTGTCAGCTCCAGTTGATTATTTGGAACAACTCCAAGTATTCTGCTCTTCTGGTTTTAGTCATCATTCTGTACTTCTAAATATTACCTACATCTCAAATCTTCAGGAAGCTAGCACTAACATTTACTGACCAAAAATATAAGTATACATACGTTAGTATATATATGAAGACAAAATGTTTTATTAAGGAAGTTAAACTAAGTTAAACTAATACCAAAGTAGTCTTACTTTTAAGATAGTGTTTTTATCACTTATAATAACTGTGGGTAGAACCAATAATAAATATATTGCATTCATTAAATAATTTTAGTGAAATCAAATTACTTTTAAAAATGCTATGGTCTAGAATTTAGAGAATGTTTCATTTTTCTTCAAGGACCTTAGTCCCTCACCAATCAAAATCAAACAGCATAGTATTACAGTATAAACAGAGTAACAGTATAATAATATAATAGATACAATATAATAGTGCCATATAATATAATAACACAGGTTTGAAAATATATAATAGATTAATAGCAAGTATGTATGCAGCCACAAGCAATGATAGAAGAACTTTGTAAATCTGTAATTATAGACATATGCTTCAAATTGTTACTGAAACATTTGGTAGAATATGTCATTTGTGGAAGGGCAGCAAAACAAAAGCCATGAGGTACAGTTGAGATTAAATTAAATTAAAGAAGGAACACAAAATTTTCTGAAGATTATTGAAATCTTTGGTCAAAGGTTGTCAGTGAGACTATCAAGGGGGTCAAACACTCACTGGGCCTTGGTGCTGCCAAAGCACTGCACTGCCCAAGAAGATAGAAAAGTAGACCTGTAGCAGTTTGCTGAAAGGATCTCCCTTTCGTTAAGTATCAATAAATAAATTAAAGTTCCTATCGAACTTTTTTAGAGATACATAAGGGTGCAGGCTGTCCACTGTTCCTTCAACTTGGTATCAGCTACTTCACACTATTAACTCACCTCACAGCTTCTAGCCACTTTCTTTGATATGACCTGTGATACTACCTACTACTAATAATTGCACTAAGGGCACATTAACATACTGATTTTTATTAAAAATAATTTTAAAGAACTTTTGAATATTTTGGTCTCTATCATCACAAGGACTTTCCCCTCAGAGAAATACTTGTTTTGTTGAGCAAAGCAATAAAGCAAAAACATAGAGATCAGCTCTCTGAAAGTCTTCCTGCCATCCAGAAATTATAGTATTTTATAGGCTGTATAATATATTGATTCCAGAGATACACATTCAGGAGCATAGCATTTTATTATCTTCTTTGCCAGTGCTGCTGAGTGATGTCTCCCAAGCGGCTGCATACATTAAAAAAAAAAAAAAAAAAAAAAAAAAAAAAAAAAAACCACCATGTGTTTCACCTGTAAAATGTTTTATCTTCATGTTTTAACTTCTAGCTCTCTCCTTAGAAAAAATATATATTAAGAGATTGCTTCAAAGTTTTAAGCTTGAGTGTGTTATCACACACTCTGCATTAAAAGGAGCATTTTCCAAAGACCAAGCTCAAACAAAAAATCATATTCTTTTTGTCTAATTGTATTTTGTTAATGTCAGTCCAGCTTCTTTTCCAGTTTAGGTGCTGTAAATTTGAAGGGAAAATGTCTGAAGAACAGCAGAATTCTTTTTTCTTTTCTTTTTGTCTTTTTTTTTTTTTTTTTTCCCCACAAACAGAGATGCAGGGAGACTTTTTTTACTGTTTGTTTCCAGGTGAAGCCTGAGAGAAGGAAACCCATACTGATTTATTTTTCAAACTAATCTTGACATAGACATAGAGAAAAAATATCGTTGGCTCAAATGGAAGCTAGTTTAGAGAAACATGATTTACAAAATTAAAAAAGACAAGAGTCAGAAAGATACCTTTTTACAGCATCTTCTCCATTCTAACATGGGAGTCCATCGGCAGATGCCAACTCATTGCTGCACAGCTGATCAGCCAGGCCACCGAAAAAGGCTCTGTAGAGCTGGAGGTGACTCATAAATTCCCTGCACTGGGAACATGAGAAATAACTGACAGTGTCAATCAACAACATTAAGCTGTGCTGCATTTCTACAAGAAAGATAAGGAACGTGCTTATTCCATTACTCTCCATTGGTTCCAGGGATATTTTAAATCAATTTTAAATCAATTTGTCAATTTGCTGTTAGACAAGTCTGATTCTCTAAGACTCACTTCTGTAGTTTACAAAGTTGATACTCCCACTGGTCAAATTACAACAAACAAACAAACAAAAACCAACCAACCAAACAAAAAAAATAAAAAAAAACAACCAAACAAAACCTCTAGTTTACTCCTGCTCTAGAACAGGAACAATTCTTCTTCAACCTGAAATTTTCTTGCATAGTTGTGGTACTGTTTCCAATGCTATACTTCGACAAATAAATGAAAAAGTGTTCAAAAAAAAAAAAATCATAGCAAATAAAAATATAGGTGCGTCTTTTTCAAAAGAGCTATCAACTAGTCCCCTACACATTGTTACAAATACTACAAAGAATAGTAACTCAAGATTTTGGTAAGATAGGTTTAAGATGTAGGTGCTAAATATTTAGTAGAGATTTAAATAACTGTCTGAAAGATTATGCCTGTTCCACCATGTGCTGTGCTGGTAGGTTATAAATTATGTGTTGTTATTTTAAACAATTGTCTAGATGCTGAGAGGTAATGATAAGGTTTTGTACTTAATTCAAAACAAATTATTACTTTATAGTTCATATGTTCCTCACTGAATTGTGATATTTAATACAAATTGTTTACTTATGTATTGAAAACTTCTTCCTGGGAGACCGCTTCCTGCTGTGAAAAATGAAAATATTTATTCATTTTGGTATAGAACATCACACTTTACCAAGTTATCTATGACCTGCAGGCACATAGAAAAGCACCACCAAATGCTGTACTCATTGCTCTGCAATCTAGCAAGATTCACTTTAGATTGACTTCTTTTATGGAATCTGGAGTTGGGGAAAATGTCAGAACTAATCTATATATTTTCCTATATTTGGTCAATATAGGCATAAAATGGTATAAAGAATTAAATTAAGTATTGTTTACTTTGAATTAAAACAGATAAAATATCAGTGATTATATATAGTTCATCATTTAAAAAGTCACATGTTCTTTCATGTCATAGGGAAAATATTTTACACAAACCACAGTGATTTTGATTTACTATGACTATTAAATGTTATGTGAGTGCTTTACTAATTCCAAAACTACAGTTCTGACAAATCTCATGTAGGGTCAGTTTTGACTATGTATCATATAATTGCCTATGTGCAATAGATTTTAAACATAAAAATATGATTCATCCACACTCTCCTAGAAATGAATAGTCACATCTTTTATTTCTCCATACCCAAAATTGAATCCAGTGTGCACAGTGTGTTTGCAATTTCCTTCCAAATTACATTGAACGGGGCTGATTTTGGTTTTGTCTATTCTTTACATTTACATTCTGGATGAAAACTAGTGTTTAGAGAGTCCTCACAAAGTGAATATTTGGAATTTTGTCTTCTAAACAAATAAAAATAAATAAATATAGTTGCCATAATATCCTGTCACAAACTGCATTCTAACAGAAAGGTCATTCAGTTTATTAATAAATACAACCTGAGGCAAAGTTAAAGTTAATAGAGAAGCAATAACTCATTTCTGTCCCAGTTGATGTCTGACCAAAGCAGTTAGAAGGGCAGATGGTATGAATGTCAATTTTCACATCATCAGATAGCATGTAATTATAAGCAGCTGAGCACAAACATGCAATTACAGTCAGTGGAAGATGAAGATACTTTTTATGTTTATTTGGATTTTTATTTTTTTTTTATTTCAATCTCTGTGCTAAAAGCTGTCTGCAATATAAAGTTCTGGAGAAAAAAGCAAAAGGCATTACATACTTTCAAGTTTGTGTGTTGCTATGGAAGAGTCTGCTTGGCTTTTTTTAAAATTCCTCTAACAATTTTTTGGCATCAAAAGCATAGAGAAATTTCTTTTTCTTCTTGTACCATGTAGTACCAGAAAATATCAGCTTAGGTACAATGGTAAAAATAATCCTGGAAAAGTGCAGGCAGATGCAGTCCACCATGTACTTTAAAATATTAATTTTCACCTGGAGATGCATTTGCAAAACATTAGGAAGTCAAGAGTCATGTATTTAATGAAATCTTTTCTTTCATTTGTTTTCCCTCAGACAACTGTCATTGATGAAGTCTCTAGTTTGGAGAAGAGTATTCTTCTCTGCTAAAGCCTGTGAAAGTTGCTGAGAGCAAGCTGCTGCCAGAAGTACATAGGAAGTAAACAAGGTGGAGTTACAGAAAGCAGGCTGCAAGCATTGGATGGAGTTGCTCTTCCATGTGAGGTTCTTACAGTTGCCATGGAAATATAAAGTGAAATATAAAGTGTTTGTGACTAATAAGGAAGGAGGTGATCCAGGAGGCAGCAACCGCAAATGATACCAACCATGAAGTTGTTACACTGAAATCTGTGTCAGTGGATCTCAAACTTTCTTTCCCTTCCCCTTTTTTGGTGCAGAGCCTGGTGCATGTCATAAGGTGTCTCCAGAATCTCAAGCAGGTGGATATCAAGGGAAAACAAAGTTACTTTGTGTTGCAGCTGTCTCTCCTGCCCCTTAGGGTCTCCCAGGCAATCTCCCTAAAGTCAGTTCAGTGTTCTGTGTTTTGAAACATGGAACAGTCTCGGTTTAAGTGAGATTTTAGAATATGGTTTCATGTTTGCAGAATGCTAGTGATCAGAAAACATCAAGAACTTGCTTAGCTACATATAACTAAGAAATATGTGCCTGTAAAATGGGTATTCCTTGATGCACGTCTGTGCTGGCTAAAGCAATCTCCTGTTTCGCATCTCTTTTTGTTCCCATAACGTTTTCCAAAACCTATGTTTCTATTTTGGTTTGGTTTTTTTTCTCCATTATTTGGTACATGAAGGTCCTTACACTAAGAAGAATGGTCTGCCTTTGAATTTCAGAGGCACTTTTTTGCCTCCAGACATCTGGAGTGTGCAATTATTCCCTGCAATTCTCTCACTTCTGTTTCTTTCTGCACTGAAAAATGAAATGAGAAAAGAAAGAGGACAAAGAAAACTTCTCTGCATTTTAACAAACACTGTGACAGAAATTAAATTTCTGATTTTAATTTCATACTTTATTTGCATAAAATAAGGCTTCCAGTCTCACTGTAACTCTATCCTTATGCCTTATGATGTTATTACTACTTACAGGCATGAATAACTTGATAAACTCATCTAAATATAGACTGGCCTTTGAGATGCCTTCAGCTACCCAGGATATCTGTGGAAAGCTGGAAGATATGAACCAACTTACAGGACCCCTTCATCCTTCTCAACAGGAGCAGATCAGTTGGAATACCCCAAGGTATCTCTGAGTGGCACTCGATGCTTATAGATGTGTGGGCAGCTGAAATGCGTTCTCCTTTCCACAGACTGTAATGGCAGCTTAAACACCTAACTCGCATGCAGTTAGGCAAATTTCACCCTGCAATCCTGAGACAGGTTTAAATGAAATCTCCAAGCCTTTGCAGTCACCTCAATTCACTATATACTGGCAGAAGAGCCAGAGAAAAAAATTAGCAGGTCTTGCTTGAACAAGACTTTCAAAATTTAGTCCCAAATGCTTAATTGTCTCGTTTTTTACACTAGAAAGGTATGAAAGAAAAAAATAATTCTTTTTTTTTCCATCTTATCAACTGGTGCAAGCAAGTTCTGTAAAAAGCTCCAGTTATTTTTTGTCAGATTTAATAATGCCTGCTCATGTGCAAAGCTAAAAGTAATTTGAAAAATTACACATAAAGATAGATCTAACATTCATATTCTACCAGCCTTATCCACTCTCTTAAATACTTTCAACCACACCAAATGACTCTGGTCATATGTTCATTATTTCAGAAAACAAAATCTAGTCAGGAAATTACTCTTGTAACAGAGTAGACTCTGTTGCTGAAACGTTTCATCCTTTGGAGTTTGTCATTATTCTCTAGCATGCCATTACATCGAATATAATCTATTCTGTTGTAAAATTAATGGCTTACTTTATTCTTTCTTTCTGGTTGTAAAATTAATGTCTTACTTTCTTCTTTTGGTGAGTGTTTCTTCACTGTCTCTTGAGAATATCTTCAACCCTTGATTATCTTTGTTCTGATCAAAGGAGCAACCTGGAGACTGCGTAGGCTTCCTTACAGGAGGACCACATATCTTTTTCACCTAAAAGGAAAAAAAAAAAAAAAAAAAAAAAAAAAAAAAGCCACAAGATGAAGCAAACCACATGTTAGCAATAATTATTATGTATCTCTCAATTAAGTTTAAATCCATTTTAATAAGAAAGAAAGATCTGTTGACATTAAGCTAAGAAAAGCATAATTATCATACTTCTCAACACTATATCCATAATGAATGAGCAAACACATAATTAGTCATATTCTAGTAGAAAATATAATAAAAACACTCCTTTTTGAGGAGTATCAGGTGTATAAGAAAGTTACCACATGCATTTTATTGACTGTGGCTTTTTTTTTCCCAAAAAAGAAGTGCATTGCTATGCATACAGTAACAGTAACCTCAGAGAATATGATGTGCTGTGAACAGCAGGATATTTCCATTTTTTTCTGTAATATATCCCAATCGCATTTTTAATATGCATTGAATTTTGTGATTAATTTCAGGGTTAATGAATTATTATGGCATGGTCAGCACAGTAACACAGAGTATATAGTGAACAGTGAGCATAGTGGAAACTTGCATTACAACATTGTAACATGTTAATTTAATGATCCAAGATGTAAGTTTGATGATTTGGACCACAGATGTTGGAAACATCAGGGGATTTTATGCCTGGCTTTCTAACCTAGATGTCAATAGATGCAAATTCACATGAACTCCCATTTTTTTCTTTGTAAAATATGATACTCATCCTTTTGTATGATAATCAGTTCATGCTCATAGCTCATTAATCTTCCCAGTTGCTGAATAAAAATAATTAGGGCTACATATATTTATTAAATAAGAGATAGTTTATGCTGGGAATCACATCAGACAAGATATTAAGCAGACTGAAGAGCACGTATTTTGTGCAATCTAGGATGCATGGTGAAAAACTAACACTGTATGTGATTTATAAAAATTTGGGTTTCAATAGGCAGTCATTTTTTAAAAAAGTAAAAGGGAAAGAGGAGATCACTGTTGGCTCTAAGACAGGGATCCAATTTTTTTAGCTACTGTGAGAAGGGTGAAAGAGTTTATATGTTATATAGCAAGGACTGTTGCTTCTTATTGCATTTTATATCCCCACATGTGGGAACAGAGAAAGCAAATAAATCTCATTTTCAAATTATCATCACACATTAAAGAGAGAATTGCAAGTCTTAGGGACCATCTTTCCAAATAAGAACTGTTGCAGTGTTATTAAGAAATATCTTTAAAATTTGAAATAGAATAAACACATCTAATTTTGATGAGTTTGTTGTTATACATGGTGTAAGAGGTGATAATGTAGGACTCATTGAATGCACTTGCTTAGGCCAGTGAAAAAAAGAAGAATCAGCATTATTACTACACATGAATAAGCATTCACCTTATCAACTGAAAGCAAGAGTAAAATCGAATAGTGAATAGTCCTTTTGGGTAGTGGCTCACATGTCTTAACTCAGGCAGCCAAGTTATAGTCTGAATCCCCTTCAAATGAGGTGCATGAATTTACCTGCAAGAGAACTGTCTCTGGACATATGAGTAATGTCATTTCAGGGATTACACTTTAAACATAACTTGACGTATTCCTCTCACTATTTCTTATCAGAGGCAGTGTCTCTTTGGGCAGCATCTTACTGCATTTGTTCTTGTCCTTAAATTCAGTTTCCAACCTCCCTCACTATTTTCCCCATTAGCTCTTCTTCAGAGAAAGTTATGGCACACTCCATCAGGTTAACTGGACTCTCATTTCCCCCCCTGTAGGTCTCTACACTTATTCCAGGCTTCATCCATCCTCATGTGAGTTTTCTCCTTCAGTGCTGCACTTCACCAGCATCTGCAGCAGCCTATCCCATCATTCACTCTACACAATATAATGCAGATATACCAGAGACACAAAATGTTTTCATCCTTCTACTTGTCTCAGTTTTCTCATATTCTCTTATGCATACTGATGACACAGGGAGCATTACACTTATGATCAGTTCCTATGACAAAGCAACTGATTGTTTGAGCTGCCTCCATTCCAGTTTGCCATACACTTTAACTACTCCCTGTCTTATCAAGAATAAAAATAAGGGTGTAACAGAGAGTGAGAATCAGATGCAGATGTTTGGGAATGAGGCTTTGTCTTGTGACAGGCATGGGTTAGTTGTGTAGCTTCTTGTAGGTTTTAGATACCTTGCATATCTGAATGAGGCACCTTGGCTGTCAAGGTACTTGCAGAGAATGACTGCAGGGTGAGGGCCTGTGAGGAGAGGACAAATAGGGTGGAGATGACTCTATGGTTAATATATCATCCCTAAACAGATGAGTACCAGTTCTTCAGATCAAGAGGGAAAAAAAAAAAAAAAAATTGGCTTCAGTTAAAGTAAATTGAAAAACCCTTATATACATTCAGCTTCACTAGGAAAACAAGAGAATGCACAGCTATCTATATTTCTTGAATTTACAATAGAGTCTTGTTATATTTTAGTCTGACTAAAATGAATTAAAAAAGAAAATAAGTAATTGTTTACAGTCATAGTGTCTTGGAATGTGGATAATACTTGTTTTATATGTGTTATACAGATAAACTGTTGTTTCAAAATACTGTCGAACAGTCTTTCTCTCTGTTCTCTTTGAGTCAATGTCTCAAGAAATGCATTGTACAATACTAGGAAATTTGCATTCACTGATACATGTAAATACAAACCTTAGCTTCAAATATAAAATATTTCTTAAAAATTAATCATGGGTAAACTTTATATATATATATATAAAATTAAAAACCAGTAACTATCTGAACTATCTTTTTAAGAACTGAAGATTTTTTTTTCCCAGTGTTGGAAAATTCTGAAAATTCTAATAAAAAGCATTTGCACAGCACCATATACACCTCTGCCATTCTTACAGAGTTATGCATGACAGTAATCATACTGCTGAGAACTCAGTTAATGGCAGCAACAGCACCGAGTTAGCTTACTAATCTTTAGCAGAGTCACTTTTATTCAGATATAGTTTCTGTGGGATGAGCTACTTCAGCCTGTACAATAGTGATGTCCTCATCTCTGCTACCTTTCTTGTATATCTAATGTTCCAACCTCAGGGACCACTCACTGACAGACTGTGTTGGTTCTTCTTTGTGTGTTTGGTACATCATGTTTTTATTGCTCACCCAGCTGAACCCAACCTAGGGTTGTTTTTTTTTAAACCATTTAGTAGTGACTGTTACTTCTATGCTGTGTTTAAACCATGAACTGTATGTGCACGACAAATTTACTTTTGCCTCCCACACTAGCCTAGTCCTCATTGTTGCCTGGTTTCTTCAATAAACTTGTGCACATGAAAAGGTCATATCTTGCCTTCAGGTGCCTGTTCTGTCTGTGAGCCAATTTATAACCAAAATATGTCACCATCTCATTTCCAGGCTGATGATAGTCAGAAAAAAACAGATGAATACAGTTTCCATAATCCTGTCTGCTTTTTTTTTTTTTTTTTTTTTTTTTTTGGTTAAATGCATTTTCTTTATATCTTAAGGAATGAGTACATATGGTAAGTGTAACACCACATAGCTGTATTTTCTGTGTTTTCTAAAGGACCAACTATTTCCAGTAGCTACATTGTTTCTTAATTTTTAGTCTTTGGGCTGCAAAATTAACCTTCCAAGTAAAAATTCATTGTTATTATTGCCAGTCTTGAGAGACACTGGAATAATAAGCGAGACAAGGGGAATGCTCTCACTACACTAATCAACTAATAAATTGACATTTTGCAGCACTATCTGATCATAATGCATTTTTGTTATCTTCCAGTTTCACTAGAACAGTATTCCCTCTGAATGTTTCCACAAACTGAACAGGTTGGTTTGTTTGTTTGTTTTTGGTTTCAGAAATAAAATCTGTAAAGAGTGTGTAAAATGATCCTCAAAGGGGACCAAAAGTACCCTGAGAAAAGTGAGACTGAAAAATTACCAGAAATATATTCAGGAGACAATTACACATCTCATTGAATTTCAGAAAGAAATGAAGACTGCTCTAAAATTTTAAAATAGTCAAGCCTCGGCAACTTACTAGGATTTTTTTTTTTTTTCCTTTGATGAAATGTTCTTAAATACCTCACAGTATTTAAGGGCATAAAAAGAAACCTCAGAAAATGATAAAACTCCTGATTTTTACAGTTCAGAAAAACCTATTGTCATTATACTCAGTATGCTGCTATTATGCACAATTTGTATGCCACAGTATGATGACTGGGTTAATTAAAAGCTCTTGTAATAACCACGTAGTTAAATTACAATTAGTGCCGCACATGAACTTTATGGCAGTTTGATTTTGCTTGGTGCAATTCCTTAGACTGTCGACTTATGGTTACTTACAGTTTGGAAAACTGGAACATCATAATCCTTTATAATCATATTAAGAATTGTTGGATACTATCCTCTAAGTTCACATGCTCAATATGAGAAATCTGACACATTTCTTTGTTTTAGTTTTGGTTTGTGGGGTATTTTTCCCCACCACAGAAATTGTTCTTTCTGACCTCAGCATTTCTGTTGAAATTTTACATCAAATGACTGAAGTAAAATGAGTGCATAGTCCTATGGTGCACTTCAATCTAGATTTCCTAGCTATGCCACAATCTTTAGATGCTGCTCCTGTGCCAGAATTAAGACTCAGGAATCCTGGGACTCTCTGCTCCAGTTTGAGTCATAGACTATTGTGAAATACACAGAAAAGGTGGGCATCTTCTACTCTTACAGTGTGTAGTCTTTTTCACTAGTTCTCATTGCTGTGCATTGAGGGACAGGGAAGAAAAAACTTCTCTGTATACAAAACCTCTTGGGCTTAGACTCAGCGCTAGCTGGGAACCAGAACCAGGAATCTGCAAATTGCCCTTTTCTTTAACTGTCTCATGTTTGTAAGTTTAGCAAGCACTGTATGTTTTTGATAGATATAGATATCCAGGATTTACTGCAAATAAGGTATGTGTCAAGTATCCACTAGACTGATCCAGTCTCTCAAACCTGCGAGGCATCAGTGCAGCCATAGTCCATGCAGGCATTTAAAACTGTTTTTATTTAATGTGTATTGTAGTTAGTGATTAGTCTGGTGGCTTTTGGTGTTAGCTGTTAGGTCACAGATTTGCTACATCCCTTACAGTTAAATCCCCTCAATCACTCAGGAGCAAATGGACAGTTGAAATCTAATAACTCTAAATAAAAGCTATAATGAGATGTCAGGCTGGTTGAAAATACACTTGTTACAAATAAAATTGGGGTTAACTTAATTTATTTTCTTTTCTAGAAATACAACAGTGAATGCTTTCTTTGAGAAACAGATTCTTGATGAGTCACAAGCATTTCCAACACCAGATTACTAATCAAACTACCCAAGATATGCCTTAGGCATTTATGAAGTATCCTTGGTTTGTCTTATTCCAGTTACGCCACCAGAGGGAGCATCGGCATTTCAGTATTCCCAAGCCCTTCAGCGGCCTTCTATCTGCTCTTGCTTGGAACAGTTGCTCATTTAATACCAAAATCTGGTTTCAAAGAAAAATGTATTTTGATACGTGAGCGGGTACGAATATCCATGGAAGATTAAAGTATTCCCCACTGAGACAAAATTCGAGTTTTTGAAAAAAAAGGAGGGCAATCATGAGCTGCAAGCATCCATTTTTCTTTCAGAACAAGACAAAAGATTGTTTCAGGAAAGAGTGGTGGAGTATCATCAGTGTTTGCAACCCAGGAAAACTATGCCAAAATTGTGTGTTCCTTCCTTTGCTTTCTTTGCAATTTTTGTGTTCTTCATCTGTGACTGTTGATTCTAGCAATATGTCTTGGGCATACAGAACTAAGCAAGCTCTGGAGTTACAGTGGCAAATCATAAATTTCATACCTAGGCTTAAGAATTTTACAGAGCTTACACCAGAAATCTAAGACAAGTGAAGAAGCAAACATTGTGAATAAAAGCCTACAGAATTAGAGAGCAAAGCTGACACTTAGAATAATGCCTGCTCAAAATACTAAACAATTTATAATCATCTGCAATACAACTCTTAAATAGGCTTGTCATCTAATGATGATAATTTCAAAGCAATTTTACTTGAAATTAAAATCTCAGGTGATATATAAAAAGGTGCATTTATAATTTTTTAAGTGAGATAGAGCTGGGAGTGGTTTAAATCTCAAGAAAGGGCAAATCTAATTCAAAGCAAACCCACAAAATACAAGTTTGCACCATACCCAACCAGGTGGTACTGAGGAAAGACAAAGGCAAACTGCAGATAGACAAAATGCACACCCACCAGCAAAGCAGGGGTAGCCTCATCAGGAAAAATTGAATGGATTGTATGTTGCAACTAAAAGGAAAATAATTTTCTGTGATATATAAATTGAAGTACAACTTGGAGATACGGATTATTCTACTGGGTTTCATGGTAGTGCAGCATCAGTGTCATTGCTGTACAACTTTTTGGGGAAATGCCCCATCCTGGAAGTGATTCAAGGCTGGGTTGGATGGGGCCATAAGCATCTGGTCTGGTAAAAGGTGTCAGAGGGATGAAACTAAATGACCTTTAAGGTTCCTTGCAATGCAAACCATTCTGTGATTGTATAATTCTATGAAACCTTCACACAAGATGGAGGACCAAAGAAGATGCAAAAATACTACAAGTTTGCAAATCAGCATTTTTTTTAATCAGAATTGTTTATATGGTTCTGTAAAAGACTGCTGTCCAAGTTGTTGGATTGTAGGAGCCATAGTCCCCAGCTTCATGTGTCTGAGACTTATATACTCCTTCTGCCACTACATCTATCAAAACTATTGCTTCAGTCGTTTTTCTTGAGATTGTTCTCATATCAGTATTTAATTATCCCTGCCTTCATAATTTTGCATGTTCTGATAGTAAAATAAAATCTAATAGATCGTTAAATATGAGCTACTTAATATACTTTTAATTTGTGTCTTCTGGTATTTAATTACTAAAACTGCAAATGGTTTTAATTCTGCTGCTCCATTCATGAGGGACTAACACTCAGCAACTCTGGCAGTAAAAACAGTTTCTCCTCCTGAATGGGGCTGGGGGGGGCGGGGAAGGAAATGTTTTTGTTTTTTTTTGTTTGTTTGGGGTTTTTTGTTTTGTTTTGTTTTGTTTTGTTTTTTTTCTTTAAATGGTTTAATGTCAGGGGAAATCCTAATGCTCTTAGCCAAGTTACCCTGTAGCCAGAACACAGCACTGCCAGTTGAAATTCTTAAAAGGCAGTTCAACAAAAACTGCTTCTTATGAGAGGCTACCGGCTCTCCCCATCCAAGTCTGTTTCAGTGGATGCCAAGGTGTTTCATTTATGTTCAGGGAAAACATTATGTGGTTATCCTCTGAAAAGAAATTATATAAAACTGGCAGTAGCCCTTTCCAAAGATCAGCAGCTTGTGTGCAGTTTGACTGATCTATTTGTGTTCTCTTGTGGTTCAAGTATACTTTATTGCTCATTACTTTGGTGTGCCCTGCAAGTACAGCTCTGACACAGAGGGCTAACATTGTAACTTCTTGTTGGATACAGGCAGAATTGTTCATTGAATCTAGGTCTAACTCTATTCAGGGTCACCTGTGTAAACCAAAGAAAATTCAGCAGGAATGTGATTGGCAATGTGTCAGAGACTTAAATATTTGATGGCTTAAACATTGTTAAGATCACCAAAAGACTTTTGTCCACCGTAGCAAACTGAAAAGAAACAGCTGCTCATCCAGCAAAGCCCACCCTTCCCTGAATATTCCTATGGCAGAAGAACCTTCAGACCAGGTAAGTGGGAGCCATTGTCCAACTATCCCAGGTGCAGAAGGTATGCGCACCTGAACCTACAAACTGGATTACCAGATAAGGGAAGAGGCTAATAAGAGGCAAACCCTGTGAGGTTGGGTAATCCTTCTTATCATGCCAATGTCCTCCTTGACATGATGACTCTGCTGTAAAAATCCCTCTGGGGAATCTCAAAGGCATTTCACATCTGGCCTGGGCTATTCATCCCAAATGTTGGACCATGATGGACCATGATTGATGCTGACATAACAGGAAGCTGTAACATATTAGGAGGTGTCAGTGACTTGTGATATGTCCTGTGACACTATACATTGTAAAACTCCCCATCCCAGGGCAGGTACAAGCTGTTCCCACATGAGCTTGAGGTGTATAATAACTCCTGAAATCTTTGAATTTGGCAGACTTCTCTCACACGCAATGGACCAAGATCATCACTTCAATCGAAAGACGTCAAGGACCAAGTTACATCACTGGATCCAATGGGTGGTGACTATATATATAATTTGGGACCCTTATCCTTTCTTTCTCTTTCTCTCCCTTATACATTTTCTTAAGTGGTATTTTTATGCTTTTATATTGCTGTATTACTGTAGATGATGACAGCCAAAACAGCAACATACCTGTTTGCATTTGAAACAAAATTGTTCTAAAATAAACCCTACCTACATATATTTACAAACAGTGATCATTCAGTGTCATTTCACTCTAATCCACCCCAAGGGATTTATTATGGGTTATCCTCCCCTTCTGCAGGGGGTATGGGGGCGTTGTAATACAATGAAAGCAGAAATGAGGCTCTATAACCTTTATCAGGTATGTTACTCACTTAAAGCACAAAAACATATTACAACTTACAACACATAAAAAATTAGTGAAAGCAAAACAATTTGGCTGCATCAGCATACATGTAGAATGTGTTTACACTTTGTGGCAGGCTGCAATTCATGTTCCAGAATTGTGAAGAGAAGAGCAGTTTTGTAAGATTCTGAAAAAAAAGGTATGCAAGTTAATAAAATCATGTCCACTTGGAATAACAGTCATAATGCATTATTTCATTTTGTATAAGACACTGTCAACAACTCTTCGGATAATTGGACAGTCACTTTCTCATGATCATAAGAATCAAAAACCACCAGAGAAAAAAGAGGATGGAAAAGCCTGCTATCTAGTTAGTCAGCATTTCAGAGAACCTAGGTGTTTCTCTCCCATTCCAAACTGCACCTTTGGAGAGCAGTGGTTTTGCTTCCTGTATCCACATATTAAGTGTTTCACTGTCCCCTCACTCTCTTTTTTGAAGTGGGTAAAAACAGTTTTCTTTAAAAACTTTTAGTGACATTCAAGACAGTCACTTATTCATACATGTTTGTATCGCTTCAGGGACCAGAATAGTCAAAAAACCTCATTTGTTTCAAAATCTCTGGATTTGCCCTTAAGAAAATATTTCCCTTCCAGTACAAAGGTTTGGTAGTGATTTAAGGGCCAATTAAGAAAGTGTGAACGGTTGAAAATTGGCCAAATGCCAAGAGCCAAAGGGCCCAGGACAGAGGCTCTGAAGGCCCCTCCCAGCCACAGGGGAAGGAAGGGGGCGGAGGGGGGAGAACCCACAAAACCAAACTTCAGTAGAACTAAAACAGTTTATATATGTATATACAGAGGAGAAAAGAAATGGAAAACAAGTTTTCACTTCCCTCTCACCAAAACAACTGCTGTTCCTGAATCTCAGGACACCTCCTCCTGACCCAGCTGGCCGATCAGCAGACACCTACGGCCCACTCCCACAGCATGGAGCAATCGCATGTCACATGGACCGATCGCATGGAGCTCCTCTGCCCTCCAACACTGCCGGAAGAAGGATTGCCTCCTGACTTCCGACTCCCCTCTTTATATCTTTGCTTACGTAAAGAAATGAGATGTACTACTTCCTTAGTTATGATCCAGTTACCAGGAAAAACCCAAACCAAAACCACTACAGATAGTAAAGTCTTTTCAGCTGAGTAACTTCCTTTGTGATCAGCTACTCTGTTTTACAATGAAAAGGATGAACAAAGGAAAAAGAAAACCCATACATAGCTTACAGAAAAGATTCTTAGTGTTTTTCTTCTTTCACACTTGTTCATGCCTTTTATTTGGCTTTGGGGAAGGAGTGAAAAGTCTCCTTTCTTCCCTTTTTGAAATAAGAAGAATCAGACTGCAGCATTTTCTGCCTCTTAGAGCATCTTCCTTCCCTTCACTTCAGGTGCCCAGTGGACACATTGAGACAAGCTTGCCACAGTGCCAACGCAGAGTTAGATATCTATCATGTCATCTAAATCCAGAACAAGATGGCAGCCCAGACTGCTTACTGCACATTTTTCAGACCTGTGCCATGATATATTCTTACATTAATTACTTGACAGTCTGTTTTGAACATATCTTGTATAAACCTGCCCTACTCAGCATTGTTTGCCAAAATGATATGTGCACGTTGATAACTGTTGTGGGTTAGACTTGGCTAACAGCCAGATGCCCACCCAGCTGCTCTCTCACTCCCCTCCTCGATAGAAAAAAGGGAGAAAAATAAAATGAAAAAGCTTATGGATCAAGATAAAGACAAGTGATTACTGCCATGGGCAAAACAGCCTTAGCTTGGGGAAGACAAATTAATATATTGCCAATTAAAAATAGAATAGGATGGTGAGAAACAAAGTTCAGATTAAAAACACCTTATTGCTAGTTTCCCACTTCTTCATGCCAGGCTAAGTTTAAGTCCTCCATTCTCAACTCTTCTGACACTCCTCAGTCCCTCAAGTGCTGCAGGGGGGGTCAGCAATTGGGGATTGTGATCAGTCCATAATACCTTGCTGGGGCAGCTGCATCCCATACAATAAGCAAATCTACCGTAGGTGGGTGCAGGGAAGGAACCTTGGCAATTTGGCAAAGAATTAAAAAAAAAAAAAAAAAAACAACCCCAAAACCAAAAAAACACACGTTTCAGGACAATGTGAGACATGAACTTGACAGTGGATTTGAACCTCTTCTTATCAAAGATAAGAAATATGTTCTCTCCCATTCTCATAAATGATAGGAAGACTGGGAAAAAAAATGAAGAGGAATTGGAAATTATGTATCTTGAAACTGGTACCAAAGGCTGTGCCACCATATATTCAAGTGCTGAGATTATGAGGAACAGAGTGACTGACTTTAATTGGTCATGGTTTCATGGCCTCATGTTCTGCTTTTATATTTAAGAAGTTCTTCACAGAAACAAGTGCTTCAGTGTTTGCCACACATCTGCTAGTGTATCATAAACCTTAAAATAAAAGACACCAAGAGGATATTAGTAACTGTATGTCCACCAATGTGTATTAATTTTATTTTTTTCTTTCCAATTTGCACTTGAGAACTAATGTCCTGATAAATGAAAGGAGCAGATCACATACTAACATATATTTTTCCACATCACGTGCATAACTGCATGTATTTTTGTCTCTGCTAATATTATATGCATTATTTGAAGGCTTGTTCCTACACATTAGAAGAAAGTAGATCAGTTGCACTGTAAAAGGTCACCAATTTTGACTATAATCCTTCAGCACAAGGCATACAACTACTATTCCAACATACAAGAAATGCTCTGAGATGCAAATAACACCATTTTTATGTTAAATATTGTAGCAGATATCTTGTTATTAGATAAACTCCAATTTCAGTTACAAAAAACCAGCATGGGCACTTATAGTAATATATAGTGTGTGGTACGGACACCAGAAATAAGGGCAATACTTCAAATTTCAGTAAGTGCAAGCCACTGAAACATATAGCAAGGATGGATCAAACCAGAAAAGATGGGAAGAGCTGTCAAGAAATATTTAAGTATGTTTAGGTAGAAATAAAGCATAGTATTGAATGAAAACATTTTTCATTAGTTACAAATAAGCTATAAACACTTGTTTTGGTGATTTTCACTTTGTTTTCAGAGTTCTCCATTCTGTTTTCTGATGAACAAAATCTGAGTTCTGAGTTTTAGCTTCAGAAGAAAAGTTTTTGATATCCACAGTTTCCATAATGAAACAATGGGGGAGTGAAATATAACACTAGGAGAATCTGAATTAGATGGAGGTCATGACTGCAGTAGACTTACTTCATGCTACATTAAAAAAAATTACTGATGTATAAAAATGTGCCATACGTTATTACACAACCTCTACAGTTTTTCACAGTTACAGCTGGATGCATATTGTTGCCGTAAGGAGAGGGGGAAAAAAACTTTCCAAGACAACTTTATGTGGGTAAAGTAGAGAAGAGTTCTTTTA
>JAWWEE010000001.1:75633966-75661047 GCA_035221455.1 Xenops minutus | reverse complement strand
TTGGTATGGTTTGGTTTGGGTTTTTTTTTTGTTGTTTGTTTGTTTGTTGTGGTTTTGTTGTTGTTGTTGGGGGGGGGGGGGGTTCTGTGTTTGTTTTTTAGGGTTTTTTTACTTTTACCTAAGGCTTAAATGTGTTATAAAGTTCTTGTACATTCATACAGCTATACAGTGCCCTCAACAGGGATCTCCTGGGCTATACACAGGCTCAGAGACCAGCACAGGAGAACAGCATGAATCTGCAAGTTGCTCTGCAACAACAGGCACTTTTAGCTGTTATGCAGTGCCTAAGAATTGCATATCATCGTCTTCAGACTATCTTAGTAATGCTTAATAATAGTGTTCTTGTTTTGCATGATGCAGCTCTCTTAAACCTATATTATATTATATCTGCATGAGCATACACACAGATGTTTGCTAAAAAAAATTCTGTTCTAATTCCTACCAGCTAAAAAACATAGGGACCACTATGCACTGAGCAATACGTAGACATACATAGACTTGAGGAGCAGAAGTCTCATTAAATATTTGTCAATATGAATATATGAAAGTACATAAATATGTGAATGGTTGCACAACCTACATATCTTCACTAGATTCTGCGGAATACCATAAATAGTGCCCAGGTATTGAGATGATGAACAAGTGTTGCACTTATTTGTCAGTCAGCAGATCTGTGGGAGGTAAGAATTAAAGGTGAATTTGAAACAGGAAGAACAAAGGGAAAGACAAATTCCAGCTGAAGACAATGTGGCATTGCTCTACTGGCCCAAGTAGAAAAGGGAACAAATTGCTAATTACCAGAAAAAAAAGTTTTGTAAAAGGAAGCCATATTATATTGGCACTAGAGGTCTTTCCACATCACACAGAGTTTAAAGTATGAATATACATCAGATCGAAATATTCATGCAACAAGCTAGAAAAAATCCTTTACATATGGTTATTTACACAAACATACCTATGGCTAGATAAAAAAACTATACAATTACATGCATAACTAAGCAGGGTACACTGTAGATTCTCATATTAACACTTGCATATGTGTATATGATACTTCCAAACATTTAAAGATTTTTTTTTTCCTCTGGTTACTTCACAAAATATAATGAAATTTACTTTTAAAACTGCTGTATGCCTAAGCAAGCCATTATTCGCTCACTCATAATCATCTTTTCCCTGTCTGTTAGAATCATTGATGCATTAATTGCTTATCAAAACTTGAAAGAGTTCATGAGTCACTCTGTAAATAAAATAAATAAATATTAATTAGGCAGTTTCAATGGAATTCATGTCCTCTGCCTCTTAAAGCTGAAAAACTGTACTAATTGCATGTCAGAATTAAGTCTTGATACCTAATAAATGAGAAAATATGAAGTATACTGACTGACTATATCACCGTGTTTCAAGGGATCATTGGATCATAGTCTTATTTGATCAAATTAAAGATCAAAGACAGAAAGGACCAGTCAATTATAACAGAGAAATTAAATGAAAGAGGTGTCTAGGTCTGACGCAGCTTGAGTGCAAAATCAAGTATATTAGGTTTTAAATTTTGGAAGTGATTCTATATCAGATGATCATAATATAACAGAAGTAAATACATGATCTTCAAACAAACACATTGGTAAAAAATATCATTACATAAGAAATGTTAGTATTCGTCATATTGTATGAAGGAAGGAGAGAGAAAGGCATAATTTTTTCAGGAATATCAAAAGCATTTTATTTTGGATCAATATGAAATTTCCATTAAGCCAAAACACTGGGTGGGGGGCTCTTCAGCCATTACTTTTTTTACTAAAATTCAGTGAAATATATTATTTTGGAGTGTAAATACTTTCATTTTGGAAACACAAATGTGCTGAGAAATTTTTAAGTCTGGACCAATGACAGTCCACTGTTGAAAATCCAAGTCTAAACTTATCAAATTAAATGATCCAGGATGAAACAGGAAACACAAGTCCCTCCCTTGAGCCTTTATTTGCTTTTTCTAGCTTCTTCCTGAAAATTATAGGCAAAAATCATCCCACAGAAATTGAAGGAGCAACAGGCAACTTAAAAGGCAAGTATAGCTCTGAAATAACTTAGGAATTAGACAGACATCAGTGAGCCACTTTTGAGCCAAACTCTTGGTGAAAAAACTTTTTGTAGGAGTTCCCCCCAAAATGACAGTTTTTATCAAAGAAGTTCAGCAGCAGGATATTATGGTTCATGTAGCTGGCTGGTATAAGGCACATAAAAAGAGAAATTCAAAGAATGAGCAATTTCCCAGTTACTCAGTGACTACAGCAGGATGAAGAACACATTTTATCAGGCTCTCAGTCTTAGTAAGAAAGGAAGAACGTCTACTTATTATATTAGCTCAAGTTGTTTATTGTCAGAGGTCATATCAGCTGCTTAGCAGAAGACACTGCTTCAACCTCAGCTAGTCTTGTACTGAGGCAGGTTCTGGCAGTCCTGGAAGTATTCCTGCACCTCAGCTGATGCCACACCACAGGGACACACAGACACTCTCTTTAGGCCTGTGAGTGCTGCAAAACTAAAGGCATCTCCACAAACCAACCTATCCAATCCAGCATTTAATACAGAATATCTCCCTGTCACTGAAGTCTGAATGTAAGAATATACAGAAAAATACAATTACAAAATATAATGTAGATCAAATGTAATACAGGAAAAAAATCAAATTTTGGTACTTACTTAACCTCCAGAAAATAGCAAATATATTAGCTTCTTTTCCTAATGTGCAGCTAAATGTACACTTTCCCTAACAGCATCTTGAAATTATTCACTTCAGCTAACAGAGCTCTTTCATAACTTGCCTTTTCTCTTAAGTATATGCAAGAAAGGACTTAGTTCATGTTACAAATGAACTGTGCTACTTCCTCTGAAGCCTAAAAAATTATGGAAATAATATATGCAAAGTCAAAGGTCCTCTAAGGCAGGCCACTGGTATCTAAAATAAAAATTATTTAACTTTATCATTTTGCACACACAGGATAACAATGAAGTGATTAAATTTTTTTCTTATGTTTATGAAAAATATTTTTGTGCTCATAAGAACTGTGTGGTCAAATAAAGGTTAACTTAGATACAAACGTGTTCCTCACCATAAAAATGGCCAAACAAGTAATAGCTTATCAGTCATACTTTCCCCACTGTCATGTTTGCATTGATTGTGGATAAGCCAGCTTCTTACCCGCTCAGATATCTCTGGCCCATGGATACAAGCCTGTACCAGAGTGGCATTAACAAGCAAATAAAAGTTTAGAAGCACATGCTCAATGTCGTATGTTCCACTCATGGCACTTGAGAGCTCCTCCAGGGACTGAATATATTGCCACCAATGAAGATCAACTTCTGTTATGTCAGCTAAGCAGCCTCGGTTGATGTTGAGGCCCATGCAGGGCTTGCTTAGCAGCAGTCCCTGGCAGTGGTGGCAGTACTGCATTCTCAGTAAAGCTCCACTGCAGTCTTTGGAGAAATGCATATGGTCTGTTGTATTGATCACCTCAATCCCCATATTCAGAGCCTGCAAGAAAGTGCAGCTGGATAAGAGCGATCTTCCCATTTGTCCCATGGCCTTTTTGGGAATGTTGCCAAAGGGCCTGATGTCTCTTTTCACCATTCGGAGGCACTCTGCATATTCCAGTGAAATATCAGTCAGGCCAGGGTTAATCACGTGGTTGTAGACTACTGGAAAGAGGGTGTCAAAAAATCTATCGACAAATTCCTCTGTGCTGACATCTGTGCCAAATATGAAGAGTCCAACGTCGGTGAAAAACTCCTGAACACACACAGTAGCCTCAGAAGCCATGTTTCTATACACAGTGCAGAAAAGTGTGCTTATGTAATTCTCAGCCAGTCTGATAAGCATTTCAAAGGTCTCTGTAATCAATCAATAAATTAATCATTATTTTTAAGGTTTAAAAAATAAGAAATGAGAGTAAGAACTTTAAAACAGTTATGTTAGGAAAACTTACATTTATCCCAAATGAATTTTTGCATTAGAATTTTTGAAGAGAAAAACTTCTCACAAACTATGACTACTTCCTTGTATATAGGGAAACACTTTACAAATAATGTTACAACACAATTAAGAATCTCTGTTTTCTTTGCACATTATATTATACACAGCCTAAAAAAATGTAAAAGGAAATCAACTGTAAGCTGAATTAAATTACAAAATAGAGTAAAGCCCTACTTTATCTGTCTACATATATAAATACATTAGCTTTCTAATTGTGTGACTTGTTCTGCAAGTTGTAATCGAAAATTCAATACTCTCAGTCACTCCAAGTCATTCCTCTTACCATCCTAAATGGATGAGCAAAAATAACATTAAACAACATAAACACCTCATCCATTCCATTGAAACTTAACTTTTAAAAAATCAGTTTTCATTTCTTGTCTTCCAAAGGAAGCAGATGTGCCTAACACACATGAGAATGTGCTTTTAAAAGTGCTGTTCAGTCTGGCAATTAGTGTGGTCAAGAACTGCTTTTCTCAGGCACTGATGGATACTCCCTCTCTCCTCAAAATCTGCATAATGAATAAAGCCTGCCTGGACAAACTTGCATTTCTTGAGTTAGGTGGTAATCCTTAAGCACACTGAGTACCTTTTAATAAAGCAGTTGAAGTATACTGGAAAAATATTCTCTCCTGACTTGATCTATGATTTGCAGGTAAGAAAAACTGCTGATTTTCAAAACAGAAAGTGAGTGTTTGCATTGAGGAATTTCCTAGATCTGCCTGGAACGGTTGCACTTGAGGGAAGGCAAAGAAACAATATATAGATTAAAAGGAAACTTAGCTTAGAGTTGAGAATAAGATCATAGAAACACATATTACAACTATTAACCCCTTTTAACCACTGAATGTCTATTAGTAATTTTTATTCATTCAAGCTTTGCAACTATTCATGTGTTTTTTTTCACCTTTTTTTTTTTTTTTTTTTTTTTTTTTTTTTTTTTTTTTAATTAGGACTCTAAAAATAAAGTAAGGAAAAGCATGAATTTAAAGACAGCTAATGCTGTCCAAACAGTGATGTTAAATATAGACAGAATCAAATAGTGTGAAACTATGTCAAGCAATTCCTGAAGCAATCCAAAGTCTGTTGGTAATTCACTGACTGAAAGAAATAGTAGAAAACTCAGAAGAATTTTAACGTGAAAACTAAGACTGGTTGTCACATCTTTAATAAATATCTATGCCTTAGTGCCTTGTATTGCGAAAAAAGGTTGGTTCAGGTAAGTGAAATGATTCTCACTGACTTCAGTGGATTTTAAATTGCACGTTTTGTGAAAAGATCACAAAGAAAACATATTAAACTGATCTGTGTATACTTTGTATACAATCTTTGTTTTTTCCAATAAAGATGAGATACATGCTTATAAATCAGAGTTGTTCCTCTGCTATCTTTAAGTCAGTTTCCTATTTCACACTGCCCTTAAAACCAAATTTGCTATGTCTCTCTTCCATTCTTCTAACATGTAGGAAAAGAGGGGTTGAGAGTAAAGAGTCAGAAAGTGAACCCCATTTGCCTGGAGGTTTGTTTTTGTTTTTTTTCATTACTATGTCACACACATGTGAATGTCTCTTCAAGCGAATTTCACTATAATAATTTATACATGCAAAATATCACAGTGATTCACCAAAGGGTTTAATTTATTTCAAAAGTCAGACTCCTAAAGCCAAGACTCTGCACGGAGCTAGGCTCCCCACCAATAGAGACCTACTCAACACAAAAAAGCCTCTTGGGTTAAGTTAACACGCAGAAGTGCCAGTTGAGTAACTCTGCAGCTGCCTGGATCCCCACCAACACCTCATGCCTGATACCTGAGCAAGGTGATACATATATGTATAACCAAGATGAGTGTGCCTTCAACCTCAGCATCCTGTATCTGAGACACCTGCGTTGCAGCCCACATTTGTACATGTGCACATATGTGTGGGAGACCCATGGCCTTCTGGAGCAGCAAATGAGGCACAACTTATCAGACAGGGCATAGAAGATTGATCAAGGTGCCCACTTTAAGGCACCTGAACCAAGGGTGAGATCTCCATCAGCCATAGAGGCAGTTTGGACACCTAGCTCACAAGAGGGCACAGATACATGGGCAACTAAACGACAGGCCTAAACATCTAACTATATTGCATCTTGTTTTTATTGGAGGGAAGAAGGAAGGCAAAGAACAGGCAATGCTACTATAGAAAATATATCTGGTTGACTAAGAGTGATTGATACATTTTTCAATGGCAGATGCTGTTTAGTTGCCTGTCCAAAAGGGCATGGGTATTCTGCAGGTCCTGTGTTGTATCTGTAGGCTCTGTATGGACATTTTGCATTTAAAACAGTACTAGATGGCTGTGCTGAGACCACTAAAATAAATTCTAGATATCTAGTTATCAAAGACTCGAGAACCCTTCACATTAAATCTTGGAGCAGCCAGAAATAGCAAGGTCAAAATAATTTAAGTCAAACTGATTCTTGGATTAGATGGCTTAAAACAATAAAGTGTGAAGAGGATTAAAAGTTTCTATGAAAATAGCTATCTTTATAACTATAAATTCAGTCCTTTACACACATTTTGCCAATGCTTCAGATGAAAATTGCTAGGTAATGTTAGCAAAATAGATATGCTACAATAATCCTTCCAGAATTGCATTAATAAGATTTTTGACTGTTTTATTTTTTTTTTTTTATTATGACTTTTCCAATATGAAAACCATAAAGTATATGATCTAAAATGTCTGTCACAATCCATGGCTGAAGTATTCTATTAGCAAGAGCACAAATAGTAGTTAAAAGAATGAATCATGCTGCACATGAATAATCAATAGATTTTACAATATGGTATAAATAATAACAAATCTTCAATATTGAACTACATTGCTAGTGCCTCTGCAACACCCAGATGAAGGAGTACAATAATCAACTTCATAATCTATTGACTATTTGTGCTTTTCTGAACAGGATATTATGACACTGGACACTTGTGTTTACGATTCTGCATCACGCAATTTAATTGTCATTTTGAGATTTCTTACAAAATTTGTTAATCGGGTTTATTCTACTGTCATGTTTTCTACTTTATAACTACCAAGGCTGTTCCAGAGATTTGTTTTAGCTCTCAGACAGTCTGACAGACAGCAAAATCTATGTTCACTTTCAATATTGAACAGTATCTATTAATACCTTATTATGGCAATCTATATCATTTATAACACATTCAGATACCTCAGTGACAAGTCAAGTTATGTTGGTTCAATACTGCAAGAGTATCATAGATGTAGCAATGCACTTCTCTATCTTCTAAATCTATGAGCTCAGACTAACATAATTTGTCTTAATTATTCAGCCACATAAAAGAACTTAAGAGTTTTCAATCAGTATAAATCTAATACACATAAAATATATCTTAAATATAACCAAAATGAGTTAGACAAGCTATTTTTCTTGTTATTAAATGATTTTTTTAATCTGCAGGCTCAGTGCCTCATTTCCATCTTTATGAGATTTTCATATTAAACACTATATAATACCCTCTAGATCTTACTGTAGTACTATTGTTAATAATGTCTAACATTTACCATAGATGACATGACAATTTTATTTTTCTTTGGCTACAATTAAAACTAATATTTGTACACTCCTAGGTCAAAAATCAAGGTTGTCAATATCTTAACCCATTAATTTTTTTGAAAGAACAGTACTATTTCTCTTCCTGATTTTGCTAAGAAGAAACAAAACACACAAGGCTAGGCAAAAGTGTAGATGAGAACTTGTTTTATGTATTATATTTATTCACTTTGTGCTTCATATCAGTACATTAAATATCATAAATTAATTCACACTTAGTCAAGGTAACATGTAAAACTCAACAAATTATACCCAGCCAAGTTAAAACCCATCCTGGAATTATGGATATTGTATTTAGCAAGACTGCCTTTCAAAGTCCGGAGGGGAACCAAAACTGATGAGCCTAGATCACCTTAATGATCAGCTCATAAAATACAGGAAACTAGATAACTAAATCCAAGCAAAAACTAGAAAAACATAACAATAATATGAATTTATTATGGTTTGAGAAATTCTATAGGAAATTATTAGCCTGTTGCCAGCTGCAATTAATTTTTGGTGATCTCATAAATTTTCCTTCTGTTTATGAGCAGCACACATAACACAGAAGCATCAAACTCCCTCTTCTAAAGATTTATGCTCCAATCCAGTGTATCTTGTATACACTGTCCTACTGGAACCATGGGAACATCTCAGGTACAGTATACAACCTAGCTGGAAAAGGCATTCAAAAATTATGGGAAAAAAAAAAAAAAGTGGAAAATAAATTAATCCATACACCAAACAGAGAAATACATACAGGTGTCAAATTCAGTGTAGCTATTTCTAAATACAAAGTAGTACACAGCGCCAGATACACTGTAAAATCCCTGAATCATTTACCATACCAGAAAAATGAGCTGGAAGACTAATGTCTTCAAGACATATAAATGAATTACAAAGAATGAACTCATTAAAGCATTGCCTGTGAAGGTTATTTGGGAGAGGGATAAAAAGGGTAAGTGCCAGCAGAATAGATTTGAGACTCACTAAAACTGCTCCTCATTAACACGTATTTCAAATTAATCCATTTCATAGATTGTAGACTCACCACTGAGGTTAGTAAGAAAACAGATATAACAGATTAAACCTGCAGCACACCCAATTTTGTGTTGTCAAACGTTAGTGATACACCTCAGGCTTTACAGCCCAAACTATTCACAACAGACTTCACAGTTTGTCAGGACTTGTTTGGTCTTGAATTTATTTTAGATCTTTTTGGAAAAAAACAAAACAAAACAAAACATAAATATTTAAGAAACTTGAATTAGAATCAGTTGACCATTGTCTAAGTTGTCCTGCGCTCCATGACACATTACTCAGACACTCAAGGGTCAAGAGTTTCTTAAATATCCTGTGATTTTGAATTCGGTTTAGTTATACTGTATTTTTTTTTTTTTTTAGTTGAGATTTGCCTTGGGGTTTTTTGTGGCCCTTTTAGCATCAGGACACAAGGAAGTTGGTATACAACAGCTTTAATTAGGAGTATTAACAGAAATTAGCAATCATACATAATTCACACTCTAAGTATTAATTACACTAAAAAGAACAGTTGTACTTTGAAAAGAGACAGCAGAGTCTCTGAAATCTGTATGTAAGTTCTGCTCTCCTTTTTTCCACTAATCAAATGTTGAGAATTCATAAAAAGATCATTCCCAAGTCAGCCAATATACAGAACATAGAAAACGTGTCCCAAAGCCAGGTAAGAGGAATTTCACTTATCACTGTGCTACATTTTTTTCATGAGTCCAAACTGATAAATGTATTTCTCATTCTTATTTTACAGTGTACTTAAATTCATCACTCCATGTTAATCTTTGCTTAGCAATGCTGATACCAACTATATTGCCATGTAGAATTTGCTTTTTAAATCAACAAATTCAGGTGGTTAGTTTTTTTTTTCTCCATCTTGCTATCTATATGTTCAAGAAAAGGTCTAGCACTGTAACAGGACTCAAGTCCAGCTGACCTGATACCATCATATCCAAGTGTTGTAATTTGCTTGGGATTCTTTTTATAAAATGTTGGAATAATTTTATCTTTATCCAGTTCTCTGGAGTTAAATTAATATTTATGACTTAAAGAAAATCACAATTGATACAGAATATTATTTTTGAACTTTTCCGTGAAACTTACTGCTATTGATTTTAAAGTATCTAGCCTTAGATTCTGCAATTTAACATACTCCTAAGTAGTGACTGGAATGTAAAGTGTTTGATCATACCTTGATAGATTATATTTTAATATTGAATGACTTCCATATGAATGAATGATCATATGAATGAATATTACAAAGACATTATTTTATCTAGTTATAATCAGTGATTCCACTGATTCTCCCCAAACTGTTCTTGTTCTCTTTTTCAGTCTGTTGTTATCCTTTTAATAGTGATGACTATGGAAACATTCTAGTCATTTTGGAAGCAACATGAAGAGACTGTTTTGTACAGTGCCAGGAGAAGAAATAACTAGCAATTAACAGAGCTGAACCAAACTTTTTTTTTTTTTCCCCTCTTGGATTCTGTTCATGTTCTCTCTGATTTCACATTGTTCCATGTATTTCACAGGCAATGTTTTCCCAGAGAAATATTTCTACATTCTGAATATATTGATTATTATCCTGGAACAAAAAAAGCTCAAAGTTGCAAGCAGAATACTGCGGGGAATCAGAACTTTAAAACTGGTATCCTATAAGGAAGTTGTTTGAAAAATATTTTGACTTAAAATGTTGTGCATGGTTTGCAAAAGGGCATTAAATTGATACTGATTTAAGATAAGCATTTTTACAAATGAAAAGGGTATTTTCTGAAAAGAGAAATTTGGAATTTGTAGCAGGATGATGTTGAGATAGGGTGGTCAGAAAATTAACTGATTAGAAGGATAAATTCACATAATTTCAAATGCGCGAGCAAGCACTTCTAAGGCATGATTCATCTCTCTAACTTTAGAAAACTACTTTGGATTGAGATGAACTGGTTGCTGGAAGTGATCATTCCTTTCCCTTGACTATAAAGTGATGTCACAGTGAAGCCCTAAGATTTTTGTAAGTAACTGGTTTTAAGAGGAAGTGTCTTTAAACAAAATGCAATACTACAATTTACACAAATGAAGAGTTGAGATGATCATGCTTCTATAAAGTGGTGTTAATGGTAGATAAATTACACATTTCTTATGCATTCATGGAAATCTTTCCCTCTGTATGCCTTTGAATATGCTTTTCTTAGAATGACATAACGTATATACTTGGTTCCAGAGAGCTACCTGAGCACCATAACTATACATGCTAACTTTATAAAACATAATTATCACAGAATCACAGTGAAATTACACATGAAGAGAAACAACTTCAGGAAGATTTCAGTTATGATGATGACTGATATCAGACAAAGCTTTTGTCCTTATATTTAGAAGCTTAGAACCTGACTTCTAATTTATTCATTCCAATTATCCCAGTTTTATGCTGACAGTATTCATTTAACTTCAGTAAGCTGATTTTTTATTTACACAGGTTAAAGTGAAATGTTAATCAGGTTCTAGCAGATGCAACATTTCTTGCACATCAAACAAGTAAATATATTCATTTTGTATCACTGAATATTTAATCTCACACTTTCTTCTAAGTGTTGGTTGAGGTTTGGTTAATGACCACATCTGATAGTCTGAGGAATTCCACACTAAAAATTGTCATACCAGTCAGTCAAAGGACTTTAAAGAGTTTGTTTACTTAACACATGACTACATGCAATGGGTTTCAAAGAGCCTCCAGAGAGCTTGGTAAGGGATTTCTTGCATTTATTATCTTTCACCACACTTTGCTTCACTTCATATTTACTGTGGAAAAAAAAAAAAAAAACACAAATACAATGAACAGTGGAACAGCGAACTTTATGAGTGGATCTGTATTATGTTGAAGTTAGTTCCATGTTCCTCTATAACTACTGGATATGAGGAAGAAAAACTGCATGTCCCTTTGTATAGGTCTGGTATAACAGTGATTAGTGATCTCATCACTGTTAGTGATTAGGGATATGTACAAAAGTCTGCCTAATGTAGGTGATACAAAATGCATTTGGGTCTATGCCATGTATTTGAGTACTTAATTTGCAGAATGCTATAAAAAAGAATGAAGTATGCACTTCCAAGTTTCAGACAGGTTAATAAATGCAGCATTTCTCATTTGACAAGATAGAAACTCACAGAAGGTGGATAACCAGGCAGACAAAACACTCTTTCACAATTACACGCAGAAAATAGCACCTGTCAACAATAAAAAACTCCAGTTCTCTAAACTGGTTAGGAAAGGATGTAGAGATCTAGTTAAGTGAAATTCAACTCTAGGGAAGGCTCAGGAAAAAGAAATTGCTTCTAGAAGGACTTTTTTATTCTGTGTATCTGCTTTTGATGATAATATCTTAAAATTGATATTGGGTTGGAATAGTTCACTCTATTTTGACTCATTCTTTTTTACCCAGTATGACTCCTGACTTTCACACAGTTGATTTCTACACCAACTTATAACACAGTCTTTAGAAACTCAGAACTAAATAAAACATATTAATGATCCATTGTTGCTAGTAGATTTGGAATTTAGAATGATAGAGTAATGGAATTGTTTGGGTCTCACTGAGACCCTTTCTATTGTCTCCTGCAAGCCATGGATCTGCATGCCCTGCCTCTACTGAGGTGGCGCACCAAAGGACCTGCCATTTGATTTTTCAGTCCAGCTCTCTGGCCTCATGGTACCAATGAACAAGAAGTCAAAACCTATATTTCTTTATTTAGTCTGGATTTTGTTCTATAGACTATGCACGTTGTCAAGAAACAGACAATTTTTTTTTTTTAAATCCTGTTCTTAATTACCAGGCCACTTTTTATCAGATTATTAACCCCCCTATTATTTTCTGATTTTGTTTTGCATGATTCTTTTTATTGCTGTTAATGTTTAGTCAGTGCTCGCTCAATGGACCAAAAAAACCCAGATGTTAGATTTAAATGCAAATCAATTGTTTACTGTATATTACATAAATATGGGTTGAATATGGGCTGAATATCACTAAATTATTCCCTTATTTTTTTTTATCTTAATGCTCTTTAGACTTCACCAGGTTCTTTCCAAATAAGAAAAGATAATTTGCCCTTTTAAATGTTATTTTTTAACTTTTAGAAAGACCATGAGTATAATCAGTATATTACCTACTTTTACTAGGCAGCTTTGTTGGTGATGTTAGGAGCTTCTCACCCTGACACTATTTGTAGATGCTCTGCTAGGCCCTGTACTGCAAATATTGCTGCAGCATTGCTGAGTCACAAGTTCTCAAGGCATGTAATGCTTTCAAGGAAGGAGCTAGAGATATCAGCTGATGGAATTATGTGTCTCTTCCAAACTATAAGCCTACAGTCATTTCTACCCCATCATATCACTTGCCCCATCATGCAATGTCACAAAGGAGATGCATATCTTGCGTCGCTCAAAACTGGATCGTTACCTACCCATTCCCTTTACAGCTGTGTATTCTATATTATGTAGGACTGGGATATCTGTCACCAAAGAATGAAACCTCCAAGAAACACAGGGCTAGAAGGCCCTTAAAATGTGCTCTAACCAATCCTTTGAACCCAGAGCAGGTTCAACTAGATTTATAATCTTATATTTTAACATCTTCATCTGAAGAATTCTTTAAAAATGCACATTACAGAGAGGCCACAACCTTCAAGAAAATCATTCCAGTGCTTCACCATTCTCTCACTAGCTCTCACCAATGAGAACAAATAATTTGCTTCTTCCTCCTTTTAGGTATTTCAGATTAGATCTTCTCCCAATGACAGTAGACATCTCTAAAGACCAAATGTATCTCCAAAGCAGATGTCTCTATATCTCAGCTATCAGAGAGGATGATGGCATGATTCATCTGAACTAGTTTAGGTGTCCACATGGAAATAAGATGAATCATGCTGTTTTTCTCCTCTATTTATACAGAGAAAAAGCATGATTAGTTCAGAGAAACTAGGAGATGAATCTTACTCCTGAAAACTGTTATAAATCTTTTATATTCTTTTTATTAAAATGAACAGTCCTACTATTTTCAGACATAGAGGGAGCACGTTCTGTCTCAATGTAGTCAAATTTAACTCTAAATACTTCCAAAGGGAAGTCTAAATTGCCCAAATTATGTGCTTAAGTGGACAAGCTGTATATCTAGGAGTTCTAAATTTACATATAGTCTGCTTGATTAGGTACTTCAAAAATGTTTTGTTAAACTATTTCAGAATTGCATTGCTTCTCTAAGTCATGTTTACCTTGGGAAACACTAAGCTTTATACATAATTTGAACAGAACTGCTAATCCAATCCCTCTGCAGTCTTCAACTAATTCCTACCTCAGTACAGAATCTGCATATGACTCCACTTAATGACATCCCTCTATTTTGAATTCTAGCTTTGTTTTCCAGCTTACACATTGTTGCCCTCCCTCACTTGTTGAGAGCACACTGTTTCACCATTCAACACATTAATAGTGCAAATGATGTCTGTAGTTGCCCAACAACTACATCTGAAGTATCTTTTCTATTTTGACTGTGAACACTTGCTAATCAATTGAATGGACACTTCCAAAAACTTTAGCATCTATTTAGTGGCAATTTAATCAAGATAATTCCCTACTTACTTATGAGAATGCCATGTTGAATAGCACTAAGAGATTTAGGATAGATAGTTGATTTAACGTCTGTGCTTCTCATGTACCCACATTTTGGCTCCATTTCCCTACAAGGCAATTAGATTAGTCAGACCCAACTTGTCACCAATAAATACAGTTTCATTGTTGTGGTTTGGTATGTTATTGTGTTTGGCTTCTAAATAATTCAGCTTTTTATTTCCAATAATTTAAATTAGATTAAGCAGTCTAAAATGCTCTAGTTTCCATCTTTTCTGTTTAATAAGGAAAAAAAAATCACCCTTTTCAGTCTTTTGTTACCTCCAGAAATCTAAAGACAACTACCAGCATACTTCAGAATGTGTATATTGACAAAAGAAACCAATCAATAAAAACCATGTGGAAAACAATTTTGAAAACATTCTTTCCATCTTACAAATGCTGCTCCACTGCTGTACATAGGGGTCCTGTATCTGCTAACAGCCTGATCAACATGGGTGATAGATGGGCTTGAACAGGGGAACCTGATAGGACATGTGAGAACATTTTGCCCTTTTCTCCCTTTTTTAATGACTCCGCATATGAATCTGATTTTTGGTCCTAGACCACTATATTCTGTGGTGTCATATATTAATACACATTTTTATACTGTAATACAAGGAAAAAGGCTCATTATGGAGCTTTCCATTTTATACATTCCAGTTCATACATAACTTTGAATGAATCCATATATGTCAATACTAATGAAAGCAATGACATTCACTAAACAATAGACAATGCCAAGCTCAAAACTCAAGCTCAAGACGGCAGATAAAAACCACATCAGCTTATTACCCTATCACACAAGTATTCAGGGTAGTGATTCATCTCAGCTATCACATCAGCTAAATACCATATTCTCTTTTTTTCTCCACAGTAGAAAGTTATGGGATGTTTAACGTATGATTCATCTGACACATTTTAGACACTTATGGGAAGATGAATCATGCAAAAATATTTGTGTGGGCATGAATCATGCCAAAAAGTGCCTCTCGTTTAATTTTCTACTGAGAGAGCTGATGGTGACAATCTCAACAATCCACTCTGTTATAACAATCATCATTAGTTTCACATGTATATCTTGGTTATCTTAGTTACAAACTTTCTTATAACTTCCATATTATTGTGATGTAACAGCTGTATCTGAATTTCCACTGTCAAAAATTAGATAAGGTTCTGTTTCTTCCAGAGGTCCATTTGCCCAGAATTTATTTTCTTGCAATAGACAAGTTTTTAAAATGATGTATTTATCTAATTTCCACTGCATGAATGCAATCTATATCATAGAACAAATTTCTGATGAAAATAATGAACTCTTAAAGTTCATAACTGACATTAGAAACTGAACAGAAAATGAACAACATACCTCTTCAAGTTCAATGGCATGTTCCATTTCTTTTTGATGTTAGTTTAATGTTGACCTTATAGTCATACAAAATAAATGTATATGCATCTTCTCTTATATATGCATATTTGCCACTGAACTCATAATTAATAGCTTACTCCCAGCTTTGTTTCAGATCATTCCTACTAGTTCTTTCCAAGATTGCCTGTGTGGTTCTAGAGTCAGGCTTACTACAGGGACGACTTTGAAAATACAGTATAGCTGAAACTGTGTAAGCTTCCGCACTCTCTACGTTCTTTCAGTATTGCTCCATGGAAAGCTTCCCATTCCCTTCATCTTTCTGAGAACCCCATGGCATATAGCAAAGCACTTGGGGTTCATTTTGGTGGATGCAGTGCATCCTTCCCATCACTGAAGACTGAAAAGATGCATTTAAAAAAAAAAAAACAACTTATATAAATTCAAGAATGCACACATAGCCAAGCAGTACATGAAAAAGGATATGGTCATCTTGCTCTAGAAGGAGCTAGCCCTAAGTGGTGTGACCATGAGCCACACTGCATTATTTGGCCTGCAGTCTGATGCCTCCTGAGACCTGTGCAGTTACAACAGTGTCATAGCTAACATGTTCAGTTTTGGGCAATCTTCCTTCTGTAATCTTCAAGAGACTGCTGCAGTGTTCTCTTCCTTTTGTGTACATTTCTGAATTTCTTATTTGGTTCCAGAACTACTGATGAGGGGTCCTTCAGCCAATACTAATCGAGATCAAAGAGATAATAGAGGTACAGGAAAGATAAGACTGAAAGCAGCATCCCTATTCTCCACTCTAATTAGTAAATGTGTTTTAGTTCCCTGCCAAATCCAGTTTCACAACAAAAATATTAAACTATTTCCTGAACTGGCCACTTTCTTAACAGAGAAAAGTGGACCACAGCTCTTCTCCACAGTGCAGTCTATGAAGAATGGGATGGGAGAATGAAAACCAAGAGCACTGATCTGCTGTGACCATCCAGGGAAAGAAAACTTTCATTTCAGTTCCAGTGGTGTGTTTCTTTTAAGAGAAAGCCATGCAAATTAGTCTTACTTTAATCCTAAGGGATGAGCAATAATTGCAGCTCTTGAACACAGACTGTTACTCTAAACACAAGATACACAAAAGATGTAAAAGTTTTCTCCATAACCATAAAAATCATCTGTCTATAAAGCAATAAAATACTCCCTTCACAAATCCCACACATGTGGGAATGATATGTTTCCAAATTAGCAAATAATGTACTGTGAAAACAGGAGGAAGGTGAACAGCTAGGAAACTTCACAGTCTCCTGAAACTCTTAGAAGTTCCCTGCTACTGTTTTCGGTGACCAGAAGTTTTATATGAGTAGTTTGTGAATATTAAATATAACAGGAACATTCTGTTGTGAGAACTAATTTCCTCTCTTTATTTGCGGGTCTTTGTGGGATGACATTTACAACAGAGACAAGACCATCCTGCCCTTTCTTAAGAATTCTGTGTACTGTTGTTGGCGGTTCAAGAAGGCTCCTCAAACCAGCCAGCATGACTCCTGATGAAGGACTCTGCTTGAGGATGGGAAATTGCCCTTAGAAAGCTGTCTTTTGACTTTAACCAAATGGCAAAGAAGGAAGCCCTTTCTCTTCTAGCTGGCAGATAATACAAATGAATATACCTTAATACTGTTCTAAAATAAAAACATGACTAGTCACAGGGTAGGAGGCTCAAGAACAGAGCACATATGGAATGAATAGCACTCAAGCGTGCTTCTGAAACTGCAATGAACATTACTTTATGTGACGCTGAGTGTCAGAACAATTTTTAAACAACAATTTCTTAGATTCTCTGATTTATTCCTTCTTCTTCTCTGATTCTTATTCCTTCTAACTTCTCTGCCATGAGAAATTTTTTTGATGTTTTTTCCTCACTTGACATCTTTCTGCGTGATTTGGTTCATCTGCATAAGTAACTTCCTGTATGGCATGAGCAATAATCATTGGTGATTTAGGAACCATGGAAAAAAAGTAGCATTGTAAGAGCCATTGTGGATCAACTGGAAATATGAGGCTTAGGAAACTTTCATCTATGTGAGCAAAGATGACACCTATGTATATTTTTTTGTGGAAAAATGTACCATAACATAAACCATTCCACTGAGCAGACATAGGTCTGTGAGCACTCATATTACAGTCATATGTCTTTACAGATGGCACATACTAAAAAGGACTCAGAGGAGTAATGAAAAAAGGAAAAAAAAAAGAAAAACCTATATAAAAGATTTTTTTTTTTTTCTCTTTCAAGTAGAATGTTCTTGGGCTTTACTGGTTTTACCTTTTCTAAATCTACAACACATCTTTAAAATGGTAAAGTTCTGGCTTTATTGTGTCTTTTAACTGTTTATGTAGTACTTTATGCATCATTTATAACTTGCTGCTACAATCTCACCAAGTCAATAGTCTTCAATAATAAATAAGCAAATAAGTAAATAAGTAAATAAATAATATTGTTTTAAATTTCCTCCTGGATGGCTAAGGTTATGCATGTATGCAAGACAATGGTGCATTTGTATTTTTTCTTAGTGGTGTTCTTAGATGGGGAGAAATAAAGTGGATAACGTTTTCTCCTTTCTATATGTTTAAGAATTATAATTTGTAGTATCATAATAATGAGACAATTCTTGACAAAGTGTCACCTTTTCAAAGTATAAAGGATTCATTTCACTTTACTTTATCCATATAGAAGTCAAACACTTCACCTACCCTAGATATCTGGATAATCAGTGGGTTCAGATAGGCAGCTCCTCATATTTTATTCCTGAGGCAAATCTAAGACTACTGATTACTTAAAAAGATGCTTTAACTGTGCAAACCATAGTTCTCACTCACACAGACAACTTTGAAGGGCAATTCATCCTGATTATCTCAACCATCCACCTTAGGATGGCATGAACTGCACTTTGGAGTTGCTTTTGTTTCTTCAGGAACTATGTTACACTTAAATGAGGCAATAAAGTACATACTCCTTTAGCAACTTTATAGGTAACTAAAATTAGAAAAGTCTAATCCCACTCATAGAGTCTGCAAATTCAACTGGGTTTAGTCCCAGGTGGATTTAGTACTGAGTTTACCTACCTCATGGGTCTTCAATTGCCACAAAGATGTGTAGGGGAGGGGACAAGGAGAGGTGGGGGGCCATGGGATAAAAAACGGAAAAATATTTTTTTGTCAGATTCTCTTCTGTTTGAGAAACTCTTGGTGTTAAATCCATTTTGCAAAGGTCTTCAAGTGCAAATGGCTAAAAATATTATGAAACATAAATTTGCCTCTTACCTGATGATATGCTTACTCCTGATGAAGTCTCAAACATCTAACCCATTACATAAATTAAATATGTTTAGCAAAGATTTCTTAAAACGCAGGAATCATAACTGGGGGAAAAAAAAAAAAAAAAAAAAAAAAAACAAGTCATAAAATTTGTTACTGCTTTACTGATTTTGTCTGGCACTAATAAAATATGCTACAACTGACAATTCATTCAGTCGAACCCTGAAATGTTGGTTAGCATTGGAGAAAGGGATAAGGAACTTCTTACTGACAGCCTATTAAATGTATTCAGCTCATCTCCTAATAGGTTAGTCTTTTGTAATTATGTAGTAATACATATATCTATATATGTACCAGTAAAATATTTGGGTTTAACTTCAATGAATGTGTGTTGCTTGATATACAGATCAGTTATCCAATTAAGAATTTAATAATACCCATTTTTCACTCCAAGAGTAAGGATGTAGCAAACTGCTATTTCAATATATTTTTTTCCTAAAGAATACTCTACCATATTGACATGATTTTTTTTTTGATTCATCCCATAGAAATAGATATACTCCCATATAATACATCTCAAAGAAAAGAAATACTGCAGTGAAAAGTCTATGCTCTTCTGACTATATTTAAAATACCTTTACTAGCTAGCTACTATTTCCATTACAGTGTAACTTAACTTTCTGAACTAAATCTTTATTTCCAAAAATCCACCTACAATTAAGTATTCAGAATGCATTTGTCTTCATATACATTAAGACTCCAGAATTAAATTTTTCTGGGTCTGTCTGAATAACCAGCTCCTTTCCTGAATCTGATTTAGGATAAAATCCAAGTGTGCAGCAATTCCCTGTCCCAGAAAATAAACTTCAATTCATTCCCTAAGAAGGTCTGTGATCAGAACATCCAGGAGAGCAAGACCTGCAGGTAGAAAGCCACTGATTATTAAAGAACAACAATTCAACTTTTTAAGAATGCTTGTATATGAAGTTGAGCCTGGTATACAGACAGATTTCTAAACAGCATCCTAACATACTGAAGGTGAAAGGAAAGCTTTTTGTAAACTGGTGCTTTCTTGTCTTTCTAACAGACAGAATCTGAAGAGAACTGTGAGTTTTACCAACACTTGGTCCAGCAGAGACTTCTACCTTCAGTGGAAGATTGAGAAAACAACTCACCCTATTCTTCAGAGTATATCTTTTTCTGATCACTTCTATCTTGCTTTAGGGAAATTATTTACTATTTAAAAGCTAATATTTCCAAGATCTTCTGACAGTTATTTATGAGCATCAGTTGAAAATAAGACACAACATAATGCATTGTTAACGCGCAAGTGTAGCCAAGGTTGTGGCATCCATCTGTTTCACACAGTGGCTTCCAGTAAAGCATGGGACAGAATAAATAGCCTAGTTCCACTAACGCTCAGCAGATAATAGTTTTCAGACCAGAAGAGAAATTACCCAGTAATAGTTTCTAAGTTCCTCTGAGAAAAACAATGGAAGCCACTGCTGTGTGGGATCACCTATTTCTGTTTTATCATATAAGAATTTTCTGATCTTTGATCTCAAAGGCCAGAAGGAAGACTGAGCTTGGAAATTTCATACTGCTCATAGTGATAAGAAGTCATTGTTTATTGATGTTAGTGGCCCTTGATCTTTTTTTGTTGTGCTCTAATGTGGTCTGACTGTGAAACACATGGGAAATTCATTCATGTTGTGTGTTTGTGGAACTCAGTGATTACTTCTTCCCAGGAAGGAAAACCAGAGCGTGGAACGCTAGCCAGAGAGATACTGGATCAAATGCTGACAAGAAAAACTGCATCATTTTCAAATAATGTGCTAAGTACACTTAACTGAAGGAAATCAATTATTTGGAATAACAATGAGAAAAATTTTCTTCTATTACTTAGAAAGCAGGAAGGGAATCTACTTTGGAGAATGGAATGTGAGAAATTTTCAAAGCAGGGTGAGTTTCAGCTTATGTTTTCATGCTGAATGCATTAAAATTGTTTAAGAAACTTATGTAATTCCTCCAGGTAGAAAGCAACTGTAGCTGGATTACTTATACTCTGTTCAGTGTTACAGATTAGTACACAAAATAAGACTATTGGTTCCTTGGAAGCCTCCAAGAAAAGCCATGGCTATTACAGTATCTTGTAGTGAGACTAATCCTGCACATTGTGTGACAATGTGCACATTGTCACACAATACAGGATACAAGGGGTTTTGGCACTGGGACCTCTAATTTTTGTATGCCACCACAGTTAAAAGATAAAACTAGAAAATTAAGTGTTTCTACATATTTATGAAAGTACACGTTTTGAGCACCTTTGGGAATTT
Source organism: Xenops minutus (assembly GCA_035221455.1). Taxonomy (NCBI): domain Eukaryota; kingdom Metazoa; phylum Chordata; class Aves; order Passeriformes; family Furnariidae; genus Xenops; species Xenops minutus. The sequence goes on along the minus strand of JAWWEE010000001.1, from coordinate 75,639,724 downwards.
AGAAACTGCAGCACAAATGCAGTTAGATAGCAGCAGGTTTGCAGAGTACAGTTCTGAATGCAGACAATCAGATTTTCTCCAGTTTCTGGTATTCACTATCAAAAGTAAGTTTGTGGTTTAGTCACCTAAGAACATCACTGTTCAATACAATTTGACTTACTGGCGCCCCATGAAAGACAATTATCAGCTGTACACATTAAGCCTATTCACTCGTATCAAGAATGTCTGCCAGATTGCAGGTTGATATAGAATATATTCTATATATTCTATATGAATCAGTGGGCTGTCACACATCACACTGAAATTTGTATGTCAGACCTTAATGTTGGAAAGAGGTGTGAGCCCACTGAGGTTGGTGTTTAACTACCGTGTTTGATGCTTCATTGCTTCTTAGACTTAGTTCCTTGATCCAATGTTTTTAAAACAATTTGCAGACTTAGAAGTTTTGCTTTCACTGAATGTCAAGTACTAAAGTCTGAGCAAAAAATCTAAGTTTTCTAACTGTGCAGTAATAATAATACAGTATACAAATAACATGTCAGTCACAGTTACAGCAATAATGAGCAATTAAATAGCATTTACAAATGGTGTATTTAATTAAGGGAACAGGTTAGACTGCTTATGCTATTAAAAGCTATCTCATCTAAGACTGGATCTACTAGATTCTTATAGACACTAACAGCAACTAACAGTACTTTGTAAAAAAAATCCTCCAGCAAAATGAGGAGGCTCCTGGATCATGTAAAACTGTCCCTACCTTCAAGTAAAGTTCTGCTACGTGTGCCATGTGTGTTTCAGTAACAGAAAAACTAGCAGACTCCATAAACAACTAGTAGGTACTCTCATCATACATGCTTTTATGATAGGGCATTGTACAGATTCTGTTTCATAGTATTGCAATATACTTAAGCTATAATGGGAACATATCTTCAGAGATAATAGATTGAAATGTATGTTACATTACTTAGGACTGAGAACTGAAGATATGTAAATAGAAGTAAAATAGAGATGATGATTTAAATGTGACTTGTAATTAAACATACAAGTAATATAAGTTGAATCCAGCCTAAAACTGAGGAAAGGCATGATAGGAGAAGAATAGAATAAAATATAAAATAGAGTAAAATGACAGAAGGAGATGAAGAGAATAAAGTATTCTTCATGTCCATTGAGGGTAGTACAAGTAATAATAAGCTTTAACTGTGGAAAGGTAGATTAATTTAGACATAAAGAAAAGCTTACTAGAAGTGATAGCTACAGCCTGGAACAGATTGCCTTTTGAGCGTGCCGAGTACCCATCAGTGAGATTTTAAACAGGATAGACAAAAGCTGTTCAGTTTTGTCCTCTGTTGTCTTCAACTTACAAAATTTTGAGAGATTCTGTCCTGCAAACATAATGCTGACATTGTTTCCCTGACTCCTTGAGCTGGCTGTGGTGCTCAGTACCCTCAAAACAAACCAAAAGAGAAGGCTAGTGATCCACAAGATCATGTTGAGATGAAAAGGAAATGCTAAGAGGAAATGTTGACTATTGGTTGCAAAGGCAAGGAAGATGAGAAGATGAGGTTTGCAGGTGGGCCAGCAAATGGCCCAGCAAATAGAGAATCAAGGCTCTACCTGAGCTCAGCTGCCTGACAGCCACAGTGCCTGATAAATGAACAATTCAGCATAGTTAATCAGAGGACAGGGAGGAGTTTGGAAGACATAACAAGATCCAAAAATCAAAGACCCTAGAGACTGTAGTAGGTTTGTAGAGAATGAGACCAGAGACAGGTTAACTCAAGAAGGACAGTTACTGGGTTTTATGTTGAAAGGTTTTCTTCAATCAATATGTGCCTCTGTGAACTGCCACTAGAAACAGTGAAACTGCTTCATCTACCAAAATACTGAAAAGCAGTTTTCTGCAATGGAATGAGATCTCAGCAAGTTGCAGGGGACCTTTGTTGCTCCTGCTGACGAAGTCTTAAGAAGTGTTAAAATGAAATAGAGAAAGAGAAAGGAAAGAAGGAAGAAAGGAAGGAAGAAAGGAAGCAAGGAAGGAAGAAAGAAGCAAGGAAGAAAGACTTCTCTGAAAAATAACAGTTCAGACGCTCTTGTAAAAATACTTGAGTTAGGTGACAATGGAGGTTTTATTATTTTTAAGTAGAAGGGTCTCAGTTAAGTGAATGTGAGTGACATTTGAGTAAAGAAATGAGAAAGAATTTTTGACTGTTAATGTTTGATCCTCCTCTTTCTTATTCATGTCATTCATTTATCATGTGAAGGCTATTATGGGGGTGTTTGGGCCATGGCTCACACAGATGTTCTGCTCTCTCTCCCTAAGGGTTCTATATTCTTCACCAGCCCCAAAATTTCAGCCAAAGAACAAAAACTAGAGACAATTTTTCCTGATGGTTGCACCAATGGGGAAGTACAGCAGCTGTCAGTGATGCATTGGGGCACAGACATGTATACTGGTAGCAGAAGGGTGAGGAGGAGATGAGTAGCCCTGCTGGTGGTGCTAGGGTGAGCAATCAGCACAGGCAGGGCACGGATTTGGAGCAATGGAGAAGCCCTGTGATGTGTTAAGAGGGTTTGCAAGAAAGTGGCATAAGGTCTCAGGACAGAACATACTGGGGGATTCAGTGTGAATAAGGTTTGGGAGACTGAGCTGGAGTCTCAGACAAGATGGAATTTGGGGTGGAAAGCTATATAATGTAGGTTTTATGGCAACAAGGGATGGGATTATGAAGAGTTGTGGGGCTTTGGTTTAGAGAAACCTAGGCATTAGAGCTAGCTAGGGAGACTTATGTGAGGCTAGTGAACCTCTGCATTGAGAAGTCTTCTGGGCTCTAGAGCAGCTGTCGTGATAATTCCATTCTGGGCAGATGAATTATGATTTGACATGTGGAAGGCTTTGGGTCAGGATAACAGTGAGTTTTAAAAACCTTTTCCTCCCTCTAAACATCTATAACATGATATTGGTATGAAGAGGGATGATAGACACATCTTGTCCTGAAGCTGGATAAAACTGCTCTTCATGCATTTACCTCCCTTCCACATCCTTCTTTTTTTTTTTTTATTCTTTTATTTTTTTAATAGGGAATATGGTAGCTTTACTTCACACAGAACTCTGAATATCACTCTTTTGTGCCTCAATTTCAAAAGCTTCTATCCTGAACTTTTAATTTATGAGGAATATTTGTCTCTCCTAATATATATGCTGTATAGCATCTCTTTATGGAGAGAAATATAGTGAAAAATACTCCCATATTAATCCTCCCACTCAAAAATGTACAATATGGAATAGATCAGTCATGACCTCCAGATGTCTATTTCTCTCCCCAACTATAAAAATTATTACCTGAGCTGTAGAAACCTAGGCTGAAAATATCTATAATTAGATGAACTAAATCACAGCTCTTTACACTATAAAACCTCTTTTGAAAATGGCTAATTACTCAATTACTGAAAAAGCAGTATCTGTTTTCCCCTCAAATTTTTTTCACACTCACATATAAGTTGATTAGGAGACATAATATGCTTGAACTTAAAGTCAGATATTGCTAGAAGCATTTACCGTTACCATAGATGCCAATAACAATGTAGTCACACTACTTAAGTGATTTTAAAATGCTCCTTAGGTCTTCTAAGATGGGGAGTGTGAAGATTGCTAGGATGATTGTTCAGTGACGTGCTTTAGTGATAGATCTGTCAGTGTTAGATTAGTGGTTGGACTCGATGACCTTGGAGTATCCTCCAACCTTAACAATTCTATGATTCTATGATTAAGGTCAAATTATAATGAACTAGAGAAAAACAAAACAAAACAAACCCCCATACCAAAAACAAACAAACAAAAAAAAGCAAATTAAACTAAAACAAACAAACCTGCACAATTCCTAAAGAAATTACTCATGTTCCTAGGAAGAATGATTCGAGTAAGGTCTGCATACACTAGCTAGTCAGATTACAAATATAGATGGAGAGAGGTCTGTCTCAGGAACTCATTCAAATCTATGGAATTCTTTCTGCTGACTTAAGCAGAGTTTGGATTAGATCATAAAACTGCTTTTGTCTTCTGTTTGCTATGAATATGCAGCATGTACATATCACATTGAAGAATACTGTCAGGAGACCAAATTTGCTTGCAGGAATATATTACAAAATATTTTTCAAAATGTAAAGTGCACAAAGTTGTATGCATTAAACTAACTTTTATGGTCACCAACAGAAAAAAAAATAAAAAAAATTATATATATTTATGGATGGATGGATGGATGGATGGATGGATGGATGGATGGATGGATGGATATAATAGAATTTAATCTACTGGCATGTCCTTGAATAAACTTGCTACTTTACAATTGGAAGTACATCTTCACTATATGATTTAGTAAACACAGAATGTTTACTGGAGGTTGTTTCACCTTTAAATTCTTGTATGACATCTTCTTTACTGACACCATGCTTACTCTTTTTCTTGCATGGCTGGCTGAAGAGGTCGGAGCAGCCTGATAGAGAGCAACTCTGAGAAAATAAACATTCACTACCTTCTTTGCTGCTCAGAGCAAATGAAACTTCATGGATAAAGAGAAATTTAGAATCTGGACATATATTATTTTAAGAAATGTTTTATTATATGAATCTTTGAAGTGATGAGAAATTTCTATGGTTCTTGAAGCTTTGTTAACAGGAAGGAATTCTTTTAATATACTTGTAAAGAAAATAGATGACTAATTTAATAGAGAAGGAAATACAATAGATGAAGAGTTGCAATTCATTTAACGTAATATTGTTATTTTACTCCCTTTTATTCCTCTCAAAAACCAGCTTTGTAAGTATAATTTCTACATCTGAATATATTGCTGTACATACACTCAGTGGACATGTAGCTAATAACACTTATCACACTGAACAAATACACCAACAATAGGATGGGCATAGGAACTTTTATAACGTTTTTGTATATATGCTGGTTAGGTTAACTCTTTCATTTACATGTTATAAATGCTGTCCTTGTATGAAATGCATAATATAATTCTCTTACTGAGAAAACGTATAGGCTTGAAGGGCTTTTCCTCAGAATATTTATCTCCATTTAACAGATAGAGCTAACATTCCTTGGAATGTTATGTTAAATGAAATGCCAATTAGGAACCAATTGCCATTTCCATTGTCAATTGCTGGTATTTGAATACAAATCCAGCAGTCATTTTTGCAAAGGATTTTAGATGTATTTTGGACTAAGGCCACATACAATTTTGATTTCAACCTCAAATCATAGTTACTGACCATACAGATAGCATATACAGAAGAAACAGTCTAAGCCACATCTTCTTTATCGGTGTCAGGCTTCAATTTGTTGTTTCAGGAACTGAAGTTCTCTTAATTCTGGAGTGATGAAACTAGGGATCTTTTGCCAGCAGCTTTAATTGCAGTGAGGGATGTCAGCAGGACTTGGAATGGTCCTCTCCACTTAGCTTGCAGTGGATTATTGTCCCACCATTTAATGCAGACCCAGTCTCCAGGTTGGAACTGATAAGCAGGAATGTCCATTCCTATAGGTCTGGATAACTTGACGAATCTCTGGAATTTCTGTAAAGCAGAATCTATACAAATTAAGTAGTTTTGCAAATTAACATTAGGGCTGCAGGCAAGGCCTGGATCTAGGACATAAATGTCTCTTTTTTATATAAGAAGACTCAAGCTTTTGTAGAATGAAGAGGTTGACTGCCAGCCATAAATTTATAGGCCAGTTAGGAGCTTACTGTAGGCA
>JAWWEE010000001.1:75604056-75619129 GCA_035221455.1 Xenops minutus | reverse complement strand
TCCCTCCCCCTCCCAGCCTGGGGAGAGATCAGAACAAAAACCCTGGCTAGAGCTGTTATCACCACATACATATTCATGATATCCTCTTTTAACTCTCTTTATCAACACTAGGCATTGGCTCCAAGCTTTGGAAGGAATTCTAACTGAGTTTTGAAACTAGAACAGATCTCTTCAGTACCTAGAGTATTGTAGCTACTGATAAGCTATAAAAATAAAATCCGAGAAAAAAATACAGATTGAAGCAACTCTAAGGAGTCATTAAATCTCTCATTCTTCCCCAAGAAAGGAAAAATGGCAGCTTTGATTTTCCTGACAGATGTTGAGGAATTTTTCAGTTTAGAAGTTAGAGAGCTTTGACGACAAGGGATATCAAAGCCTATGTCAGTCATCTACTGAATATGTTATTCAAAATGCAGGAGATCATAGATTTATTAACAACAATGGCTTCTAAGCCAACATTTGCCCCAACACCACATCCAAGGGCAACATGTACATTTGATATCATGCCCTAGAAACACTACTCTTATGGGTTACAATCACTATTTCACACATTGTCAAGAAAAAAGAAAACATATGATAACAATCACACATTACAGAGCATAATGGGCAGCAAATGATACATCTCAAAGCCATGCCCATGTATGTGGTTAGTCTGCTATGGAAGCATTGGCCTAGACACTATGCCTGGACATTGCAAATGGACCTCAACCAAGCTAAGTATCTCCTCATGGACAGAGATCACCCTGCTTAGAAGATGCATTTACCAGTGTGGATTTACTTATTATTTCACCAGATTCATATGCTGAGTCCTTCCAATAACTGAGTATTTACTCTGTCAACATAGATACATGGGGACAGCAAAGGAATTTCACTCACACTGCATTTCCTTATTAAACAGATACTGTCGATTTCTGGAGTTTCAAGTAATGGAAACAGAGCTGTAGAGCAAACCAGCATGTTTTTCCCCAGAATTTGTACAAGCTGTAAAGTTTTGAGTCAAGAGTAACCACTCCTATCTTTTCCTATATTATTATGGGAACAGAAGCAAGTTAGAAGGGTTTTTTTGAGAACCTTCTTAAACTTTGAATTAAACTTTACATGCTCTGCTTAGAACGTTTTTCTTGCTTCATTTTGCTAGAGCATCAGATAGAGTTTCCTTGGTTTTAAGAATTTTGATTTTTAACTTTGCAGGAAAATGCTGTAATGCTGGTCTCACATCGATGAGGTTTTACATTTACACATGTGGTAAGTCAAACAGCTATCACTTGTTCTGAATTCTCAACACGCATAGTGAGAAGATGCCCATAGTTGGCATTCTTTCAGTGACACAGAAGATACTTTCATGTAAATGGGTCAAATTAGGGCACTACTCCTTACAGCTTCTAGCCATACTGTGTTTCACTGAAATTTAAAGCTAGATGATGCAGAGAAGAGAGGAACCATAGTCTCCTGAACACTCCCAAACTTTTTTCTTTAGGTTACATAAAAGGAGAGTAATGTCCTCATCTGAGGAGCAGAAAAGAAACTTCCTGGATTCTCTACAAAAATCACCTGATTAGTGGGATACATCGAATTCTTAATACTGCCTTTGATTTCCCCCTTCCTTTCCAATACATATAGTCACTTTAGGTTGTAATCTTCTCAATAAAAGATTGTTTGTATCGTTGTACACTGTGCAGGTGAGGAAAGTGAAGGTGTAAAGGTCTAGAGAAAAGAAGACATTAAAAAAGCACACCTATTTCCCCCTTTCTGTTTCCTTCTTTCTGCTTATTGACCTAATTCTATACCTCACTCATTACTTCTCTAAGGTTTGGCTTTTTAGGATTTATATATTTCTGATTTATTTGGGTTTTTTAAATCCATTCCTCTGATCAGTACACAGACAGAAGCTAATGCTTAGATATTTTTTTAAAGATCTTTAACTGATACAGATATTTTTAATGATTTATGTCTCTGGTATAAACGCTCTTGATTGGTATTACAGGAGCTCTTGAATTTTAAGAAGATATGCAAAAAGCTTGCACCTCTGTGCATCTTCCCAAATCTGTTTGACAGTATGTTACTGTTCCAGTTGTGTTAGATATCATAGCAACTCCAGAAAGGGAAGCTGAGTATCCCAGAACTATTTCAGCTAGGAAAGCAAATCTGTAGTTAGGAGCAAAAACAAACCTATGATTATGACTATTTTTTTTTCACCCTACTACCTTGTCTGTTCTGTTTCTAATTCAAAAACTGTGATGTTCCTTAAAAGAAGCAATTTGAATTGCATTTTTTGTTACCTTTTTTTCCCTCAGGCTCCAGTGACTGCTCTGTAACACTGATGTTGTCTAAGACTTCAATATAATTTAGTCCTTTACTTTTAAAATATACATATACACTACATACAGTGTATGTAAGTAAAAAGGCATAATCACTGGAGTTACTTAACTCCATTGAAAACAGACATTTGATCTCATTTCCTTTGACCATTATGGGACTAAAAGCCCCTACTGCACATTTTGACACTACATGCCAATGTCTACAATATAAAAGAATGAACTGGAATCCTTTGCCCAAAATACAGTGTCATTTGTTTTTCTCAAGGTTATGCAGGATATTCTGCATGGGATCAGATGACAAACAGGACCAGCACTTCTCTATAATGTCAGGCCTAGAAGACAGACACGACACCCTATGACAGCTAAAACAGTACTAAATAGATACCTGTTGTGCAGTTGAATCAAGCCGTGAATCTCATCCCAATGATTTACTGTTAACACCTTTGCCTCTGGTAGGGTCACACCACACTGTGTCATTTACCTTGTTTGTTCTTAGGCAGTTACCTTTTCTTCTCCTCATGGTGCCGTTCTAACTTCTCACTGTTTAATCTTCCACATTCTTGGCTAGTTTGTGTCACAGTAACACAGTACAGAGTGAGGAAGCAAAATCAAAGTTCTTTAAACCAAAGGGATTGTTAATCTGCCTTACAGTAAGGACTAAGTACAGCGAGTGGAGGAAAGGCTATCTTTAAAACTTACATTATAATAAATACTCAAAAAAACCCTTATCTTTAAAAGAAAAGAGCAGGATTATGATCACCAGGTGTAAAAGAAAGGGGAAAAAAGTCAGCTTAATAAACCATTAAATATAAAATAGAAATATTAAGCGAAAAACTAAATCTTTCCCAAGGGCTAATCACTATAAAATGTCCCTAAGTATTAGCTTCTACCTAATAACACAATAAAGAAAAAGACTTTGCATAAAAGAAATTACAGATTTTAATCCTCTACTCTGAAGGAAATACTTAAATTATATGGCTATTTCAATTTATTTCTAAAACAACAAGAGTAAGTCACAAAGTATCAAGTCCCTTATGGAATTGATCAAAATTGAATTTGCAGTTTCCTGTACTATGCTGACAAGCAGTTACAATAAAATCAGAAAGAGAAAGGGAAGTTGTCTATGGGACCACTGAGCCAGGTAATAGCTTCAGTATAACACAATCATATAGCAGAAAGCAAATTAAATGTACATAGAATTTTAATATGGTTAAGGTTGGCCTAACTTTGCTCATAGGATTTGTGCTTGCAGTTTTCAAGTAACTGGTCAGGAGTAAAAAATAAATAAATACTCACTGGTGATAATGAGGTATTGTATAGTCCCATTCTGTACATCTACAAACATTTTAAATTATAACTATATTATCCCATCTTACAAAACACAAAGACCTCATAGGTACAATATAAAGAGTGTGGACTATTTCAAATTTTTCCTTATTTTCAGATACCTAACAATAAATAAATATATATACATAATGCATTTTACACAAATAGGGAACAAAGACTTGGTACACTTCACTATAAAAATGACACATTAACTTGATTTGAAAGAAATCTTATCAGCCACATAACAAGCCTGACCCTGCAGAACACCTATGCTATACTTTGCACAAGTTCATTTCAACAAGCAGCCAGCCTGCTATTGCAGTGGTAGCAGTGGACAGAAATGTCCATCGGAATTTTGATACACCTCTCTTCATTCTTTAGAGAAGTTAGTTGTCTCCCATTCAGCACATAATTCCCTCTTTTTAAAGGTCTGATGACCTTGGAGGATTCATTGAAAAGAGCATCAAAATGGATGAGATTCAGACATGGGAACTATATCCAGCACAGAGATCATATACGCCTTGAAAAATACTTGTTCTGAAGTGATTCAGGCTTGGCAGATGAAACTATGCTTGTACAGACTATACTTATAGATTATAAAAACAAATAAAAATACTCATTGGAATAGCAACCTTCCTTTATGGTAGACAAGTATCCTAACAAATGAACTGCAGAGCTAATTTTTCACTTTGCTTCTGTCCCACAAATATTAAGTAGGTGTAAATGTATCTGTATAGACCAGAACAGCTGCAACAGGGAAGTCTAAGAGTTAAACATTGCAAAATAAAAAACCCAGAAAACAACCAATTCTCCTCAGCAAAATCTGATGTATTTTTAGACACTATCCAAAAATCTTACACAAATGGCTCCTGTACAAATGCTGAACAGCTATATAGCTGATCTACAGTAAATCTGTAACATGCCGTATTGTGACCTGCTATGCATATGCATTTCAAATGCACTGAAATAGTGAATATAAGATATCCTCTTCTGGAACTCAAGATTCAGCAGATCTCTATCATGGCACTCCTCTAGTCTGCACAGACCTAAGTTCACGCGCTTAATACAAGCTGAAATTTCTAGAATTATTAAAAATGGACATTACCTGTGTCAATAGCTCTGTTAAGAATAAAAGTACAGTTACCTACATCTGCTAATGACCTGTTTAACATTAGTAAAAGTTTGTTTCATTACCACTGTCATCTACTACATTACACGACACACGTCTTTGTGCTTAATTCAAGAACACAAAGCACATATTCGCTTCCTATTTTGCACGTAAGCATATTTTTGCTCTCTTTTTTCCAGTGGGTCCATGTCTTTCATCAAGTAAATTGCCCCAAACTGAACACCATTCTCCAGTTTGCCAGTGCAAAACAGAAGTTTCAATACACAGATCTCACTGCATTTCTGTTTAAGAATCTTATAATAGTTGCCTGCCTAACACCAGCATGAAACTGCTGATTTTTGTCATCTTTTGATCCATCATTACTGCCAGAACTTTTCCTACAGAGCAGATCCATCACAGGTTATCCCCCATACTGTTATGTCTTCTGCTGTTCCTCCCAGTTAAGCGGAGCACCTTGCCTTTGTTCCTAGAGAAAAACAGGTTTTTCACACTTTGTCTCCAGCTTGTCCAGATTATTTGGAGTTTGTCTTCCAACATGATTTGACTTGCTAATTTTTTTGGTTTTTTCCTTTTTCTTAACAGAGAATAAAATACTAAGTGAAAACTTTTGCATGCATACTTGAAAATCTTGGAAATCTAAAAGGCTTCAGGCAATTCTATCTTTGAAACAACACTAAATATTCATTCAAAACTATAAACTTTATACTGCCTTCTTCTATTGGAGTTTAGTCATCTTTCAAACTCCTACATTTTGCCAGCTATAAGCTTCCCAAAATTCTGAAAATAAGCAAGAAGCAAGCATCTACAGTTTCATGAAAATGCAAATTTTCTATAAGCAGTTCTCCCAAGGGAATGATGCTTTAATTTTTTATATTATGAGGTTTTTTCTAATGCATAAGCACCACATAAAAGATAAAAAAATCTAAATTAGCATAAGTCTACACTGATCACTGTATTACACAAATAAATACTCAAAATAGTTGTTAGCTGGGTACGAACAGAAATATGACTATGAGAAAAGTCTTAGTGCACATCAAGTATGAGACTGAACACTGCATCTATGTCAGCTTAATTGTAACTCAGACATTAATGCAACTAGGAGGAATAATTGATGGTAAATAATCAGGCTGAAACAAGAATCCAGGAGCACAAGTGCACACTTAAAAAGTACAGTTTAAGAAAACAATGATGTGGTGAAAACTGTTACAGAAGCCCATTAAATCCCTGTGTGTATATATACATCCCAGGAGTGTCTAAAAGCACAGCACAGATGTAGGCAAATAAGTATCTGAAAGATAAGAATGAGATAGAATGGAAGCAAATCCCTCTGGAATGATAAAAGACTTGTTTGCAACACAGAAAAAGCTCATATTAAAACTTTATTAAAACTCAGGATTAATAATGAAGTTTTAAGTATTAATCTAAATCTCCAGATTTCTGCACTTACAGCAGCCCCTTAATGCTGTGTTTTATGTATATCAGACATATTGGGTCCAATTCTAAGTTATACTAGCATAGTGCTTATTATCCTGCTTTTTTTTATTATAAAGGAATGAAAATACCATCCAAATAGGTGATTTCTGAAGCTAGTAAGATTTGCATAAGAGCTTTGCTCCTTAGACCAACCAGTGGGTATAATCGTTTTCCTGTGTTATTAAAATTCCCTACCTCCTCGGTCTGTAGGAGAGGACAATTGTAGCTGCAGGGAAGGTCTGCAGAGTAACAGAGAAGGCAAAACAAAACTAGTGAACCACAGAAATTTTTGAGACCCTCATCCCTCAATACAACAACAGAGTGACAAATCAGGTCTCTTATCCTGTCCATGTTTTTGACTTTTAATAGAAACATTCCGTTTAATTTAATTAATAGAAGTTGGGATTCACCAGTATTTGAATTTTAGTTTATTTATGTCACACATAAATAAAGGATTATGAAGCCAAGAAAGAAGACAGTGTTGGAACATCAAAGGAGTTCTTCATATTGCAAATTATTTAAAGGCCAACATATAATTTGAAATCATGAGTGACATAGAGCAGCATTTCTTGCAAATCTTCTGTTCTTAAAATCATTCTTCAGAAAATTTCACAAACAGAAAACAGTTGAATCAGTGCCAGGACAGATTCAGCTTTACATGAATGAACAGAAATTCAATTATTTCTTAATGGAAAGAGAGCAGCTCAGAAGACTTCAACACATTTTCTAGTTCACACAACTTACTTTATCTCCTGACTAAAACTTTATCATATTTAAATGTAGCAATTGTACTGTGATCTCAAATGTTGTATAACAGTTTGACTTCATTTAATTCTGGTCTAGGATAAAGTGGACATTGAACTATTGTGTAGCAATAATTTCATGGAACAACATGAAACTGCATCAAGAAAACTTCAGAACACTTCAGAACATACATCGCAAAGGCATTAGATTTTTCCTATACAGTAGGAAAAGTGTCAGGCAATGCTCATTTGAAGAATGCAGTTTATTAACTCCTGCAAACAAATGCACACTTGCCAAGTCCACTGTTTCAGTGACAGGTTGCCACATTCAGAAATGATTGTTGCTTCTATATTTATAAAAACTTCTGTACAGTACCAGACTTGCCAAATATAGTAGCACAAAGAAAAGTCCACTTGTTTTGGACTCCACAATCGAATTGTTATCTCTAAATTTCCCCTTCAGCCAGACAAGCTGCTATCTTGTTCTGTGTCATACATGGCCACTTTTTAAAGGGTTATGAGCTCTCTTGTGGAAAAATAGTGAAGTGACACAAGATCTGCTATTCTGTTGCACAGTGCCCCATCCCACTGCAGATCACCAGATTCTTAGCTGCCTATTCAATTCCTCTACACATCTTAGAAATTTTAGGGATTTCTTTTTTCCCTACACAAGAACTGACACTGTATTGTGATTACACTGTGACCTTGGTAGCACTTGTTTACCTTTTGATTGGAGATATAGACAAGGGCTAGCATGAACTTTGAGTAACATCTAAGAAACCTACAAAAGTAGTGTTTGTGTATATATATGCAGAGAGAGTTCTACGACATATAAAATAAAGGTTTAAAAAACATTTCTTTTTATGGTTACTAGACTGGAGATGTTATAGCAATCCCCGCAGAGCATTCATAATATTTACCTCAAATATTAAGATAAGAAATACTAAAAATGCAGAGATGTGTCTTGAAACATGATTATCATACAGTTTAAGTTCTCTATTCACCTTTCCTGAGGTAAGAATGATTTACTGCTCTCCATAATGTATTTCCCACTTACCAATTATCTTACTTCAGTCTCGCCTATCCTTCTGTTCCCTTACCAGTCCTCAAAGGTACTAAAAAAAAAAATAGATTGACAATGAGAAGGAAACACACATTTTGAAACACCCTGAAACATGGAAAAAAAAATCTGTAACACTGTAACATTATTCATTGGGAAGTACTACAGAAGTGGTGCGGTTTGCACCATGCAGCTTGACATGTCCCAAGAGACATGGAATTTTTGCAACATTTGAAAAATGTCAATAGTTACTCTCAGCAGGCAGCAGTTACCACCATACGGACCCAGAAAATTTTGAAAAAACATTTGATGGTGACAAAGATATGTCAATGTATGTATCTGAATTTACTCTCCTATAAAGATACATGCACACACATACACTTAATAGATAGACAAGCAGACGGCTCCCTCATTTCACCAGCACAGTCATCCTAAAGTACTTGGTAGTTAGATGTTCTGAAGTCTCAAGGTCTCTAGACTGCATTTAATGCAGAGTGAAAACACATCTCTGAAGACCTCTAGAGGCAGATACAGATTACTTATTTTAACTGCCTCTTTACTAAAAATGAAAGAAACTGAGAGAAAACTTTAGCTATTTGTTCTGTTTGGATCCAGTCCACCCCTTTTAGGCCAAGGCATCCAACCTCAACATACTTTGAAAACAGGCAGGTGACAGCAGTAACAAAGTCCACAACACCTACTTCCTTCTGTACACACCCGAACAATTCCCTTCATGCTTTCTGCCCAACTCCTGAGATGTCTGTCCAGTTGCCAAAGTAGCAGAAGAGGTAATCGCACTCCTAGCTGCCCAGTCCAGCCTCATCTAAACATAAAGGGAATACCTCAAGATTTGGTGGATAAGACAGACACCCTGACAATACAGTAATTCAGATTGTAAAGGACCTTAAGTAGGTATCCAACCCAAACTCCTGCTCACAGCAGGGTCAAAACTGAATTGAGAGCAGGTATTATGTTTTACCATGTTCCTAGAATTCAAAACTGAAAAAAAAAAAAAAAAAAAAAAAGCAAAAACAAAACATCAGCAGCATCTTATTATGGTTTCTGAATCTGAAATAATTTATCTTGAATTTAAGTTAGCAATGGTTGTGGGTTTTTTTCAAAAAAACAGTGATATATTAAACAGCATGCTTTTTTTTCCATATAACTCCTTTAGGGTTATACAAGGTTTAAATCTAAATAATACCAGAATACATGAAACAGTCTCTCTCAATCATACTTCTTTAGATAAAAGGAAAATTAAGATGAAAATACTAAAGACTAAAGCATGAAGTGTACAAGGTATAGAAAACAGATATACTTTAAAGTATATGCTTTGAAAAATATTCATTTAAAAGCAAATGATGAAAGATAGTGGGAGAATCAATTAGTATTATGCTACATATTTGGGAAGGATGGCTTTCATTCCTTCAACAAGAAATGCTTACATGTGTTTCACCAAAAAAAAAAAAAAGAAAACCTTTAATACTCAAGCAGTCTTGAAACAATCCCATTAGATAATCACCAGGCTTTGGGACAGGCTCCTTGCTTTGCACCAGTGCTTATTCAATTCCCTTTTACACTGTTAATTAGCATTGTTAGGAGAGTTAAAAGTGCATATGTCTCATGTTGGCCTCTGACATGGTGCTTAGGGAATGCCTCTGGACTGACAGGCCATACAGTTTGAATGTGGACTAGCTAAGGGCCTAGAACCAAGTCCCTGAGTAACTGCTCAGACTGTACCAGAAGGATCCACAAATATTTCTTCTCAAAGGCATGTATGTATCGCCGTCTTTCACGGAGAATTCACCTACAAGGGAGATGTACCCTGCATGCGCTCTGAGAATACCCCATTGACTAAATACATCAGGACATAAGAGCAACAGAAATATAGTTTTTGGGTAGTGATTTCACTTGATTTCATTTAAATGTCATTTAAAACCCATTCCTGTGAAGACTGAGAAATCTTGGGATTGGACAAGTTTATTATTTAGGTAGCTAAGGGTTGTTTTTGTGCATTGGTTTTTCTCTTAGACTGGGGAAAAGGAGGAGATATTAAAACACTAAGGTAGAGAGGACAGCCCTCACTTATACAAAGTAGTTGATTACTGAGCTCTGCAGAGTCTACAGCCCTAGGTCAGCAAAGCAATACAACATACTATGCTCTTATGGTAAAAAAAGAAAGCTAATACACAGAAGTTGAAAGAAAAAATGAAGGCAGGAGAAGGAGGGAGAGTTTTCTTTGCGCATTTTACCAACAGTCTCCTGATCATAACACCCACTGACAGCTGCATTAAGCAGGCTAAATGGCAAAACTCCCAGAAGATAGAGAGCAACTCCAATTTGTTTGTAGCATTAGACAGCCTAAATTTCAGAAAAGGGAAACTTTTAGGACTCCAAAGCCAACTCTTCTGCCCATTTTATGACCCCATTTTGCTAATCCTTTAAGCTTCACAAGTTAAAAACAAGAGTCACCAGGACAACTTCCCAAGCCTGTATGAAGTCACCATGTTGCCCTGTCCAATCAACTGGTCATAAAGGTCATAAGTACATATTAAAAGACAAATGACAGGACTGTAGGGCTTTCTCCTCAGCACATATGTAGTCTATATCCCTTCCTATCACATACAACCTTGTATTGCCACTATTTCTCACATCTTCCCAGCTCCTAACCAATTTCTGCATTAACATATGCTTTATTAAATCAGAAAAAAAAATAATAGTATATGCAGGGTAATTGTGAAAAGGCAATCCCACTACCAGTCCAAATAACTACTATTTATCTAGTATCTTCCTATTGTACATTAGAACAACTATTACTCAACATACAATTTTTTTCAATTGTTTTTAGAAACTCAAAATTTTACAAAACCACATCCCAAAAATGAACCTCATAACCAAACTATCCAAGTATATCTAATAGAACAAGACACAGAATATGGTGGAGGAAATACTGTAATAACAAAAATCTCTCTTTTGTAGCACTCCAGGCATTAATTTTGCATTTTAGTATCACCCAAATTAGAGAAGTTCAAGAGGAATGTCAAATTACTGGTTTACAATTAAAATCAGAGCATCTTACTAAAACATCTTTTTCTGAAATTTTTTTTCAAAGTCACAAATTCCAAAAACAATGCAGTTTCTAATCACCTGCATGATTTAATATTCCTTATTTGAAAGCAAAAAAGCATAGGGAGAAGCTAAAAAATTAAGATAACTTTTATTACATGCAAAAATAATCAAAGATAAAAATCAAGAAAAGTATGAACAAGTTTTGAAACATAAAGCAGAAAGTCTTACCTTGAAAAGCAGTTGCATTACGAGATATTAAGAATTTTAATGTATCACTTGATGTTTGAAGCCCTTGCTGTATATCTTGCTTTGCTGCAGTCTGATACCTTTTTTCCATCTTTTTGGTACAGCATGAAGTACAAACCTGGAGATCAACACCTAAGAAAAAGGTAATAAGGTAGTTATGTTGATTAATATAAACCAGAAGTATGTAAAACACAAACACATAGCAAACAGTTACCTTTTTTTTTTTTTTCATGGGTATTGACACATAAAAGAAATACCAAAAGCTTTAGACATTTGGTCTTGTTAAAACAGAAGAGGATACTAACTAAAATTGTGTGGGAAGAGAACATTACAATTAATTAATGTCATAATTTCTCTGACACTGCAGTCTTGTTCCAGCTGTGAATATCGCTACCTAATGTTGATAAAATACATTGAACATGCATTGTACATCACTATACAGGTGGTAGATGTCCCATTCCTAGAAATGTCCAAGATCTGCTTAGACAGGGCTCTGAGCAAACTGACCTAGTTGAAGATGTCCCAACTAATTGCAGGGATGATCTGTAGAAGTCCCTTTGAACCCAAACTATTCTGTGATTCTATGAGTCTCTAGAATCCTGAGCTGATGGACCAGCTCATGGCTCTTGTGCTTCTGTAAATCTTGGACTAGAAAGAGCGAATTACTGCTAAGTATTACAAACACACCAGCAGAAAGCCCATTCCCAAAAGGTTCATAATGAATATGCTCATACTAACTTTTATATGGAGAAGTCCTAAATTCTAGTCCCTTACTGTGTTTTTCTCTAATGTCAAACATTGCCATATATTCATCATGCTGACCCACTACTTCACTAATAGGTTGGGAAACATTTCTAGAAAGAAGTATGTTTTCAGATTTTGGACATGCTGAAATTCCAGAAGGGCAATTCAGTTCTTTTATAACTTTACAACTAGAGATAAACGAGCATGAAAAAACCTTATTCACCTTCCTTGTTATCATGTGGTATTTAAATTCTTTTTAAATATATGCTGTATCTAAGCAATGCTTTCTAAAATAAGGAACAAACATATAATGAAAGAAGAAATATGTGAGAATTTAAATTATAGTAATGCAAAATTTAACAGTCCAATCCAAATTCTGTTCTCAAATACATTGTTTCACTGACAGATATCACAAGCTTTCTAGTAAAAACATGGTGAGAAATGTTTTTTTTTTGTCTGCCCTATGGACTAAATTCTAATCCTGTGTGTATAAGCATCACTCTTTCTTAATAACCGATAAAAGAGGAAGATTATGATTGGAAGAAAAAAGTAAGAAATTAAAAAGTCGATCTAAATCCACATTGCCCTTGACTCTATACACACTTTCAGCTCTTACACCACCTCTTTGTACTTAAATTTTTATCCTCCTACCACTAAAACTACAACATATAACATTCTTTTAAAATAATTATTTCTCAATTTTTCCTCTGATAAATCATTCTAGGATAGTATGAATACAGTTATGGGGAAAGGGAGGCCTTACACATTTTGTATCCCAAATATTCTGTTAGTTATCTTAAGTAAACTAAGTGCTTTAAATAAATTCCAGAAACTTGAGAAAGAAAAGTTAAGCTACTGAGGGCTGGATTGGAGCATTCTGAAAGAATGTTCATATGTTTAAATACATTATATGAAACTCATGCCCCTTTATCTATGTGTTGGTCAAAGCACTTCAGCTACACAGTGAGAAAAAATGTTATTATTTACATACAGCAATCCCAATTCTGAAGCAGGAACCCATTGTGTCACAGAAGATACATAAGATTCCTTAGAAATCACATTTAAAAAAGCATGAAACCAGAAATAGTTAAATTATATGGACTATTAAAAAAAGTGGAGTTATGATAGTCCTTGAACAATTGTCTCTACAATACTGCACAGAAGTAATTTGAGTCCCATGACAAATAAACAAATTTCCCTTGCTTTTTTGCAGATAATATGGTCTCAGATTTGCTGAGTATTTCCTTCTAGCATCACAGATTTCCATCTTCACAATTCCTGCTCATTCCATCATAAAGCAGGTGTGGAAAGGAGGATACATTTGAACCTTCAATATTAAAGACTACAGAATTTATCTTAATTTTTAAAGGATCTTTTCTGCTTCATGCTTCCTGTCATATGATGCAAGTTTCCAGGCAAAACTAATTCATTTTAGTGAGAGTGCTGCTAGGGAATTGACATAATTTCATATCTATGAAGAAAAAAGTTTGACTCTATATATACAAGAACAGTTTACTGTTCGTGGTAAAAATGTGTGCCTTGACGTAAATCCATTTTGCAGACTTAAGGAGCGGTAAGTATCATTATGATAAAGGAAAAGCAGTACATATTTTAAGAAACCATAATAACAAGTCTGATGTTGCCTTCATGGTGGCATGAAAAAGTAAGAACACAATCTCCACATATGAAAATTAACTAAAGCAAATTATATCCCTTTAAATCTCTTTGGAGTGCTTTCCAGTAGAAGTTTAACAGACAGGGATTGGTATGCCTACAAGGTACAATGCAGGAAGCTGAACACCTTCACTAGCACAACAAAAAGTTAAAACAGTACTCTAATGCAGAGATGAATCACTGAACTTCTAAGAATAGGAAATATTATTCCATAAGTGTTATACTATTGCTACAAGATATCTTTTCCTGGTATAGCTTAATGTTTTTAAAGGCTATCTATCCTCATAATTTTTTTTTCAGTATGCACATTTTTACAATGTACAAAGTAATTTTTTCTGGCTGGCTGTTTTTATAAATCTCTTGCCATGTGAAAACTTTAATATTCCATACTCTGATATGCCAATTAAGAGAAAGAATGAAAATAAAGCTGTGAAAACAAACTTTTCTATTCAATTATCTATTTATTAGATACTGTAGTATTTATGTCATGCATGCCAAAGAAAGTGCTGTGTCAGATTTGGCCTTTAATAAGGTTGCTGCCTCTAAGTAACAGGAGATAGTGAGTATGTTAAAATAATTTACATTATGAGTTTTAAAAATCCAGTTCACCAGTGCTCTACAACCTCAGAATCCACATAACTCCTGACATAGAAAGTCCCTCACTACTGTCTCCACTGCATGCCCCATACTTCCCCAAGCCATACTCCAATTCCTTGACCCCACTGACTCCAACCTCCCAGTTCAAAACAGCTCTCCAAACTGATGGCCCTGCACTGTTGACCATCTCTACCTTCCTACAGCATTCCTGCCTTCCCTAGACATCACGTTCCAACTCCCAAAATACCCAAGACTCCTCTCATGCCACTCTTCCTCACAAAACAATGGCATGCCCTACAATAGTTCAAATCATAGAACAGGATAAAACAAAGCAGATATAGAAACTGCAACATCATCTAAGAGCAATATAAAGCTGCTCTTGGTACAGGCCTGTCTGCAGAAAGCACTTGCTGCAGGGCACTTAGAACTCCACAGAAAGTGAACAAGGAGCAGTGACATGAATGGACCAAAATCACAGGACCCTGAAGCAACCACTTCAGATGCTTGTGTGTAAGGCTGGACACATCTAGGACTTAAAACAGGCAAAGCTGGAACTTGAACTACATAAAAGTTTGTTTTTCAACAACCTGTATCTGAAGCTCTGTGGAGGTTTGACCCTGAATAAACACCTGATGTCCAGCAAAACTCCCTCAAGGCCTTTCTCCCCGCCCCCCCCCCCGCCCCCCTTTTCGCC
>JAWWEE010000001.1:75581841-75602708 GCA_035221455.1 Xenops minutus | reverse complement strand
CGCAGGGCTCCCGGCGGGGGGTGGCGGTGCCGCGCGCATCCTGCCTGCGCAGGCGGTGGGGAAGGGGAGGGAGGGAGCGAAGCGCGGGGTGGGGGATGCACATGGTGGCCCCGCGCTCACGGGAGGGCCGGGAGAGGCCCGGCCGCGGGGGGCGGGATGGGCTGGGCTGGGCTGGGCCCGCCCGCCTCCGCCCCGCGAAGTTGAGCACGGTTGGGAGAGTGGGGGCACCGCGCTCGTCCCGCCCCAGCGCGAGTCCGCGGCCCGACGCGGAGCTGTGGAGCTGTGGAGGGGATGGTCCTGCATGTGACTGCACTTGTCCCGGGGAAACTCCCGCACTTGGGTCTGGCGGAAAGGGGGAATAGGAAAGCCGAGTCGCGAGGGTGCGAGTGCGCAGGTGTGGGAGGGCGAGCAGCAGCAGCAGCGGCAGCATCCCGGACCGCCGCGCTCGGCTCGGGGTACCACCCGCGGGGCTGGCTGGGCTGCGGCCGGGGGCTGGACTGCCTGCGCACGGGCCCCGGGAGCTGAGCCCTGCCCGGAGACACCGACGGCTGCGGCCACCCCGACGGCAAGCGCAGACCTGCTGCTGGTGGCGGTAGAAAGTGCCGGGACCTGCGGGACGGATGGATGCTCTTTGTAGCAATGCTATGTAGATGCATGGGCTAAGTGCTGAAGGGAAGTGTGCGACGAGGTTTTGCTAGAGCCCTGTGTCATCCTTGCCTCTGACTCAGTTCCCTGGATTCTGATAGAAGTTGATAATTGGGAGATCAACATACGTAGATGCTTATTTTACTTTTAATCCTGTATTTTAAAAGGTGGAAGTACCTTAAGTTATGTTGTTTATATTACATTATTTTACAGAACAGTTATATTTTTTAGATGAACATTCCTACAGTTCTGCGTGTCATCGTGAAATGATCACTTTATGAATAAAAAGACCAGAAAAACTAGCCTGAATTTGCTATTTCCAATGCACTTTGAGGTTTTGTTTGCTGTCCAGTGCTTTCTGCAGGCAATAGAATATTTGGTGGTTTTCAATTACTCTAGTTACCTTTAGCAGAAAAAGTTTGCCTACTCTCAGTTTATCATGTTTTGTAGATTTTTGAAATAGGACACTAGTAGTTTCTAAACTTGTAAATACATTTCATTAAAGCTACAACATTCTCCTTTAGGTGGCTTTGCTGCGTTTGAACCTTCAGAATGTATTAAACTAGTGAGTTGGGATTGGGGGTTGGGTTTATATGTGATGTCAAAAGTCACAGAAGTTCACAGAGTTTTTTCTCATCCATACCATGTCTTTAGGGTTAACCGCTTTTTTCTCTTAAAGATATATTTCCTGATGTACACAAAAAAGCTATTTTACTCTTCTGTATATGATAAAGGATCTTTTCAAAACCATAGCTTCTTTTTAAAACCACAGTAATGGAAAATGCAGTTGGTCTTTGTAATACTGAATTTGTTCTTCCTTGCAGCTGAGGCTCCTTTCTTGCTCCTTAACCTTGTTCACCACCACCCCCACACCATTTCTATAATTTTTTTTATTTTTTTTTCTCTACTCCTGTAACTTTTGTCAAAAAGGCCAACTAAAGACAATCAATAAGATGCAAATAGAATGATATTTTTGTTCTTACTGCTTTGGATGAACTCGATACCTTGCCAAAGTTGGTGACAATAGTCCTGCTGATTGAACAGGTAAGGTTTTAATCCTTGTTTTATATCCAAAGTTTCCAAATTGCTTTTGCAATTCTCATCAGAATCTAGAGTAAATAAAGTGAATTGAAAAGTAGCATCACAGCATACCAAACTGTCAACTGGCTGAAAAGAGCCAACAAAAGCATAAGCGAGAAAGAATACTAGAATAATTTGTTTCAGTGAACTTTATTCATTTGCAGTGGAGTGGATTTTGCGTTCAGGACCTACGTGTGTCCTGTGTTCCTCTCACCATACCTAGAAGAAACGTACTTTTGATGAAGAAAAATGTATTATTTCACTGATCCAAATGGCTGGGCCCATAGGATCCAACTTAACTCCTACTGGAACCAGTGGAATGGTCTTCATAAAGCCCCTGAGCACACAGGTCATCCAAGAGCACAGATGTCACTGTATTTTCTGTTTCATAGCTCTAGTGGATTCTCCTACAGATAACTTTCTTTTAATTTAACTTTGGAGTAGATTCCACTAAATGAGAACTGCTTTCCTAGAGAGGAAAAAGTGACACAAGTGTAAATTCTCTTAAAGGGAAAATTTTAAAACAGTAAATACTGTTCCAAAATTTGAAAATAACTCAGACATTAAGGCCCTAAGGTCACTCCTTTGATATATATGAACTCATCTGTTTGTCCTTTATAGATAGGTGCCCTTCTTTTTTTTCTTTACTACAGTAGCTGAACACATCATATGTAATATTTACCTTCACAACAGTGTGACACAGCAATTACTATTCCCATGTAACAGATTAAGAATCTGAAGTAGTAAGGAACAGAAATTAGCATTTTCAGAGCCAATGATGACACCTTAACTAAGGTCAGTTTGCTCTGTTTTAATTGATATAAAGAATATGGAATAAATCAGTATCTTATACATCACTCAAGATCACAGATAAAATGTGTGTTATGCAGTACATTACTGAGAAATCTTAGGTACTTTAGCAAGCTGCCCTAAAACAAAAAGAAAAAAAAAAAATACTAAGGAAAAGTAAAACTTTTGTAAGTTTGTTAAATACCGTTGTCTAGTGAGATGTACAGCAGTGATGCCAGCTCCAGTTACTAAGTTAGAGTGAAGATTACTAAAAAGAAGAATTTATGACGTTTTTGGATGATTTTTAGGGTCTTTTCTTTCTAGAAAAATAACTAAATAGTGACAGACCAGCAGAAAGTGCTTGTTTGGTATTTTCGTCCTAACTTTAAAAATTCCTCTTTTTAAAAAAAAATATTTCAAACTGTTACAAACTTTATCTGTAACAGAGGTGTCAGATTTGGTAGATTTCAGTGAGAAAGGAGAAAACAATGAAAAATCCCCCAAATACCTTTTTATGTTTACTTGGCACTGCTAATGCATGAGCCAGTTACAATTAAAAAAAAAAAAAAAAGTCATCTGAAGTAAAACATTCTGGAATTACCAATTTTTTTCAGAGCAAGTTCTTACTGTTCCACTTACAGTTTCAAAAACACTAAATGAGATTGCTGAAACAGCAAACAAAATGGTGTAGAGAGGCTTCTCTGTTTTTAGCATTAGACTATACTTTTCAGTCATACCAATTTTTTTTTTTTAGCATCAAGCCTTTAATTCCTGCACATTTTATCATACTCAAATACATGATTCATAATTTCAAATATTTATATTTAGAAGGAGGCATGTACTCTATAGGGAGGTGAGTTATAACAAGATACAGGAGTCCTCAGTCACAGGCAGTTAAACATCTATATTTGATTATTATTCTTGGGAGCATAGTACTGCTATCATTCAACCATTAGTTTTATTTCCTAGTGTTTATGATGTTATCCTATCTGGAGATCAATGTTTGCACAGACTCTACCTATTCATTTTACTTGTAAAAATGTTCCCTTTTATATGTTAGTTTCATTTGAGGTATGGAAGTCTTTAATCTGTGGGTATTTTTCAGCATCTGTGGAGAGATGAAAATTTAACAGCTGAAGCAGCATGAAAAAAGGGAGTGTTTATAACTGGAGAATGTTACATTTGCAGTGCTGTTTCCCTTACCTCTTTTCTCTGCAGTTCAAGTTTTGTGCACTCTGAGGCTGGAGTGGCTGGATACAGGCAGGAGAACTCTTACCCTTCTCCCTCTCAAGCTGGCCAAAAGTGTCTGCTGCTGTGATTTTTATGGAGCCAAGTTTTGCTGCAAGGTGTGCCTTAGGTTTCTTGAGAATGCTAATAAGAAACTGGAAATACTGCTCAGTAGGATGTTGGACTATTCTGAAATAGTTTGGAGAGATGTTTCTGCTACTGTGACTCTGCTATAAGATACAAATATGTTGCTGGGAAGAGAAGGAATGAAGATAAGCTGCTTCATCTTTAACTATTCTGTCCTCTGTCTCAAGATTTTACTTTCTTGGTTGTTGAAAGTCCTTGATTACTGTTTCAAGCTGTTTACTGCATTTCCCTTTCTTCATTTCTAAGTGTCTTACCTGTGCTCTCTGAAATACACAGTCTAGAGGGAGGCAAAAAAAGCAGAGTTTACTTCAGACCAAACTGACTCTAAAAATATGGAGGCGGAAGGGGGGAGCACAGGTGTGAGAGCGGTAAGAAGGGATTTGGAAAGTAAGAAAAAGATGCTTAAGAACACGCAAAGAAAAGAAGGGGAAGAAAAAGTTGAGAGCAGTCAAAACAGGATCTCTCCTTGAAGAAGTTTTGTCTGACGTGGTTCTTATAAATGTTCAGTAAGTCAGTCCATACTTTAACCTTTCTCGGTACTGATGGATGTAATTCTTGCCTTCTGTTCATTTTGCGTCCATGCAAAAAGAAGATACTTTTTATCTGCTTTGTGAACATTTGAAATTACTTAGAGCATGGTTTCATGCCTCACAGTGCTTTATTATTGAGGCTAAGTAAATGAACATGCCACGACTGACAAAGCAAAGTGACTAAGTGGTTGTTGTACCCTTTCCCAAAATAGCCTCTTCACATTCAATAGGAAAGTTTTTCCGCTGTTGTGCAGAAATGAATCCTAGCATATTAACACAAATAATTATGGGATATACCTTTACAGATATGTAAGAGCAATTCCTGAAATGCATGTGGTTATGAGACATGGTTATCTTTTAGGAATTCTGGTACCTGGGTTAGCTTAATGCAGCCACCTGTGTCCTGAATCAATTAGAGAATAAAGATTAACAATGAAGGAGTAGAAAAGGATGAAAATGGTAGATGGAAGGAATGGAAAAACATGTCCTCTAGGGATTTAGGAACATGACAATTAGTAGCCTAATGGAGAGAATTAGTATAGAAGATGGAATTATTGTGTGATAAAGAGTAAATTATGAGTGTAGAAAAAACTGGGGGTTTGAGAGACTTTATATGTTCATGTGAGAGCAAGAGTTGAATACCAAGGCACAGTAGGACCTTTTGAATGGTGCAATAATACCTGTAGACGTTATAGATGTTCTTCAGAAAAATGTCTGTAAATTCTTGATATTTGCATTTGATTATTTTATATGTCTGGCTGGCCCGTGAATCTTCAGGACTGATGTTAAATTGTACTTCAGGTATTCTGCTGAGATCCCTACTTTGTTGCTGGCCTTTGGCCGTGGAATTAGTCAATGAGTAAAGGACCACCCTAGCACCGGGAACAAAGTAATACCTCAGGGTGCTAATGCTAATTTTTTGAAGCATTTGGCGGCTTTGTTGACCAAACATAATCATGCTGTCCAACCAGAGTCCCAAATATTTGTGATGCATGATGGACTGAGATGCTTGAGAAATATATATTTATGGACAATGTGCAGTAATAATGTTATACTTTCACTTATCGCCTGCATCTCTACAGACAGTGACCATTATACATCGAAGACTTCCTTTGACAACCCTTCCTTAGGAGTGTATCTAGAGGTGGATAGACCCAGTGTGTCCTCAGCCCCAGGGGGAATGAAGCTGTCCAGCCTCTGTGAGCTGTGTGTTCTCCATCCTGTCACCCCCACCTTTATTTTGCACTTCTGCAAACATTCTTTTCCTCTTCAGTGCCACCTTCTGCTCCTACAAGCTCTGTTGTGCAAACTTATCTTCTTTTGAGGTGAGGAATTGTGAGAAGAATATAGATGAAAAAAGATATACATATAACTGTATTTTCTTCTTATTTTAAATAATTTTAAGACATTAGTCAAGGTAGGAACAAACTTCAGTTATTTATTTTATGTAGCTTTAACTCAAACTTCTTACTTTATCTACCCCAGCAAAATATAATAATGTCATTTTTTTCCCAACATTATCTGGGCAGGTAGGCTAGCTTTGTGCAGACTTCTGAAAAGCACTCTTTCTTCTTAGTGAGAAAAGTCACTCAATGCAAGGGGATGGCTGTTCATATGTATATATTGAAGATCATGGTGACTACCCTTTACTGTGGGATTGTGCTGAAAATACTGTACTAAAATAAGCATATGTACAGATGCATGTATACACCAATAAAAGTGGTAATGATGTCATAAGCATTCAGCTTGCTCTAGTCTACTAGACTAGAATTGTGAGTTGTGAGAATTGACAACTGTTGCAAACACTGGTTCTAGAAGAGAAGGAAAATAGGACCTTTCATAAGAGGAAATTCTGAAATGCCTACCTCCCATTTCAGATGGCTTCAGACCTTGAACAAAAATGTTTTCATTATTCTGATGATGCTTTTCACTAGATATTACTAGCAAGATGTTGTCTCTGTTTTTTAGTTCACTTGACTTAAGGAGTGCTCTGTTGCTTGGAAAGTATTCCTAACTAGTCCACAGTTCTCAATAAGTGTAGAGTAGACAACATTTTGCTGAATTTTATGATTATTCATTGCCTTCCCTTCTTTTCTCCTACTCAGACTGGTAGAGAAGCCAATGAGAGGTTTAGAAGTGAGATAATGTAATAGGTGCTGTTACTGCGCTGACAACAAAACTCATCATTCAATGTTTCTGCTTTTCTACAATTCATACTGCATCAGTAGCAAAGATACTCCAACATCTGCCAGAAATGGAGGCTTGGACAAGAGCTATCTGGTCACTAGCACTGCAGTAGCAGAGTGGGGAAAAGAAAAAATGGTTCTGTGCCAGCATGTTTGATTCATTAGTTTGACCACTGTCTGTGGCACATATTTTGGACATGCAGTCTACTTGTGCAGATAGGTACATACATATCAGAAGCAAATAAAGATGCTTTTTCAACTACATTTAGGCAAATTCCATCACCTTTTTGTCAGCTGCTTCAACCTCTTCCAGTTGTGCATATCTCAGTTACATTTTTGCAGTACTGTTTGCATTCAACTACTTTGAAGCTAGTCCAGATTCTTTCATGAACAGAGAAGGAATCTTAACTGAATATAGTGTGCTTGAGACTCGTGCCAAAATGTAGCATAGAACTTAAAATATTGAGCTACAGCAGAACAAAGATCATGTTCTATGGGCTTTCAGATACAAGTCATTTTCCTGGCCTTTACATACGGTGTCTATTAGCAGAGTAAATTTGAAAAAAAAAAAAAAAAAAATCTGATCTTACTGTTTTTTCAGAACAAAACAAATCCACTCTTTTTTTAATCTCATGTATTTATCTGAAACTAGCAAAAGATAGGAACAATTATAAATATGAATGTAATGAGTGAATGAAACTATAGATATAAAAATGTTATGAACAAATGCTTTTCTAGAGGATCCAACAAATATATGAAAATTGCAAATTCAGAAATCACAACTTTCATATTCAGAGGACAGATAACTTTTTATTAAGTTACAATAGGAATTAATGTGAAAATAATTTTGTTTATTCAAATATACTGTTAACTATATTGCTTCAAGAGACTTCTTCAAATTCTATGGCAAATAATATCTTTTTAATGTTGATTTAACATTTTGCTTTTTAATATGTCATGTAAAGAAATGTAAATGTGTCATGTAAAGAAAATATGTCTGTAAAGAAAATGAAGGAGCCTATAGTTTGTTTTAGTGGAATAAAGCAAAACTCCACTGACACTTCTTGTTACAATAGGATTGAATCCAACCTAGGGGTTTTATGATGTGAAGTATGCCTATAGAAATAGACCCTGCTTATTCAGTGGATCTGCTCCATGCATATAATCCATGCCATATCTAGTCTACTGATGAAAAAAATCTGTTTGATATAACCTAATTCATTAAACCTGAGGGGAAAAAAAGAGTGTCCATGAGAGACTGTGGTATAGTTTTCTCAAGTTTGTTTTAATCATCAACAGAGCTGTTAAATGTGTTTAATTTGTAAAAGCTCCTTATTTCTTCAGGCATATAATCAAACAGCATAGTTTCATACTATTTCAACATTCAGAAGCTGGTATATTATGATTTTTAAAAAAATCCCTAAACTTTTACACAGTCAATTACATTTGCTATCTTCATCTTTTTATTTAGGAAAAATTAACTATATGTATTTCAAGTGATGAATTTCCTTAAATGAAATAAAACACATGAATGGAGTTAAATACTGTACAAATTCATTATTTCATTTTGCTTATGCTTCACAAGAGTTTGAGCATGAAGTTAGAAACTTGCATGACATTTTATAACTCTTAACAAGCAAGTTAAAAATTGAAGCCAATAATATTGAATTGTCAGCATTGTATGTGTGTGTGTGCAAAAATAAAGATCTAATAGTCTTGAAAGTTAATGAGCTGTTGGAGTTTCAGTTAGTTGATTGGTCATCTTTACAATGAAAGAAGTCTGACAGTAATGTTAGGTTCAATCAATGGAGTATGACATCAGATGTTTTTGTTATGGAATGTTATACTAAAAATTAAAAATGTGCTAAATAATTTGGCTTTGACCTAACATGATTGAAATGGAACAAATATGAGACAAAAGCAGAGGGGAAATAGAATTTTTATTAAAAGAAACAAATAAAAATACCTCATCCTTCTCTAAGAATTTGTTGTAATCGTTAAGATACATAACAGTTATAACTGTTAGATATATCTTTCAAAATGTTTTGTAGAATTGCACATTAATTAAGCTTAGTCATGGTTCCTTTTGGAGCAATGTTAAATCTATTTTTGACCTCAGCTGCACCATTTTCCTACATGAGTAAACAATATTACAATCTCTATTTTTAGCTCTGATGAAATGCTGATTGTCCAAAAAATATCTTAGTCTTCTTTTTTTCTAAAGAAAAAAAAAAAGAAAATTAATCAAAATGAGCAAATCATGTTCCACTTTGTAAGATAAAAAGTGTTTTAATAAAAACATTTTCAAGAAAAGCCTCAAAAGTATACTTTCTCTGTATTTTCTCTTTTAGTTTTATTCCATCATCTCTCCATCTGCATCACTCTAGGTTTTTCCGTCAAGAAGACTTCTCAGCCTATAATTAGCCCGAGCATAGTGAACATGTTTCTGGTACACAAACTAAGCTCACTAACAGCTACTTTAGGTATCACAGCATCACATCACACTGCATTGTAGTATCCTGTGGATGCACTTGCAAAATGCTTTTTTTTTTTCTCTCCACCAAACCTGCTGAGCACCAGTAACTTGCCAGATACTAAGTGCCCTACTCCTGATTGCTCATGCTGGGGTTTTTATACACTCATTGCATCCTTAGGTGCTCAAATAAATCAGAAATCTTAGTGCAACATTTCGACCATGGCATCTTACTTTGTTATTATGAAGTTCAGAAATGTACCTAGAATATTTATCATATAGATGTATTTGCAAACTGATATGATCAGCTTGTCTTATTGTGTCTTTCAGTCTGAAAGACTGAAAATGATGTTTTGATGTAAAGTCAAAATAAAAAAAAAATTGGAATTTATTTTTATGATGCACATTATGCATATGTTATTGGTAAAGTACTATTGATGACAAGAAATCTGCAGTGATAATTGTGATTAGAAAGCTGAATATTTCCTTAGAGGTTGTCTCATTTTTCTCTGATGAATGCAGGAAAGAAAATTATCCATGCCTTTTATTTTTAAAAAACAATTTCCACTTTGGTCAATTACACCAGTCAACTTCCTCCAGTAAGTTTTTCCAGTCAGCAAACAAGCAATATTAACAGCTTAAAAGTAATCTGAACTTAGACTCTGGTATTTTGTATAGGATGAACTGGATATTTTGGGGAGTTGCAATGTACCTATGCCATTGTGGCAGCTACAAAAAGGTTTACTTTTTACCACAATGAGGAAGAAGTTTTTTGGAATCTCCAAACTGAAATCTTCAGACTCAAATGCCTCTGAATAAGAAGCATAACCAATGTGAAATAATGAGTTTGTATAACATATATGAATTATTAAGTTGTTTGGTTTTTTTTTCCAGTTTGTAAGCTAAACCACTTTAAGATACTGCTTTAACAACAACAAAACAAAAAAAAAAAACAAACAAACAAAAAAAATGTTTCACTACTCTATCTTTTTTCCATAGCCCAGCAGCTAAGCAAAATATTTAACTTAACATTGACTCTTCTCAGTAGCTTTTTCTGGCCAGTAAACATGGGACAGATTTATCAGTAACATAATTTTAGTAGACTTTGACACCTTGTGGTAGCTAGCAACTTGATCCAACAAATGCAAGACTGAAGACAAAAACAAATTTCTTGCAGAATAGAAAAGGATGTAATTAAACTGATACTGACAGTATAAAGTAAATTACAACCCGAGACCTTATGCTCTATCAAACTGAGGAGTCAACTTTCACAGACAATGGAAGATGTTTTAGATGTAATCATAATAATAAGGAAAAATAGATACAACAATGGGAGAAATATGATGATATGTAACTATATTTTCAAAAGGTACAAAAGTGTTCAGTTAGTTCATCTTCAATATCTTTGTCTTTATTCTGATTTTGAAGATTGTGGATAATGTGAGATGTGAATTCTCCTGTTTCTTTCCATATGTTCCTAGAGCAAAAATAGTTTCCCCTCTTCATATGGATTTCTCCAAATAAGGAATGAAGAAGTGGTAAATTAACTCCTCATTACTACAGAACAAATGCATGCCTCCAATATGCTGATTTGAGGGGAGAAGAGGAATGAGGAGACAGCTCTTTGGAAAACTCTGTTTAAAGCTGTCTTCTAGAAATTTGCCACTTAATTACAGATTTATTTTTTTTTTAAACAGCACTTCATTATTTGTCCTTATACATATAAAAACAAAACAAAAAAATCCCAACCACGACAACAAAAAAAGGAAACCAGCAAAAAATCCAAACACCAAAAAAACAGCCCAAAACTTCTCACCTCAGTAGAAGGTCAACAAGTTAATTAAACTGTATTTTCCAGTAAGTTTCATTATATTTGTAAATTCTTGATTCTGGTAAGAATGTAGTACAACGAGGTAGGATGATCCTGTCAAAAATCTGCCACTATGGGACAACATGATTCAAACAGCAGAGGTAACCAGATACGAAACCAAATGAGAATGTCAGGTCAGAACTGAGCTACAGAGCAGTAAAGAGATCCACAACAGAGAGCTGATTTTTTTTTATTGGCATGTGCTGTTATTCAGACCCGTGGATTTCAAAAAAATATCTTTGGTAAGGGCAGGATTTACTTTCTCCTTCCATGTTTTGATGATTTCTCAAGCACCACTTGTACTTTAATGCAGAGTGAATACAACATCTGTTACAAGATGTAACAACATCTGTTGTCAACGATTGTAAGCAAATAGACTGGGCTAGATGCACCAAATGATCCAGAATGACAGCAATTATGGTTCTCTAACACAAATATATATAATTAAAAATAACAACAAACATGGAGTTATGCATCCACTAGGACATTAATCTCTACCATTCTTGGAAAAAAAAAAAGATGGTGGAATTTTTTCAAGTGACTGTACTATAGCTTTGTCGAAAACAAATCCCAAGGTACAGTGTATTCAGGAAATTATGTATGTGAGTATGCACATGTGTTTTGAATTAAAGACATCAGATATTATATTATGATAGTGTTCTATTTAATGTCATGATAGTCTAGAAAATGCTAATTTTTTTTTTCTTTCATATACATAAATTTTTGTAAATGAAGTCAATATTCAAATAGTTTAATGCATTTTTGTCTTATTAATTCAAATGTTTTGACCTTTAGAAAAAGCTTATTTTTCTCACATTCTCGCTTGATATTCTGCTTGAGTTCAAAACCAGGATCTGCTTCCCTATTGTTTTATAAGAAGTGTTCTGCAGAACAGAACAAGTAAGTGATACAATCATTGCAAGCATTGAGGTTAAAGACAAGTTCCTGACCTTAAAAATCAGTAAACAGAATTATCTATTATAGTCCTTTTATTTTTGTTTTCTTTCCTTGCTTCAATAGAATGCATTTTTTATCTCAGCACCTTCAGCCCTTCTTCTTGATGCTGCTACCTTTCCTAGTATCTTCATCTTGTTTATTTTGAAATCCTTGAACATTTTATTGTGAACAAATCTGTATTTTTCAAGGTTTTTAAGGCTAAATTTTCAAATATATATATTTTAGTTACCCACATGTAAGATTTGCTTGTTCTTACCTCTTCTCTCACATAATAATCTCTGATTTACCTACTTCCTTGAAATGTATGGAAGTTGCTGTATGAGCTTACTTATGGCTTTTCTCTGAATTTATTGT
The DNA here is from genome assembly GCA_035221455.1 of Xenops minutus. NCBI lineage: Eukaryota > Metazoa > Chordata > Aves > Passeriformes > Furnariidae > Xenops > Xenops minutus. Next base: position 75,590,450 of record JAWWEE010000001.1, on the reverse strand, counting down.
GTTCTCAGCTCATGGTTTTGAGTATTAACTGTTCATCAGTTATGAATTGCTGCTAAGTACAGTTGAATTTAAACTTGTATAGTGTGCTATCTCCTTATTTGATTCCAAGTCTTATCAAATACAGACAATTTTTGTGGGAGCTTTTTTAGGTGTCTCTTCAATCACATGATAGTTCAACTTGCTCTTTTAAAACAGTTTCATGTTCCTGGAAGCAGAATAAAACTTGAAACCCTATATGCTGTAAAAGTGAATGTAAATAAGAAAATTATATCACTCCATATTATTTTGAATTAGTGGTTTCATTTGGTTTAGTAGGGCTCTATTTTGATTCTGTATTTTGATTTTTTTTTTAAACAATTTGCATTTTCAGGATGATTTCAGCTTTTGATTGATGTTTCATTTTTGTGAGTTCTTATCTTTAATTTGGTACAGATGTCCCATTTCTTGTAAATGATCATTTAATTTATAGATAGATGTGCATATCTAATTTGGTAATAGTTCAAAACTTTTGGGGAAATGGAAAAATAGAAGAAGGCTGTTGCTTATACTGCAGACTGCCATTAAGGACTGAGTTTCTCAGATATGCTGGATGTACTTCTTGAATACTCTGTCCTTATACATACCTGAAAATGGATAGAGAATAAAAAAATAACTCAAGCATTGTATGCCATTAGATACTGGATGCTACACATAAATCCTTGCATTGCTAACGTCTGCTGCAAAATTAATCCTATCAATATAGGTATCCTGAATGGCAACTGGATATGGTTTCTGTGCAAAGGTATCCAGTGAAAAATGAATGGCAAATAGCAAGATTCACATATCCAGCTAGGAAAAACCGAGAAACTGAAGGCATAACTTAGATGCCCAAATACTGATATGATATGAAAATGTGTGCAGTTCTCGAAGTTGCTGTTCTCTGACTCCAGGAATGTTTAGAAATTGTCTCATTTTTGTATGGATGAAATAGAACACACAGCTTATACATCAGTATTAACAATACCTGAACATCAGCAAGCTCAAATAGAGAGGAAATTTAGTTTTTATTTTATGCCTGTAACTACTTCTGTTTTTTTTTATTTTTGGAGGGGCATGTGCTATTATCTGACATTAATCAGAAAACAATTACAACCTTTGGCAAAAGAAAATCTAGCAAATGCTTTGCTATACCCTGAGAATATGAAGTTTTATTTATTCATTGTTGGAAATACAGAATGTAAAGGCCACATAAAAGTCAAATGAGGTGAACGAATCTATGTGGATGACAGAAGAAAAATGCTCTCAAAGCACATATATTTCTACATTTAAAAAAATATAACAGAAATCAGACTCGATTTTTCTAGACTTTTTCTCATTTTCAAGCAGTAGCTCAACTATAAACTAAATATGTGATTGCACGTCAGGTCTGTTTTCATAGATGCTTTACACTGATTGTTAGTTAATGAATTTTCTTTATTTGATTTGAAATGTAATTTTAGATATGCAAGTATGAATCTACGTTTATCTTAGTACAATCAACTTGTTATTAAAGTACTTGGGAAAAAATTATGGCAAACCATATTCTAGTCCATATTTAACATTATGTTGTGGAATAGTACTTAGAAAGCATGTTTTGTCTTCTCTTGATATTTGTTCAACAGAAACTGAAAGAAAGAGTGCCTGAGTAATCTCTACTTGTGGATGAATAAGTGGACAAATGAAATAAATTAACCTTTAAAGCTTCAGAATATGTGGGACTGCACAGCCTCAGTACACTAGGGCTTAACCTCTCCAGGCAACAGCAAGGCTGGAATTTTGGAGGGCTTTTAATGATGTCCACTTTCCCACAGTGTTAGGATAGTCAGTGTCCAGTTGGTTATGAGTATCTGTGTCAGGTATTATGTTATTGTTAACTTTTGGCATGTTACATTTTAGTTTGATACAAAAGATAATGTGGGGCCTCTCAGGGCCAAGCTTCACAGAAAAGAATGTGGACATCTAACATGGATATCCTGTCCTTACTGGCTTGGAACAATACATAATAAAATAGAGTTCTTGCAAGCACCATCAGATATAAAGATGAAATATAAAAATGCATCTTTGTTTTCCTGACAGATGTGCTCTTGTAGCTGAAGTTCTGAAATTTAAAAATTCTGAAATTCAGAGGAAATCTTCAGTTGTCTATCTTTTCAACAGCCATTTAAGATTCAAAGTGTCTACACAGCTATGTGGAGAACATAGAAGAACACTTATATGGATGGATGGCATTACATTTAACAGCAGTAATTGCAAGCATGACTTCTATCATTCAGTATGGTTGCTGGGTCCTGCCTTTTGCTAATGATAAGTTACTGTGCCACTAGTGAGTGGTGAGAGACTAGAGAGAGTGAGAGATTTGTGTTCTTAAGTCTAATAAGTGTCTGATCCTCAGCTTTCTGTGGAGGAAAAAAAAAATAAAAAAGGAAGAAAAAAGAAAAGAACTGTCACAAAACTGAACTGCAAAATAGTGTTTAGTTATTTTCAGGTGCCTGGACAATATAAGTCAAGACCTTTTCTGGCCATAGGTGAAGTTGGGTCTAACACTGTTGCTAGAATTCAACTTGGTAAATACATGTGTGTAATCTGTAGGTATCTACACTTGATGTAGCCATCTAGGCTTCCTTTTTGCACTGTAGTGAACAATTTCTTCTGGAGTGAACATTTTACATACTGAAGTCCATAATAAATTTCTAAAAGCACCTTTTCTTTTCCTTTAAGTGTAAAAGCAGTCTACACTGACTAGCTCAAGTTTAGGTAACATAGATACCTAAAACTACATAAGTTGTATTTACTAGTAATGGCAAGATGTTTCATTCAGTTTTCTACTCAAAATAGCATGCATTCATGTATCTATGGATTAGTCACCAAAGTCTCATCCAAAAAAAAAGAAGCTTTTGGCCCTGCAAACCACAAGTACCTTTGATCTCACTTTGGTCCCCCAAAGATTAATGCTGTATGTAGTTATTCACAGTAACTGGTGTATCATGGATCTTCAAACTCCTCCCACACACCTGTGTTGTTGAACAACACCCTTGTATGCTTTGGCATATACATATTATACTTGATCTGAACTCTGTCTAAACATGATACAATTTCCAAGTTACTAAGTGTCCACATTCCCATTTCATTCAATCTTTCTTCAGACTTTCTGTCTCTAGAGTTTGGAACAACAGAATTCTTAGTTTGACACAATGGGATTTTTACTGCTATGTATTTATTGTCTGCATATAGAAGAATTTTGAAGAGAAGTGAGAAAATGGTATAGCTTTAAAAGTTCAAAGAAGAACATTGAATTGTGTCAAAGTATACCTCCAGTTTCAGCCTGGGACTACACAGGCATGATGTTTCTGTAGTAAGAAGATAAAGAGGCTCAAGATATGTTACTGGAAAGGAGCAGAGGCAGAAATAATGACCTTCTGGTGCCTTAGCATTGTTCATTTTATGATCAGTTGTGGAGAACTTTGATGTGAGCAGAGAGCTTCACTTAAAGCAAGGAAATGTGTAGCTTTGTAACTTGAATGACTGTGAAGATGTGATATGACATAACTTGACAGAAATTGTTCTGGAAAAATATGGCAGGGGCTTGGAACTTCATTCTCATAAAAATATTTTCTTTATAATTATCAAGATAGTATTGTGAAAAATTCAGAATGTTACTAATCTGCAATCTTAACATCAGCTGATGGTAGCTGTGATACCAACAAGCTTGTCCTTTCACCCCTACTTCTACTTCCTTTCATTTCTTTTTTTCAGGTATGCTGTTCAGGTTAGAGAATGCAAAATGTATTTTAAGATTATTTTGAAATTCAAGAGAACAATAGCAACTTAGTGGAAAGAAGAGCAATATTTATATAGAACAGTATTTATATTAATAGCTAAGAGTATATGGCTATGTCCTTAGCAAATAACAAATTATGAGACAAGTGTGATTAAATACACTCAAGCTTTTTGAATAATGCAACAGCCTCTTGTCAGCATAGCAATTCCTCTATCATTACTCCCACTCAACCAGTTTCTGGACAGTGATAAAATACACTTTCCTAACTCAGTAAGAGATACATGAGTTCTGAAATTATTTGATAAAGCAAGCTTCCTTTGTAACTTCATTGTAACTTGAAATACCTTCCCATTACTTTTCTTCCCAAGATTAGTAGAAGCTGAATTGAACAGTTAGCCTTTCCTTTACTAGATCTTGAAGCAGAACATCATTTTAACATTGCAGATGCTACTAGATTTATAAGCTAGTTCACTTTTTTGTAGGCAGTGATACATAGCCTTTCAAATGGATAACTCCTGTCTGCTAAGGATAACCAGCATGCATCACCCTTAGATGTTCCCGGTTTCCTACACTAAGAAACCTGGATGACTAGTATAGACCACCTACAGATTTAGACTGCTACAGCTGGATTACCTAATTCCATCCCCTTGTTAGTTATCCTTCCCAACACCATGCCCATACAGAAATATTTTGTTTAGATGGAAGGCAAACAAAATTTCATGTTTTTGGAGAATGACAACAATTTTTTTTTTTCCCCCAAAGTATCTACCATTGGTATGACTGTGCCACTGGGGACTAATCTGACCTTGCAAAGAACATCAAGCCAAGGTTTGGCCACTGGATAATCGCTCCAGTGATTGTATAATGAATATGAACCACACCAACAGAAGTGGATGGATGTCTTGACAATGTTGCCAGAAGTCAGACATGCCAATGAGATAGGAGACATGTAGGAAAGAAAAAAAATGAAGAATGGAAGGCAAAGAGACAGAGGAGAATCACAAAAAAAACAATATAAAATGCTGCTTCTAGAAAAGCTCTAACGTGATTATGAAATGAATGGGCAAGACATGGATTTTTCACAGAATGTGCTTAAGAGAGTATGCAGTTAGAATAGGGAAACCTCAGTAACATAAACATCTCTGGTTCTGTTTCTGCATAATCGTGGACTAAAAAATATGCAAGTAATATTTTGGAACGGAAGAACTAGCAAATAAGCCACAAACCAACAAAGCATTAGCAACACAGAGTTCATTCTGTCTTTAATCAAGGCTTTGAAACCAGAGGAGATGCAGTATAATAATGCTTATAAGAGCCCTTAGTTATTATATAGGCTAAACCCCCAAAGTTTTATCCTATATCTGATGCTTAGACATAAGTGACTAGTTTAGGGTAATAGTACACCCACTTTTATGGATGAACTGAGTTTAAATGGAAGTGAAGAGAAAGGACATTATATTTCCTCAGTAAGTTAAAAATATTAGAGTTGAATACAAAGACAGTGGACTCAATGTACCATATGACAGGCCAAATTTGCCAAGCCACCTGATTAGTCAACCTGATTATAATCTCCAGGCAGCTTGCACATGTGACTTAAAATAGCATCTCTAATGTCTTTGTAGTAACAAACCTTGTCCGGAAGAAATTCAGTTGGTTGTTTATATGCAAACTACACTTTTCTAGCCTGTAATTCATTAACATCCTAAATTTAGGGAGGTGATCCACCCTCCCTATGGCTTGGAAGCATCATGATGTACTCACCATGTCCCAATCAAATGAAAGGTAGCAATAATCCTACAGTTCAGATTACTCAATTAGATATGCCATCTTGCTAGAGGGCACCTTTCACCACAATCTGCATTGCTCAGAAAGCAGTTCAATTAGACAGATAACACAATCCAAACTGAAAATTTCCCAGCTGTCCAGTTTAAAGACCAAGTTTAAAATTGGTGTGCATCTTATTTTAAACTTGATTATAACATGAATTTCTGCCAAAAGGCTATTCTAAAGAAATATTTCAGTGATACAGATTATTTTCTTCAAGACATAAAAGATAGCATGGAAAAAAAACAAAAAAAAATGAAGGCAAGGGAATTTAAAATGAATTGGTTTAGATAGAAGTTTTATGAGAAGAAATGGAGAAAAAAAAAATTCTTTTTCCTTTTGTTTATGTTAGGGTATTGCTACTTCCAGCTGGCTACAACATTTTTAGCCTTTGGTGTTATGAAATGGTATAAATGACAGTAGCTGAAGTTGAAAGGTCTCAAAGAGAGTCAGTAACCTCACAGTATAATAATCTGGGAGAAAAGCACATTTCAGAGCTTTTGTGCGTTTTGTGGTACATGAAACAACTATACTTACAAAGCTTTCATTCTGCTGTAACTCTTGGAAAAAATATACTGCTGTTTGAATCTATTATCACCCTGTTAGGCTCTCACTTGTAATACTTTGCAAACAGCCTAAGTGAATGTATGTAGAAAACCTTTAGAATGACCAGTTCTGTGACTCTAAGGGTGGAAGTGGATGATGCTAATTTTTGGAAAATTTTATTATGTAATGTCTGATGCTTTTCTGTATGTTTAACATGCTTTATTCAATAATTGTTCTTCAATTATTTCCTAGTAACCCTGTTTTATAAAAATACCAATGTAAGTAAGTGAGCGTGATATGCAATAATAAATTATTATCAGGCCAACTTTGCATGTGTTCTCATAAAAGCTGGAGGCATCCTGAAAGAACACTTATTTCTTCACAATTATCTGACACTTGTCCCAAAACCAGGGACAAAGCATTACTTTGTTGTTGCCTTTACTGATCATTAGTAAAACATTTTCAGGTGATGCCCTAAGGAAAAATTACTCCTGTGGCAACACTTGCTGTATAGGTATGGTATGTATGTGCTACTAACTTAATGTCAGTCACTTCCTGCTTGATTAGTCACTTCGGACAGGGAGCTGGAAATATGAAAAATACGTAAGCTCTTATAGTTGTCATAAAAATAGGTACCTGGGAAGAGAAAACCATATTAATATACATAAAAGAAAACCTTCAGCATGAGCTCAGCCCATCATAAAGGCCAGGGTCTGCAGAGGGGAAAGAATTGTAAAAACAAATCAAACTAAATAAGCAGCTTTGCTAAGGGCAATTTATTGCAAGCTACAAATTTGTCAGTGTAAGAATTCAGTTTGCCAGACTTGGACATCTTGTTTCCACCTACAGCTTAGATAAGAGCTATGTCACCAGCAATAAGAGTTATTTACCCCAAACTAGTCATACTGGCTACGTCTGTAGTGCTGAATGATACGGGGCTAAGGACAAACCCTCAGACCTGAAAGTGAGTAGTGCTGGATAGCCATGACTAATAGCAGTGTTCGCTCTCCAGGAAACTTAGGTACTTTTTGAGAAGGTCTGCTTCTGCAAATATGAAATTTAGGTGTCAGGTGTGTAATAAAGACAGACTGAGTTCGGCTTCAGGTTTTAATTGATTCTGGTGCTCACTGAACAACCTTAATGTCAATAATTGCATTCACACATTATACAGTGGATTTGGCTAAGAGAAAATAAGTTGGAACACTCTGAGGAACTTCCAGACAGTAAAGAATTAAGTATTTTAAGTAAGTATGTATCCAGTGTTTGAACTCATTCCCTGATGATTTTTTTTTTTTTCACCGTAAGGGTATCTATGGTCAGTGGGGCTAACAGACATCTCCCAAGGATGGCATGAATTATCCTAGAAAAGACTTACCTCTGCTGTTGATCATAGTTGAAATGTACGCAGTAATCTTAGACTAGACAATCATCTTTTAAATGGTTTAAATTAGGTATTTTTAATCCCATCCTGGAAGGTACTAAACTGCTCTCAGGGTACCTGAGTTCCTTATACAGTCAATGAGGAAGGCTAGGTTTTTTTGAAGATACCATAAGGAAATCCAATTAGCTTAACTTTGCTTGTTAAACTGAATCAGGCAGAATCACTCTCTTGTGAAACAAATTCTGAGTATTGACTATTCAGGAAACTTAAGCACTGGCTTTAGAAAGATTGCTTCCACAAATTCAAGGCATTTAGGTGTCCAATAAAGATGAACAGATTCCTTTTTTCATATTTTATTAGTTGTGCTCAGTGAAGAACCTTAGCATCATTAGATCTATTAAATTTTAATATTTAGTATTAAAATTAATGTTTATATTTTCCTTTTTATCATCTGTTACCACAATGGCAGAAGATTACAAAAAAATTACAAAAGGCATGCAGGAGGAAGCAAAACATTCTAAAATGTTGTATTTTCCACCTCTATTGTTAATATCATTTGTATTATTAAGAACTTGCCTAAATTGAGTAATCTAGGATCATTTCCCAGCTGGTGGATCCAGGTGTATGATCCAGCTGATTTCTAATTGGATGACAGCCATTACAGCCCTTTGGATGAGTAAAGAAGAAACTGGCATAGTCAGTATGACCCCTTACTTAGCACACCATCTTCATAATTTATACTGTGAAGATTTAAACAAAAGTTTAGGAATGACAGTTTAGGTCATGTCTGTACCTACACACACATATATAAAAATACTTCACAAAACTTTATAGGAATTTTGGAAACAGTTTATTATATAGAAGATCATTTAAGCTAGAAGCAACATGTAAATAAATAATAGAGTAGGAATCAATCAACAAAATACAATGAGGTTTACGCGATGAATTTCCTCCGAACAGATGATACATCAGGCTGAGAATAACAGCTGTCCTAGTTCAGCGGGAGGGACCAGTTGTCACTGGGTGGGAGTGATAAAAGCTATGTATTCTACCCCCTCTATT
>JAWWEE010000001.1:75512192-75581741 GCA_035221455.1 Xenops minutus | reverse complement strand
AATTGTAACTCTGACTCATAATCTCTCTGGTAGTGGGTCCATTTCTTCTGCTGGTTTACCTTCAAACCAGCACAACAGCAGATGACAAAAAAAAAAATAAAAGAGGGAGAGAGAGAAAAGAATACATTTGTACCAGAGGGAAATAAAATTGCTCAAGGCTGCAGCACTGTGGAGGCTTGGGAGAAATGGTAGTGTTTTCCTATCCCTAGGGAATCTTGGAAGTGATCTCAAAAGGCAATACTCTGGGATGGGCTGTAGCTGAATTGTTTCTCAGTCTCTGTGGCTAACATATACCTTAAGAAATCCTTATGATCAACCATGCACAGACTTTAAGGAGTTATTTAAAGTCTTATTCTAAAATTGCCTTTTATATTTTTTGATGATTGTTTGGGTTTTGTTATTTTGTTTGTTTTTAAAGGCTTTTGTAACTTTCCAATTCTTTTTTTTTTTTCCAGTTCTTTCACTGAGCAGTTTATCCTGCTTTGCTAGGTCAATTTTGTTTCCCCTTTTAGGCTTTTCTGCAAACTTAAGCAGAATTGCAGATAACATACAGGTCCCATTAAAGCAATGGCACTCCCATTAAAGCGATGCTCTTTTATTTGGTTATCCTCTGCCTACCAATCATCTACAGCAAACCCTGAGGCTACATCTATATGAATAAATAAAAAGGATAAGGGCTGATGTACGGGCCCTGATGACAGCAGCAAACACACCCATAAAGCTAAAATAATTTCTGATTCCCACACACAATGGCCTCTTGCTTACTGCTTCCTCCTTACTCTGTCCAGTGGTATTTCCTAGATAGCACCTAAACATTTTTTGACAGGACCTTAGTTAGAAAGGGCAGAAAGTATAGAAGCTTATGTGCTAGCAAATCACATTTACAGGAGATTGCTTGCTAGTAGTTCTTGAGCACATATGCCCTCACCCTTTTTATTAATACTACAGATAGCAGTAGGGTCCAGGAATGATTGAGGGAACAGCATTTTTCACAATCCTGTTTCCTTAAAGTTCTTAAGTTATTACAGCATTTGTATCTGTTGTGTAAGAGAAGTTCTCTATATTAGGAATTGACAAGTAGAACTAAAAGAAAAATATCAATACGGTTCACTTCCCCCCACTACATTTTTAGAGTTCCTTCCAAACCTGTTTTTTTCTCCATTTCCTTCCTCCAAAGGCATGCTAGGAAAAAAATAGAGGGAATCAGAAACCTTTAATATAGAATCACTATTTCCAATATAAAACCAAGACCAACCTTCAAAAAAAAACCCAGAAGTGCAGTTATGTATGGCATACAGCATATCACTCGCCTTAGCTATTGTATGTCACAAAATACCTAGAATATTTTAAAGTATTCACAAGTGGCTGCGTTCATCAAATTTTATACTTTAGGAAAAAAGTAATGAAATACACAGAAGAGCAGACATGGTTGGAAGTGGATCTCTGTTTTCAACAGAATTTTTTCAGTAGTGCAATTTTTGTCCAGAAACGAAGAATCGAGAGGTTTAGCTCATCATGGATTTCTAAAGAATCTAATTCAAAGGAGCTGCCACTGTCAGTGCCTTGTTTGAAGGCTGAAATTCTAACTCACAAAACGATTTCATCTTTCTCAACATTTATATACAAAGTCAATCGCTTTTTCAATCTGGAATATCTGGGATTTTTTTTTTCACATTGGAAAAGAATAACTAACAAATAATTCAACAAAAAATCAGTTTTAGTTGGCAAAGTTTAGTCTGTAATATCCTACACAGAGCACTTTCTCTAATGAGTTCAAGCATCCTTAACAGATGCAAATGATATTAGGCTGTCAGTTCCTCAGCCAAAACTATTTTCTGGTGCCACTGTGTAAATTTCAAGCATTCTGCAGTGGAGTAAAACTGAGATATCTAGTTTTTGATTTCTGGAGAAGCATTTGTTTAAGACAGACAGAAATTTTAGGGTAAGTGAAGTAAGTGGGTGCAAAGCCAGCCAAAATGAAATGACTTTTCCAAACAGACATAGCAACAGTCACTGCACATACTTTGTCAGTTCTATAATTTTACTTTCTAAAAATAGGAAATACAGTAGTTAAATAATAGTTTTCTGAAAGTTTCTCTTAGTAATATTTCGATAAAGATGTCACTTGAAGATGACAGTGCTACTCAAACTTTTAGAGTTGCAAGAGTGGGAAATTAAAGGTTCATCCTGAAGAAGATAGAGATATTTATTTATGAAAATATTAATTATGTATTAATCATTGTTTCCAATTGATATCTGATAGATCATTCCCCATCTGCTATGACTATCTCTATAGTAGATTTCTGTCTATAATCACCTAATATTGTAGGTTTTTCCACCAGGGAAAATATTAACAGAATGGACATATTGTAAAACAAAAACTGAAACAGCTTCTCATGCTGATTAGGGGACAGCTGAACATGATTAGCAAGTCTCCTAAAAATTTGAAGGCCCAGAAAAAATTATTCAAAAGATGAATGCTTATCTCAACCTATTGTGCTTAGAAGCCTGGGCTTGAGATTTTGTTGAAATAATTCAGATATAAAATGGATAAAACAGAAGAGTAGAGCAAGACAATGCAGTCAGATCCTCAGACATGGAAACAGCCATGAGGAGATGGTAGAAAAGGGAAGAGACAATAAATAGTTCAGTTGGAAGGGATCTACAATGATCATCTATTACAGTTTTCCCTGAGAGTTTCTCTCATCCATCAGAGACGGATGTTTAATTTGTGAAGTTAGATTTACTTTGCTGAAGATTTCTCTCTTACCTTCATACAACTGTAAAACCAGGGAAATAGGTTGAGACAATCTGTTTAAAATTAGTGGTGTTAACAAGTCAGATGACAGGAACCACTGCTTTTATCTTTTATTAAGTCAATGATTGCTTTACTAGGGTTTTTGGGTTTTTTTTAGGTTTTGGTGAAGTAGATACCATAATATAACTTCACATTTACACAAAAATAAAATCTTCCATTACATTTGTAATTTTCAGACTTCTTTTTCCACAAGGAATTGCATTTTCCTGAGGTACAAGTTGATGCTGACTTTTCACATCAGCTCTTATATATAACCCTTCTTTACCTTACCAGTCTATGACAGTTTTGCTCATATATTCTAGCTTTGCCTACAAGGCTATAAGGTAAAAATTTGTAAACGAATATATCTGTCAGTGATACTGATAAGATATACCTTAAAATTACAGACTGTCAGTGCTGTACTGGTTTTATATGTATGTTTTTGAGGAGTGATGGCATCATCCAAACACAGAGGAGTCCTGGGTAAACACAGCTTTGGAACATGCTCTTGTTATGCTGTGTCCTTCCCAAATTCAGTATTTAGTATAGCACACTCTCAAATGCTAGTTCATATAGCACAGTTCTGGTTACATGCACCAATCTTCCTGTTCAGCTGTTTTTGTATAAATTTTGGTTTTCATGTATCCATTCTTTCTCTTGAAGTGATGAAGATTTCAGTTTGAGACATCCATAGAAACGACTTAACAGTATCTGTAAATATTTAAAAACAACTTTTGAAAATCAGAGAAAGAAAAACCCAAACAAGCCAAGTAGAAAAATAAAGGTTAATATTCAGTAATCCAATGTACTATAAATAAAATTGATGCTGCTGAATTTTCACACTTTTTTTAGGCTCCAAAAAGTCAAATGTTACATGTCAAAATACATAATTTAATAAATCTAGCCTTTTAGGAATGCAGGCAAAATCTATTCTACTGATTATATGTAGATACAAGGCAAAGTTCTAAAGACAGCTGGGTGGCAAAGGGTAGGATGTGTGCCAGTTATTTCTTTCACTATCAGTGGACAGAAACAGGTGATTCTTTCATGTAATTTGTTACATATTACTAAAGAAACTTAAAGCTGGCCAGAGGAATTGTATCCCAAAGTCCTTCTCTGCCTTGGTTACAAGGGGAGCTAGGATGACTATCTCAGATGCAATTGTTTACATGGTTGATTTCTACAATCTTCAGAAAAGAATTTTTCCCTAAAAATCACTATGGAATGAAGCTTCATTGCTTTTGTATACCTGAAAATGTTAAGTGTAAAGAATTCTAAACTTTTATGCAAGTTTCTAATAAAACCTGAATTTGTTAATGAAGAGGTTAATCTCACAAGTAAAGTAACCTATTCATAGAAAGAATAGTTTGTCTTCCAGTTTTAATTTTAAAAAAGCAATGTGAGCTGGTACTATTTCTAGTTGTTTTGAAAGTAATGCATTAAAATATATGGAGTGTAATCGTGGTCCCTATGCAGCTGGGATAAAGTGGCAGCATTAACTTTGTTTTATTTACACAGTTAACAATGCAATGCTAAATTTAGCTGAAATAATTTGTCAAAATATGTCTTTTTCTAAAAGTCCTTTCTTAATTACCACTTTGTCCACAAAATGAATAAGGACTGTTTGGTTAATTTTCATAAACACCATTTCCATGACTTAAAACTTAATAGTCTTTAAAATTATTTCTACCATTTAAAAATTATTTTTATTCTTTTCATACTCCAAAGAGATCTAACCTTATACTTGCATTAAAGCTAATTTCTTCCAATTTTATATGTATATTGCTTGTATATTATTATTTATGTTTTCCTTTAGTACACCAAGGTGGTATTTATTTAATTAATTTCTTAAAGTTTACATGTAAGGCCTTTGACACATTTTGAAATAAGAAAAATAACACTTTGATTATCAGGAAGCTGTTTAAAGTTTAATTTATGACTGGATGTTGCAATTATTAAGTAACCACTGAATCATTTCTGAAATAAAACCCCTCTGTTTATGAACTTACCTCACAATCACACTCTCACAGAAAAAAAAAAAAAAAAAAAAAAAAAAAAAGAAAAGAAAAAGAAAAAAAAAGTAGCAACCAGCATTATTAGTAGCGAAAATTGTGATTTGTTGTAACTGGGAAACTGATCTCTGTCCAAATGTCATAAAAAGTACCCTTCTAATTCCAGAAGTGCTCAACATCATTATAACTCCATTATAAAAATTATGTGCAGACTTAATCAGTCATGTGTTGCCATTTGCTTACCATTTTGAAAGGTAAAAAACCCCCAATCCATATAAACTATTTAACATTATTTAAATTTGGGTTTGGATGCATGTGGAAATCTCAAATTAAATTCATTCACAAAAGGTACGTCTCCAGTATGAAATGTCATGCCTCTCCAGCTTGCTTCTGAGCTCTCATCTCCTTATCATTCATACCATGTAAGCATTAGCTCACTTATGGTCTTTTTTTTCCTGGACAAAAACCCCAAATAAACAAACATACAAACCCAGTTTCCTCTGCAACAAGTCTACATACAGCTTTGGGCATAGTTCATTCTACTGGCAGTTCTGATGGTTTCTAGGTGTAACACTATACAGCTCTCAGCAAAAACCTTTTTAGTCTACATGTGCATCCATGCAAATGCATATCCATACCAGAGGTTTCGTAAAATAAATCTGTACAAAGCACAAGCAGTACTTGTTATTCATTATTACAACATTAAAAAAAAAAAAAAAAAGAGAATGTTGTTTTATGTTGGAGAATATAAAAATTGGCCTTTATCTTGAAAAGGGTTGGATAACTTTTCCCTATGCTCTCTTTTTTTCTGTTTACCTTGAGTTGCTGCATGCCTGTTTCTGTGATGGTGGAAATCCCTGTGGAGGAGAGCACACTCCCACTCTTGTGTTTACATCTCGTTCCTGTGTGTTGTAGTGCCAGGTTTGTTGTTAGCGTATGCACTGTCTACACTTAGCACAAAAGAGAGGTAACAGTGATGAAGTTTTTACCGAGGCATCTAAAGGTTTGGGAGGGATGGATTCCACCATCCACAAACGAAGAACCACCTCATGATGGTTCTCAGTGCACCTCTCTACAGAGGCTATGTGGATAGGACCACAATGCTTTCACCATCTGTCACTCTCTCTGCTCTCAGATATTTCCATATATCTCCATTTATGTTGGTGGCATGAAAAGTTTGCTCTTTCCTCAAAAGTATTTAACACCACTAATAATCCTGGAATAAAATTCAACAAAGGAAAGTGCAGGCTCATGCACATTGGAAGGAAGAATAACACAAGGCACCGGTACAGGCTGCGGGCTGACCTGCTGGAAAGCAGCTCTGTGGAGAAGGACATGGGAGTCCTGGTGGACAACAAGCTGTCCATGAGCCAGCAGTGTGCCCTTGTGACTAAGAATGCCAATGTTATCCTGGGGTGCATTAGGAAAGCACTGCCAGCATGTCAAAGGAGGTGATCCTGCCCCTCTACTCAGCCCTAGTGAGGCCTCATCTGACGTGTTGTGTCCAGTTCTGGGTTCCTCAGTACAAGAGACACATGGAGCTCCTGGAACAGGTCCAGCAAAGAGCTATGAAGATGACCAAGGCACTGGAGCACCTCTCTTATAAGGAAAGGCTGAGGGAGCTGGGCCTGTGGAGCCTTGAGAAGAGACAACTGAGAGGGGATCTCACCAATGTATATAAGTATCTGAAGGGAGGGTACCAAGAGGATGGAGGCAGGCTGTTATTGGTGGAGCCAAGCAATAGGACAAGAGACAAAGTACAGAGACTGAGGCACAGGAAGTTCCACCTGAACACGAGCAAGAACTTCTTTACTGTGCAGGTGACTGAGCACTAGAACAGGCTGCCCAATGATGTAGTGGAGTCTCCTTCCCTGGAGATATTCAAGAGACAACTGAACACAATCCTGAGTAAAATGCTCCAGGGGACCCTGCTTTAGCTGGGAGATTGGACTAGAGAACCCCTGTAGTCCCTTCCAACTCAACCATTCTGTGATTTTAGAAAAACCTGCATGCATTTTTTTTGTGCTTCAGTACAGGCTGTAGAACAGTATTAAGGTCAATAGAATGAAGAAAAATGTCATTCAGAAATACTCCTTTTTTTTCTATTACCACTTTGCCATCAGAGGGGATAGAGAACATCCTTCAGTAAGGAATTCCCCTAAGCCACTCTTAGTACTTATTTCTTGCTTAATTATCTTGCATATTGAAAAAAGGAATTTCTGTCAATAATATTTGCTTCCTAAGGAAAACTTGATATTTGTGGTTTTCTGTGGATGAAGTTAACAGACTGAGATATAGCACTCCTGACAGAAGCCAGCTGAGCACTCAGAGCACAGACATGGTGTAGAATGCAATGGTAAATATAATTTACCATGAGATCCAGTATAAGATGTGTTCATTTTTACTTCCAGTCATCCCAAATGACACAGAGACACTAATCCTACAAAAAAAATTCAGCAGGTATTTTGTTGAAGAAACAAATATTGTAAGCTATATTAGGTCACTTTTGTAAATGAGCTATTTGAAGAATGAGAAAAAAAGATAGTAAATTGTAGATTTAATTATAAAATTTTATTTTTTTTTATTAGTATCTTGAAATGTATGTTTAGTCCATGACTGCTGAACCATAAAGAGATAACTTTTCAGATCAAATCCCTCACTTCTGGATCCAAAAAAAAAAAAGCTTCTTTTTTTCTTGGCTAAAATGCAGGAAAATTGGGGTGCTCTTTTAATGTATTGGAATGTATTGATTACTTATAATTTTAAATTGATAAAAAACACCCTACTTTCTTAACTGTCACTGTTAAACATTGTTTGCAAAAATGTAAGTTTTCAGCTTATTACCCTTTCCTTCCTTGTTAAATACTGCAGTTGGTTATTTCTCATTGTAGGTGCTGACAGTAATGCTTCAAGTTTCTACTTTTAACTGAAGTTACAGTTTCTGAGGAAATTAAAAGTCAATTTTGCTTCAAAAAATGAAAAACATGAAAAAAGCACACTATTCAGGACTATACTAGAATTTGCTAAATTAAATTTTTGTTGTTCAAGTCTTGTGTCTGCTTCTGGAGGAGGCCACTTGAATATCACCAAGTGTATTATCAAAAATGAAATTAATCTTGTGGTTTATATGGCATCTTGATAAATTAGGCTCTTTAGTCAGGAGCTAATAGTTAGAGTTTTCACTGGCAGTGCTGCTCTTTTGTGGTACTGAGGTAGTTGTCCAGACTCAGATTTATCATTTGATTACTCCCAGTATCTGTCCAAAGATCTACATGCAACCAGGAGGCACAATGTAACACAACACCTGCTTCACAGAATTACTATCTTTTAACAGCACATGATGTCTAAGGCAAAGCTAATCGTCCTTTTAATGCTAAGATTAAAAGTGCTTTCAAAATAATACCCACACCTATTGATCCAAGAGATTCAAAAGGGGTCAACTAATTTATTTCATATGTAGTTGCAGGACAGGGATGTCTATAAGCAAATAACACCTCTATTAAGGTATTGTAGTTTAATCAAGTGGTTTAAACCAGGACATAAGGTTTGTCCTAAAGAAATTTTTTTTCCTCATAGAAACAAATGAATGCTTAATCTCATTCACGCACCTATAAAGGCATTTACAAATGCTGTGAAAATAATGTGCAAAAATAACAAACCCTGTGGTACTGTACTCTTTGTAAAACGAAAACTCAGAACCTGACTGGTAAATTACATTGCATTTTTTTCCTTTTCTGTATATTCTTATTTGTTTAGAGACAGAACCATTAAACTTCACAAGCATAAAAATCACGAAGTCGATAAATAATGGCTGAAGGAGGTTTCTGGAGGTTACAGAGTCAAATCTCCTGCATGAAAGAGGACTGTTAAGCCACTCCCAGGTCAGCTTTGACGTCTGAAAAGCTCCAAGGACAGTCCCTGATGTCTCTGGCAACTCCTAGTCTTGAACAACCCTCCTGACTTTTTTTCCCCCTGATGTCCAAATTGAACCTCTCAAGAACGAACGTGTAGCATTTTTTCACTCTTTACATCCTCCGGCACTACTGTCACCTTCATAGCGTCCCTTCAGGTAGTTAGAAGCAATCACTTGGGACACGCATTAGCCTCCTCTTTCCAGGACCACCAAAGCCCAGTCCCTTTTTTGCAGGGTATGTTTTAGGCATCAACCATCTCAGTCACGCGTTACTGGAGCAGTTTCTCCCGTAACTGGGGAGCCCCACCACGGACTGTCATCTGCCAGCTCCAAGTGCCAGCTAGAGGGGATCAGTCATTTTCAGTTCCTTGGCCATCCTTCTCGTAAGTGGCCGGCCAGCGATGGCATGCTCTGGACCCGCGCTGGCCATCGCCTCTGCCAGAGGGCCAGACGCCTTGCCCGGCGCAGTGGGACCACCCTGGATGCCACGGCCGGTGCCGACCACGGCCCTTCTCCGAAGGAGGTTTCTGCGAGTCCCGCCGCTCCTGCGAGCTTTCTGGCCGCGACCCGACTTGGTGTCCGGCGCGGTTCTCCAGCCGCAGCGCCGGGCGGGACCCCTTCAGGTGCCGGGAAGGGGCTCTTTGTTCCCGGAACAGCGGCGCGGCGCCGGGCGGCCGGCGGGCTCCTCCCGGCCAGGCGGATGCGGGGCCGGTCTGAGCCTCCCCCGGGCTGCCACCTGCCGAGGGCCGGGTGCCGGGATCCCGCCCGGCACAGCTCGGCCCCTGCCGGGACAGCCCCTGCTCGGCCCCGACGGGGAGGTGCCGGCGCCGCCCGCGCCCCTCCCGCCGCCCGGCCCGCCCCGCCGAGCCCCCGGCTGCCCCCAGCGGCTGTCCCCAGGGCCGCGTGGGGCCGGGGCCGGGACCGGGCCGGGGCCGGCTCCTCCCCGGGGCGGTGAGGGGCACTCAGCGGCAGGGATGTGCGGCAAGGAGCGGCTCCCGCCCGTGGCCAGGGAAAGGCTGAGCGGGCGCCGGGCTTTCCGCGGGAGGACGGGCTCACAGGGAAGCAGGGGAATCAGAGAAATTAAGCCAGCAGGGAATTTTGCCTGCAGACTGTGAGTGTCAATAACCCCAGGGTCACACTGCTGTCAGCAAAGTGGCAACCCACAGCGGTTTTATATCTAGATTGGCTGACCCTCCCCATATCCCCTGCTCTGTTCATTCTGGTTGTTTGTTTTAGGAAAAGTGTTCCGCGTGACTTATGGACGGGAGTAATCCATCGTGTGCTGCCTCTTTAAAATGCTATATGTAAAGTTTGGTTGCTAGGTCCATTTTTTTTTATTATTATTTTTTTTTTTTTTTTAAATGGATACCAGATACAGGGAGAAAAAAACAGTTTATGTTCCAACAAGCCCACAGAGTGGATGTACATTTCTAGCTGTTATCAAGCCCTTGCTAATTGCAATGCCTTCCTTCTCTTTAAAACATGTATAACTTACACAGTGTCCTTTTTGCTTAACTGTGACTGAACGTTACAGTACCAGCGGTATTTTTATTCTTTTTTTTTTTCAACAGTGCAGTAAATGTTGAAAATTCAATTAAATTCTCTAAATACCTTAATTGAGATTGGGAAGAGCTAGTTTTGTTTTTTGTTTTCCCTATTTGAAAGCTAGAGAAAGTGACATCTGAGTCGTGAACAGATGGCATCAATCAGTCAGCACAAATCGGGCCCAACGTCGGTGTTATAGTATAGTACTCTACTCAAATGAACATAAATTTTGGACACCAAAACGATTTTTAAGGAAGTGTGTTGGAGTAATTTTGTCCATGTGGTATATTGCTTCAGTTATTACAGTATTGTATTTTCTGAGTAGCTGGATAAACAATTTTAAACTCATATATAATTCCTAAATAAATGGAAGGGTTTTATTTTATTTAACAAACCCAAGTTTGAAGTAAAGCTTCTGATAACTATCTGATAAGAAAAATTTTCCTATGGGTTTTTCTGTTCTTCCTATGAAACACTAAGCAGACTGATTTGTCTTTACCTTTGGTCTAATTGTGGGTTTTTTTCACTCCTATTTAGTCTATCTTGCCTTTTCAGTAGTGTATCAATCAGTCTTCCTCCTATTTTTTCCCCTTGCCAGCCCACCCCCTGCCCACATGCATGGGAAAGGGGAAAATTGCCTCACATATTCTTCTCTCAGCAGGCGAGTAGGAGGTGTTTTATGATACCTTATTCCTCTGTAATAGGGAAGTCACAGATTTGCCCTACTACATACACTTATTTAAATCTCCTTTTAATCCAGAAATCTATGTATACAATTTAGGGGAAAAGGTAGTTTTCAAGAAAATAAGGAAAAATTCTAACTTTGTTCCAGATCTAGTTTGTGTATGCTTACTGATTAGGGTTACATTTCCCCCTTTCTTTTGATAAACCCTTGAGAATTACTTCAGTAAAGGCTCCTCGTGATTTGTTCAATTCCCATACAAGCTGCTAATGTGGTGTGAAAGAGCTTATAGACCTTTCTCAAGCCTCAGGATGGGGATGGAAACAGCTTTCACTGTCCATGGGAGCACAGCTTTTCTTACCACCCTTTTGCTGTGTGAAGTGGTACTCCATCACCACCTGGGTACTCAGGAAAGCCAAAACTCACCCTCTACTCCACCCCCTGGAACTCTGTAATCACAACCGCAATCTGCTCTATGCTCCCTGATCCCCTCCGCTCACATTTCTCGTGCCACCTACCATCGTTGGCAGTTATCCTGTTTTTGTTACCAGTCACAGCCTACTTGCTCCTTTCAATTATTGTGAGCAGACCCCAGGGCTTCCGCTTTCCCACAGAGACCAGAGAACGAGGCTGCTTTTCTCTGGCTTTCTCTTTTGAGCTCATGGTACTGTTTCCTGTGGGGTGACCCAGCAGCTTTTCCACCCTTGTTCTTAAGGCACCCTTCAGGAAAATAAAGTTACTGGTCGAAATCCCCTCTGAAGGAGACTGGCCAACTTCACAGGCACCTCATTTCCCAGGTGGATCCTCTAACCATGAGCATCTCCCCCACCAGTGCTCCTGCTTTTCCTACATCGCACCCTGGGAAGAGAATTTTGCCTCTTCAATAAAGGGAAGTGCTGTGAAGCCTGGGATCAGGACGTATTTTGGTTGCACTTCTCTCCTAACATCACCTGATGGTCTTCTTTGGGAAACACTGTGCAGTGACTCTACCCTTCTGCAGAGACACGGAGGCTCACAGTAGGCAG
Source organism: Xenops minutus (assembly GCA_035221455.1). Lineage (NCBI taxonomy): Eukaryota > Metazoa > Chordata > Aves > Passeriformes > Furnariidae > Xenops > Xenops minutus. The sequence goes on along the minus strand of JAWWEE010000001.1, from coordinate 75,569,767 downwards.
AGAGAGACTATCTCCTAATTAAGACACCAAATTACTCTTTGTAGGATCTCAGAGAAACCTTAGGAGGAATCCGTAGTTTTCTTCACTAGAGACTACTAAAGAGTTAGTTTCTAATTCTGATAAATGTTTCATGTAACAACAGGTAGAAGAAAAATATTCAGGAAAAATGGCTTGGGAGGGAAGGAGAAAGAGGTCTCAGTCATCCCACTTTTTGATGTTAACAAACCACACAAAGTTTGTCATAGCGGGTGGTAAATTTCACCCAAAGCCTCTTTAAAAAAACAGTTGTTTTAGTTTTTTATTACTGATTGTATTCAGAATACAAACTTCTATTTCATGTGTTAATGATCAGGTTTCTGCATTTAGCTGCCTGACCTTCTCGTCCTGCAAAGTAAAAATTCGCTGCTTAGTCTGGGCAGTTTGAACATGAGCCAGAGGCAGCTACCTAACAGAGAATAACCTGTTCAGACCCCCTCATGGCTCAATATTCTCAAATCAGCGAGCTTTACTCATATCAGCTACAGGAGATATATAGTAATGCTTTTTACCTAAAATGTACTACTAATTTCCTTTTGAAATTTTTTTCAACCAGTTATGAACCTCGAGTATTTTATTCAACAACAAATTACTGCTACTTAATTTGAGACCAGTAAAAAAACCAAACCCTCCACATATGATTATATTCAAAGAAGATATTAAAGCACAAAGAAAAAGCAACACAAAAAACCCAACCAAACCCCAACTCAAACATAAAAAACCGCAACCAAAACAAAAAAGACAAAAAACAAACCAACAACCCCCCCAAGGAAAAATATAACAGAAATCTTTTCCTACAATGATTAAAATTTAGTGTTAAATGTTTTCATTTGTAGAATGTACAAGTGCATTTGTGCATGAGTGTGTGCTTGCAGATGGATGCTATAGCTGTGACAACTGAGAGACGTGTTTTAAATAATGCTGTGAAAGAAGAAAATATACTATCTTTTAGCTGTTGACCGTTTAGGTATCTGTATTATAAACTGAAGAATGTGGAAATACCTAGATTATGTTAGAACAGAACAGTCTAGAAGGAAATGTAACCATCTTGCTTAAAAAACTGTGTAGCAAGCAAATGATTACAAATGCTTGTTTTGTTTGCTTTAAAACTAACATTTTTATCTTCCAGAAAAATTGTCAGTGAAATACAGTAGAAATGAGATCAATCTCCTCTGGATATTAACAACCTACCCACATTTTTATGGATCTATAGTAAGATGATAAAAAAAATCATCAGAAGAAAGCTTTAACCTGTTCTAGTTAAAAAGTTTGAGAAAAGATGTTTTAAATATTTTGAGGGGGAACAAATACTTTATCATCAGCTTATTTTTTCATCCATCACTTCAATTTGTCAAATCCAAGAGAGATTCCTGGAACTTCAAGAATCTGAACATGATGTAGGTAGAACAGATATATTCTTACCTCCTTTCTTAAGAAGAAACAGTCACTTTGACAACGATCTTCAAGTGGCAAAGTAATTTAAAACCGACATTCACAATTTTAACACAATTTTAAGGCAAGAGTCATAACTCTTTTTTGAAAGCACGAAGTGAAATGGAAGAAACATACAGCTGCAGCAACAATAACAGGAAACCAGAAGAAAAAGGGGGTGGGTTCTGCCTTTTGATCTGAATATACTCAAGATAAAAGTAAATTTGACTTGCTTTGGTAAGTAGTTGTGTAACAGGTGTCCTGACATTTGGAACATCCTACACACATACACCTGCACACACACATGTATGCAGAGATACACATACCAGGTATCTAACAGTGAGAACTTGGCTTCTTAATCTCTTTGGTAATTTTGGAAGTAGATTCTCAATTATTGAGACCTGGACTGATTTGGAATTCTGAGTAAAAAGACTTTTAAATTTGACTCAGAAATTAAGAATGCTCGGGAGCCACGGGCATTAGTGCTTCACTTCGGAAACAGTCGTCCTTCTGCTTCTTCTCTCCCAGATTTTCATTAAATTTGTAGAAGTTTGTGTTATTGATCTTAGGAATGAAATAAAATGCTAAAAAAGGTAGATTATTTCCCTAACAGGAAATGTTATATTAGATTGGGACCTTTATAATTTCCCTGAACCATTTCAGTTCTCTTAGAAAGTGTAACTGCTACTGTGCCAGTCCTATAGGATGGCAACTATGCCCAACGATAACACTCCTTAAGATTAAAAGTTGACTTTGATTTTGTTCATTTCTCTCAGGCAAAAAAAAAAAAAAAAAAAAAAAGGTGGTTTTTTTGAAGAATATGCAGGAAAGGTATAGAACAAGAAGGATCTATATCCTCCACCCTATTATGGGTACATTCAAAGTTTCTTAGATTGCATGCCCTTTCTGAGCTGTGCATGCTATGCAGTATGTAGGAATGTGTAAAATATTAATACCCTTGAAACTTCAGACTTTTGGCATTCTGCAATCTACCTGAAACAAACTAAAAGAACCCCAGATGTCAGAGCACTTCTTCATTTCCTTCCATATGTTTGTATAAATTACTCAGGCACACAGAACTGTAATAATGAAGGACTGTGTGTCTCCACATCTGCAGTGTGTAACACAAGAAGCTCATTCTGGTATGTCTTGACTCCAGCCTTGACCAAAAAGAAGTAAGGACAGAAGCTGTTAAGTGTGGTCACCAATACTTGCCCAGCAAGTACTGTAGCTACGGGCAAAGAAGATCTGACTTGATTATACTGTTCTAAAGAGCTTCCATGAAGTGATAAAACTTAGTTGAAAGGGGTAACTGATGTGCTGATATAGACTCCTATAATTTGATTTTTTTATCCCCATCCCTGTCATGGATGTATTTTTTTTATTATTTTTAACAATTAAAGACAGATAATTTAGTCCCATGTTTTCTTTCATTCAAGATCGTCTCATTCACCTGCATTTCTCACAATTCACAAAAATGTCAGTTACCTTGGAAGTAACAATAAGGATGAGCTCGGTTCTAGTATTCAAACCAGGTTTATTTTTTCATTTAAATACTGCAATTAAAATAATATAATACTGAATAAAACACCAATAATAATAAGCAGTATTTTTTAATATATTAGTCTGTCTAGAATGTATTGCAATTTTGCCCTTTCACGTTGAATATGAAATTCAGAGCATTTTTTTTTTTTTTTCTGAAGAATGATGCTGGTGATAACAGGTGGCAAAATGATAAAATATAGCTGGAAAATGGGTAATGATGCAGTGTTAACACGAGTGACATGGCTTTGGGGCTTGGATTTGGTTTAAACATGATTGCAGCATCAGAAGTAGTAGCAGGATCTCTCCTGTGTGCCTTTACTAGAACAGATACTTTTTCAGTGTCTTCAATTGAACTGAAACAAGGTTTCAGATTAAAATGACACACTTTGTCGACCAATTTAAAGGAGAAGGAAATTGCCTTTGTACTAGGAAAAAAATGACTACTGCAGTCAATCCAACCAGTAAGTTTGAAGCAGACTGTCCCTAATTTCTGATGCTCAGTGAAGGCAGCAGTGCAGGTGGAATTTTGTAACAAATATAGTTGCAGGGAAGGGTGCCAGTGCAAAGAGAAGGTGGCACACACAATGTGAAAAAGACACAGAAAAGTAGCCAAGGAACAAAATGCAAGGTGCCTTGAAGCACTTTCAAGAAAATTGTGCAGGGACAGAAGCAAGGGGACGATTGATTGTAGTGAAATATAGGACTATAGGGAATAAGACCTCAAGAGTTGTTTGAGACTCTTAGAAAGTTTTTCTTAGAAAAATATTTGACATCACTGCTTTCACTGGCACCCTATATGGTAGCTAGTTATTCATTACCAAATGACTAATTACCATTATATTTGGCATTGACTTAAAACACATTATCTCAATGCTATTCTAGATTTGATAGGACAAAAGAAGAAATATGTGGAATATAATGATTTATTTTTTTTTAAAAAAAAGATAAATTTATATATAAAGCATGCTAGCTCCTTCTCCGTGCCTTCCCCCTCCCCCTCCCCCCCCCCCCCCCCCAATCACTGAAGTAACTGATGAGGAAGTAAGAAGTGCCTCTGGAGGCTTTGTTGAGTTATGCAGGTTTAGACATGAGGTTTGGACAAGGTGAGGAAACTTAACTTGCATTTATTCTCAATGTGCTTCTATCACAGGCTGTATACCTACATACATCTTTGCTTTTAGGAACATACGAGTTGTCTGCATACTGGTTTCATCTTTTCTGGATTTATGATTACTCGCCTGTAGACAGGACCCTATTTTCAGAATTCATTCTATTTCTATTCTAGTTAGGTCCTGTTACAGCATCTCAGATTCAGGACTGAACAACCATTTCACTACAGCCAAAAGTAACTTGGGTTTGACTATCATAATATGCTTTGTAAGCAATGATTTTTTCAACCTGGCAAAGTGATGCTTTTAATGACTGTGGGTTTTTTTGTTTGTTTGGGGTTTTGTTGTTGTTGTTGTTTATGAGAAAACAGTGGTATTAAAGTAATGCATATTACCAAGACTAGCCAACTTTTGATATTAGATTAACTCAGTCCTGGAGTTTAAACCTCCCTTTCCCCCCCCCCGCCCCCTTTTTTTTTTTTTTCGTGTGTGTGTGTGTATGTGTGTCTTCTGTACAAATTACAGCAATCAAAACAAATTCTGTGTTGTTTATAATATCTCTATCTCCATCTCTATCTATGGTAGGTACAGGAAGAACTGACTACACATTACCCTAACTTCCTAACATCCTTCTGAATGCCCCTGAAAAACATTGTGTGTCAAAAGTGCTTTTCAGCAGGCACCCTGATCTGGAGGCTGGAGGATCTGGACTGCAGAGACATCATGAGTGCATTTGCCTCCAGTTTAGATAGCACTGTAAGTCCTATATTGTAATAAAAACACAGGGATAAATAAAATATTTCATACAATATATATATATATATTTTTAAACAGTAACAATATTATGGCAAAAAAAAAAAAAATCACAATATGTGGCAATTCCAGTATTTTCAAAACTGCTGTCAGGGCATGTTTAAACTGTCTCCTAGCAATGCTAGAGCACATGTAGGCAAGATAACAAACAATTATTAAGCATTTATTAAAGTTCTTTCTTATCCTCTTATTTAGATGAGAGCTGCGGTTGTTCACATCCATAGAACTGTAACAAAATAAAAGTTAGAAAAAATTATTTCAGAAAAATTGTGACTTTTTTAGTTTCATAGACTGCTGGTTTGTATTAAAATACAAATTACCAGCCAGTAAGTCTGCTTATTGTCTAAAAGCCTAGTTTTCCAGTTTCATTTGTCATTTTTCTTATGATGTTTTCTTGCAGTGCATTATTTATTAGCTACAATTTTTGTTCAGTGAAACTCCCATTAAATGTCTTGTTTGATATATTTTTAGATAACTAAACATGAGACGATTTACTTGAATTTTAATTAAAAGTGAAAACACAATAAAATTGGACTATTATGATTATTTTATATTGCTGGCCTTAGTATATAATACGGACAATGACAAACTTAATGAAGTCTCTGCTACAGGTACTATTGTTATATTATTACCTAAGATGCTACTGATTATCTTATAAAAATAACTGCTTTAAGAAAAACAAGAATGCCACAACTGTAATAATCTGGTTTTCAGAGGCCATCCAAATTCCAAATGTGGCATTGATGTCAACAAAAGAAAGTTTTTCGTTCCCCTTATTTTGAAAAAAAATCATTTGTTTTAATTAAAAAATCCTTCACTTAGTCACCTGCTAGACTACCCAGATCCACACTTCTTTGTGGCCTGGCTTTTAATTTTGAAGTCAAAGAGCTTCAAATCCAAGGAAAAAAAATCCATAAAATATATCAGTTCTTATTATTTTGTGTTTTTCAGGAGCAAAATGACCTCCAAGCAAAGTCATTGCTGTGAATGCATGTTTTTCTTTATTTTCTGAGAAAATATAAAATGATATGCTGGTAATGCTTTGCTTCAATGAAAAAGAATTAACAAATGTATAGAGTATGTTTCAGAAAGAAACCAGAAATGAAAATTAGGAAGTTCTCCATCTCCTCTGAGAGAGATACTAAGACAATAATAAAATAGCAGAGGAGGTTAGTGTTTCCCCCACTGTCTGCACTGGTTGTCAATATATTTATTTTTCTCATCTTGAAGTGGTAGAATATCAGCTATATATATTCATGTCACAGAATCACAGAATGGTTAAGGTCAGACTGGACCTCTGGATGTCAGCTGGTTCAACCTACTTGTTCAAGCAGGGCCACTTGTGGCAGGTTTAAGAGGACTGTCTCCAGATGGTTTTTTTTTTAATATCTCTAAGGGTGGAGGACTCCACAACCTTTCTGGGCAACCTGTGCCAGTGCTCCATCATCCTGACACTGAAAAAGTGTTTTCTGATATTCAGAGGGAACCCCCTGTATATCAGTTTGTGCACATTGCCGCGGGTCCTGTCACTGGGCAACACTGAGCCTGTTTTCTTTGCACCCTCCCTTCAGATATTTGTACACACTGATGAGTTATCCCCTGAGACTTCTCCATACCAAACAGTTCCAGCTCTTAGCCTTTTCAAATAAGATTCTCCAATCCCTTCTTCATCAGCTTTGTGGCCCTTTGCTGGACTCTCTCCAGTATGTCCCTGTGTCTCTTGTATTGAGGACTCTAGAACTGGATGCAGTAATGAAGGTGTGGCCTCATCAGTGCTGAGTGGAGAGGAAGAACCACATCCCTCGACCTGCTGACGCTACTCCTAATCATCCCTGCATACCATTAACCCTCTTTGCCACAGTGACGCATTTCTGTTTCATGCTCAATTTGGTGCCCAACAGGACACTTAGGTCTTTTCCATCCAGGTGGCCCCGACTACTTGGTGCCTAGGGTTGTTCCTCCTCAGCTGCAGAACTTTGCACTTCCCCTTGTGGAACCTCAAATGCTAGTGTCTGCATATTTTATTCTTTTTTTTTTTTCGTTTATACTGAAGGAGTTAAAATTCTTGCTTCTTTGAGATAGTTAATACTCTTATTTTTTGCTTCGTTTTGGAAGAAGTAAGATCACTGCTTTCCAGGTTCAGATTAGTCTGTACTTAACTGCACTTGAAACTGAGATAAGGAGTACTTGCAATGGAGTTTGCTACATGTAAATTTGGTTGCACTAATTGACCTCATATTGAGTTAGATGTTTTTATACTTTCATTTTCTATTTCCCTTGTTCTGTTATACCTGAATGAAATCTTTTTCAAATATTTAAAACATAGCTAGAACACTTTAATACAAAGGAATTGTAAATTTAATAGAACAATTTTTTTACCATTAGTTCATATTGAAATATCCTTAGAGTAGTCACGGTTACAGTAAGAATGACTATTGGAAATAGAGGTCTTGATTCAGCAAAGTATTTAATACATAATTTAGTTTTGAAGCCTTAATAGTTCAAGTGAGTTCAGTGTCTAAACTATTTCAGTAATATATACTGTACATTTTTTTTTGTATGTTATATGAGAGTCAGAACTCATATCTAATGCTTTCAGTTATTTGTATTAGCCTCATAGATCCCATTTATTTCTAGGCACAATCAACTATGTAGCTATACAGCTGCCCTGCAGTGCATCTCAATTACTGTTATTCATTTAATCAGTAAATTTAATATTTTTAGTGCCACTATCTTAAAAGAGGGCTACTTAGCCTTAATTAGAACTTCAGTTACATGTTTTGGATGCACAAAGTGAATTATTTAGAAACCATTTTCTTTTAATTGTGACACATTGAAAATTCCAATAATATTTCTTTGGCTAATATATGTATATATGATTGGGTCACATACAGTATTCAACATACACATACAGATGTCTTATTGCATGTCTTTGTGCTTCTGCATTTAAATCCGGCTTATTTTGTGGATATGGTGCGTTACTTTGCCGAGAAAACACAATGTGTGTTTTCCCCGCTAAAATGTAGGAATTCTAAATAGCACCTAAACCTTCACATTTATTCTGCAGCAACATACATTTTTTTCCTCTAGATGGCAACATATTGCAAGAAATGTTGTCAATATGTTTGTAGTACTTTTAAACCTTAAATTTGACTGTCTCCAGAAGGTAAAGTGAAATTGCTCTTTCTTTTCACTTGAGTTTTTTTTTTTGAGGGTTGATAAGTGTAACACAACATATAATTGAGAAAATCCTGTAAAATTGGAAGAGTAAATGAGTTAGGTAAGATCATCAGTTATAGTACATTAGCTGCTTAAATATCTACCTGGTCATATGAACTTTTATATCAAGGTAACCTGTATAAGTATTTCCCAAATATGTAAGTATTTTTCACATATATTACTGTAAGAAATGTGCCTTTTGTATTTCCATATCAAGACTTCAAAATTCCATATTGACTCATTAAAATGTCTGTTTTGATAAGTAATTAAAATACAATGTAGCAAAAATCATACTACAAAACAGTGAACAATACTGATATGGAAAATTATGTATAAGATATTAGAGGCAGCAATGCTGTTGTAGAAGTGATGATTAAAGAATACAGCAAGAACCAATATGTCAGGAGAGGTGATATATTTCATAGACCAGCTGATATAAGCAGGGTGTTAATTAGACGTTCTTCCAAGCATCTCAGTAAAAAAATTGTATTTTCCCCTTGTTCATACATTTTAAACCTGTCTTAATCTTATTCTATTCTAATATACTATAATAAAAAAATAGACTGTATTTTCTCGAAACATTAAATAGAAATTCAGGGGTTCCATGGTAGCAATTCACCAGCATATAGTAATCTGGAGCTTATGTATTTTTATGTATGCTTTTAGAAAATACTGTGTGTACGTACTGAAAAATACTGATTTGGGACACTTTGAATTCAACCATATAACACATTTGAGGTGTCTTTTTTTTTTTTTCTATGTATGAGTGTGATTTTTTTGTCTATAAAAATGAATGCTGATACTTTATTGGAAGATTTTCATCTTCACTCATTTCAACAGAATCTGTCAGATCAGTAAATTCATTTATCTTCCTCTGAAGCTTCCGGTATGCATTCCTGAGGAATTACTCAAAAGAAATATTTTTCCCCTCATTTTTGCTAAGTGAAGGGATGATCTACTGACATGATCCTGAGGACCCTTAGGATAAGATCTGCAGGTGGGAAGGTCAACCAGCTGTGAAGTATGGCCTTAAGAAAGAATGGGAGGGGGCAGTGAAAGGGGGCAGAAATAGCAGTTTTATGACAACATTTTTCCACATGTATGTAAGTTAGTCATACACTGCCTCAGGATAACTCTGTAGATTTAGGGATAGATTTCTCAGCACTGTGTATTTGCCCTCTTAAAAAGGAAGTATTGAACTGGTATTTTCTGCCTTCTGGATCTGATTAGGAGAAATGGAGGGGTACCTGAGACTAATAGATACGGAAAGGGAAGGCACAGATCAAGACAGCTGGGCACTGGCAGATAGTGATAGTGGAAAAGCTGTGGGCATTTCCTTTGAGATGGCAAAAGGATGAAGATGACTTCACTGTTGGCTATAGATTTTAAGATGTTTCAAGCAGGAAAAAATGCTACCTGATTTCACTGTAGCAAACAGATGAAAGCTGCAGATACGTGAGAGTTAAGAGTGCAGCAAAGGAGTTTGTTAGCTGGTTTCTTTGAGATAAAAACATGAAAGTTAAAAGACTAATGGAGGGGTGGTGCTATTCAAGGTAAAGCATAAATAGCATAGGGAGATCTGTAGATCTTTTTGTGAATAAAATACTTGTGAAGCAAAGAAAATAGTGCAGGAAGAAGTAAAAAAGAACTTCAAGATCCCTCTTAGCTAGATAGAATGCAAAATTCACAACTTGAGCACTGTCAGTTTCAGAACTCGTTGAATATAATGTTACTGCGTTGTACTGAGACTTCTGGAGCCTGTTTGTAGTGTCCAGCCACAAAGTACTTCAATGTCTTCAGCACTGAGCTGAGCTCTGTGGTGAAACCCTGGGTGTGTTATGGAAAGAAATGGGGTGTAACATTGTTGCAGAGCTGCATCTTCTGCAGAAGGTGTTGGTGTTTGGTCAACAGTCAGAATATGCTTCATGCAATACTTCTTTTTTAAACTCCCTCAAATTCTATTGTAATGCATTAAAAAACAATAGTTACCATTAGGAGTTAGTGTTATGCTTTTGCTGCTGCTTGTAGGTAGAAAGTAAACCCCTTAATAAAACCATGCCCTTGATATTGAAGAAAGATGCACATTTAAGGCAAAGCAGAGAAGCACCTTGTTTGAACCTGCAAGGCTCTGGTATTACAGGTTTATCACACACATGGCCTCTGTGCCTCTAGGTATATCTGGTGGATATTTCTTATGATGCAGTTATTAGAGAGCAAGTTCGAGAGGAAAAAGGACTGGGATAAAGGAAATGTCCAACCTCTGATCTAGAATAGAGACATATAACTACTATATACCAATTCTTCCCACTGTTTCATTTCTTCTTCCCATGACTTAAGAAATTGCTTGGATCAGTGAATCTCTCAGGATTTGGGGTGGTACAAATACTCAGATGTGGTGCAGCTCTTATGATACAGCCTTTTTTTGTTTATAGCCAAAGGGAATTCTATTTGGAAATCTGTTTCACTTTGGTGATCTCCAGCTGCTAGATCAGCCCTTTAGGATAACTTACAAACTTCAGGCTTCTCCTGTCAGTACTGAGATTTTGTCAGCTTTGTTTCCAGAATTAGTGAGATGTGTAACAAAAGCATGTGTAGCCACCACCATCTTTGTAACTTATATCTCTTAGATCAGGGAATTATTATGCCAAAAAGTGTTAATCGGTAATTATAAAAATATATATTATTTAAAATGTAACTATAAATCAGATGTGGCTGTATAGGTGTAATGGTTGGAATTCAGATGGCTAAAATAGATTTCTGAGAGGCAGTGAACCATCGTCAGAACTGTCACCTCAGACTTGTTTGATCCTTACTGTGGAAAAACAGTCAGATCCAAAAAGTAATTAATTTCATCCTAAATTAAGCATTTAGGACAGGTTTGACCAGAAAGTGTCCCTTTCTCTCTACTGACTAGCTTTAGACACTAAATTTAGGTGAGAAGAATCTCACTCAATATCTGCTCTGAACAGCCCTATCCTGACTTGGTATGTGCTGTCAAAAAAACCGCTGCTCTAAGATCAAAATATGGGAGTTCTTTCTTTACTGCTGTCATGAAACTGCAACAGAGTTATAGCTGTTTAAATTGAGGAAGATCTGGCCTGCAATGTTGTTATAAAGTCTGTCACTTTAATGAAGTCACCCTATTTTCCTTAGAATGGTACTAATTCATTATATATTGGGGTTTGCACTAAGGCATCTAAATTTGTTAGCTATTTTCATATGCAAATTTCTGTAATGAATACAAACCCTTAGATGTTGTGAAAATAATACTGCACTACCTTGAATCTTTTAAACTTGTTCTGTCTGTGCTAACTTTGAATGTAAAATGCTGTAAAGCAGCAGAATCTTTTTAATTAGTACTTGTTTTAAAGAGGGGTAGCAAATGAGAAAAGAGCAAGGAAGACAACAGTGACAGTACCTTGCTGCAGAAGGTTGTAGAGAATTAAATTAATTAATTAAAGAATTGATTTTTTCCTCCATATTCAGAGAAGAAATTACTTCTATGAACTATTCTTTAATAATTCTAATAATTTATGTTAGTGCTAAAAGTTATCATACAGTTATACACTGAGAAACACCATTTTCCTCTTGGAAAAATCTTATGTGATAATTTCATCCTGTAGTTTCCTTTTCAAGAACAGGTTTTTCTTGTATTACCTCTGACGTAACAGAGAATGTATAATTCTTGTAATTCACATTTTTTTTAACCTGTATTTTAAAAGATCCCATGTAGTATCTGTACTTATTCAGGGACAGATTGCGTTTTCTAGAAAGTATGGAACGTTTTTGGTTCATTTAAGAATAAAGCAGGATGGATGCTGGAGCCTTATGTGTGATACTAGCGTATGGATAAAATCACAGGAATTAGCAAAATTCCACATAACTTTTGAAGAGCAGATGCTAAGAAAGGTGGCTGCTGTTAGGATTGTGACCTGTTCCAATATTTACCTGTTGATTTAACCAATGCTAAAAATCCTAGACAGCTTTCAGCAATACCAGCTCAGAAAGGGTCTTTCCTTCTATACTTCACATATAGGCTCACTTGACCTAGTCACTGAACCTGTAAGGGAACTGACTTGCCTTTGGGTTTTGACCAAAGCCTTTATGAAATTCCAAATCTATGGCAACAGTGGTCACAGCTGAGCTGTTTCTGATTGTACCAGCTTCTGAGTCAGTGGATTGCATCCAGTTATCCCCACCCAGAGAAGTAGACAGGGTACAGTATGGCCGAATTATATGAACTATATGTACTCTAGATGCTGAAATCTAAACTTTGTTTTGTGCAAGTATTAAACGGAATTGTGAATGTTTCCCTCTTTAACATATTTAATGAGACAATGATGGTTAACCTTGCTCCTCTAAAAGCGTTGTCTGTCCTCCCCAGTCTGCACCGCAATGGCCACCACTTTACTTTTGCTGGTATTACTGCTTGCAAGACAATTGCCAAATCAGGGAGGTACTCTGGCAGAGACCTAGCACTACATAGAAAGAGCTTGTGTTGGTCCTGGTGCTGTCCATTCTCAGAGCTGTCTGGACGCCTGAATCCTTGTGTACACATGAGGAAGACAGTTGGTGTAAGGGAAGGATGACCTTCTCATCAGCAAATTCAATTTAGTTTAGATTAAACTGTATCCTTAGTCTGTACCAGCATAGTTCAAAGTTTTACACAGCCAACGTGTTCTCATCACTTATCTAAAACTCCCTGTGGAAAAAGAAGATATTAAAACTTTCAGAATAATGTCCTTTTGCACATTTAAAAGGAAGATAAATCAGTCAAACATTCTGACAGTATATTTCTAATTTAAAGAAAAAACCCAAGCCCACTGGGTCAGACAGCAACCTCTTCCCCTGTTTTCCCATTTGGGCTTCTGTCTGTGTACTGATATTGATTAATAGTCAACTCTTAGTTTTCTAGGGTAATTATATAGGACAGATCATTAGGACTGCCTAGAAGGAGTGATGGAAAATGTTATAACTTCTGATGTTTTTTTAAGACACCTTTTGCCAAGGGGTTCTGTTTCCAGTAGTAAGAGCCAGATAATAAACATTATTCTGACAAAAGACAGAGACAGTAAATAATATGTATTGGAATAGTTCAATTTATTTCCATTGAGTTACAGTCAGTTGCCACTGTCTTGCTTATGTGAGGGAAAAAAACATTCAAAGTTTCTAAGTCATGTATTTTAAAAGTCAGGATATGTTTCTGTAAGTTTTTGTGATGACCTGGGCCTGAGTTTCCTCAGCTGTAAATTGGGACTAATTTTTCACATAGATATAAGGAGAATAATTAACTAATATTTAGGAAATACTTTGAAATCCACAGATGGAACCTTTTTAAAGTGAGTGCTACATGAATGGTGTTCCAGAGAGCTGAATATGTTACTCGGATAATATTCTGCCAAATATGTAAGTATCAATCAATCTATCTCTAAAAGTGAAACCAATTTCAGAATTGCTAAAATTCAGTACATCATGGAAACTAATTAAATTAACAGAAAAAGGAATGGCATGCTCCTGATATGGAACAGAAACTACCTGATGTGATTATTTTGAAGAAAACTTCATCTTCCATATGTCAGGAATGAGTTTTTCTTTCATGAGACAGTAAAGAAGTTACTTTCTTTGCAGAACAGACCACCATGGGATAAGATTTGGAAGCATAATTGAAAAAAAAAAAAAAGAAGTTTTACTTGATTAACAAAGGAACAGGCAAAAACACATTTTGTCTCTAACAATGCTAAAATACGGATTGACTCAGCTAACTTTAAGGGAAGTGCCCGGTTAAGAGTGCAACTAATCTCCCTGAATATCCCCTTAAGAGATATATACATCTCTCAGGACAAGAGTAATTGTAAGTGGGTTGAATCACCTTTTAAATCTTCCTAATCTACTCTACTTTTTGAATAGAGAACTTGTATTCCTGCTATGTTTGACTGTGTTCCTAACACTGTGGCTCAGTTGCTAAATTTATATAATGAAAGATATCACCTATTAAAGGAGAAGTAAGCAGTGCTAGCAGCAAGTCCAGCTCTTCTGCCTGCTTTTAAAAAGTGAAAAAGAAGGGAAACAAAATACAGAATGTAAAACAACAAAACCCTAAGACAAATGCTGGTTATTGAGATCTATTTTGGTTTTTATAGTGTTATCCTGTTCATGACAAGGTAAATCAGTAAAAACACAAAAAAACCCAGACACAGTGCAAGCAAAGGATGAATATGCCAAAATTCTATTTGTGTATCGCTTCTATACATAATGTCATAACACAAGACAGATCAAAAGCACACAGATGAGCCCTCAGTTTTTCAGGGAACAAAAAAGCAGCCTGCGGCTAGCTTTGTCCACCTATGCCTAGCACAAGCACATTAGCTAAATGATGTATTTTGTTGCTAAGTGGAAAGAACCAAACAGTGAAATTTTAAAATCAATCAAGAGCTAGAGCTGGCAGAATAAGAAAAACAATAGCATTCAAAGAAAATAACAACAACATCAATGAGGGAGCAATATGGTTCAAAAAAGAAAAAAGAAAAAAAAAAAAAAAGACAAGGGACCACATCCAAAACCAGAGTAGGTTGTAAAACATGGTCAGAGATAAAATATTCCCAGTGGAAGTAAATGGGAGAGGCAGTATATCTCATATTGTGGTCAAGTAGAAAATTCTGCAAATCATCCTTCATACAGCTGCCAAATACTGCTTTCTGTCTGCACTGTTATCAATTTTTGGTCATTGTATATGTCTTTCCATGTTTTTTAGGGGCTACTATTTTAATTATTTTAATCCCCTTGGTGATGGTGGTTGTGAAGATGGTAGACTTATCAACAAAAATATGTAACATGTCTACTATTGGCCTCATCAGTCAGAGCACAGCAAATTTTGGATATGTTAATGTGCACTGAATGAGGCATGTGAGTGAAGCCTTTACCCTTCATTTAAAAGTGTTTTAATTATAAGTGCCTTTTAAGATCCCACATAATTACCTCCCAAGAACAAAACAGGAGTCCACAGCTCAAACATACATTCATGGAAGCACCTCAAAGGGACAAATATGTGAGGTTATTTGACAGAAATGTAAATAAAGTAGGTATAGAGTTTGTGACTCTTGTTCTAGTGAAATGCTGCATGTGTACAGATACAGATTAACAAAATGGCTAATGCAATATCCAACTGCTACCAAAGTGAGATGGTTCTGTCCTGCTATCCCCATTGCTGTGGTCCCCCTCTGCATCCACTCTAGCATTTTTCAGACATGCTGAACAGATTGTTTGACAAATTAACAGAAAATTAACATGATAAAGAAGAGTGTAGTTTTCAGCTCTTTCAGAGGCGAAATCAACTAAAAGGGCATTTCCAGGAAGAGACAGAGACATAGTAGAAGAGCAGTGTGAGCAGCATAGTTGGGTATGCAGGCAGAAGTCAAGGAGATGGGCTGGATGTTTACAGCCACCTCCTGTAGCATCAGCTGGCTCATATCTGTCACTGAATTACATCCTCAGAGAGAGAAAATCCCTAAGAAAATAAAAAAACAAAGAAGTAACAAAAATTATGTAACTCCCCTGATAGTCTATCTGCCATTGAGGAAAAGCTAAAGAAAGAGAGCATTTATGTTAAATGCTTATAGTTCAAACTTTCTGACTCTAGGGAGATATAATTTGTACATCTGTTACAAGGAAAAATTAGGATTACACCAAAGAAGTGATTGATTCTACCATCAGTTTCTTTTCTGAGTGGAAACAGTTTATATTTTATGATTTTTTTTCTGCCTATTTAGCTCACAGAAGAGGTAGCAAAATTGTCCTGATTGGAGTTTTTTTAACAAAATGGAGGCAACTTCTGCTGCACCAAAGTGGGTAAGTGATTCAAAGAAAATGCCCGGGGAAATATAAAATGGGCAAAACTCCCTAAATATTCAAATAGAGACAAAATTAAATTAATGACAAGCTGACATTGCCTCTACCCACCACTCCCACCACCTCCCAACCAAAAAAAAACCAAAAACAAACAAGCAAACCCCCCCCCCCCAAAAAACCCCAACCAACCAAACAAACAAAAAAACCCCAACTGAAACAGGCTGATGAATGGCATCTGGATACATGTTTCATGCTTCATCAAAGAAATTTCTCTGGGTGTCCAAAAAAGCTAGTGTGCCTCTTTGCCTTTTCCAAGTGGAGCAGAATGTGTCATGGCAAATCCCAGGGATCACTATCCCAAAATGCCACTCAACAGGGCATAGTAAGCTTGGGTGGGAAACTTTTAATATACAGTATTATGCGAGAGAGGAGTGAAAGAAAACACATAGGGTGACCCCTAAGGATGGAACAGATGAATTACCAAACTCAAGACAATGGTGAAGAAGCTTTTCCTCGGGATGAAGATCTCAAATGAAGTGTGTACATTTTTTTGCAACCAACAAAAACCACTGACATTTGCTAGATGGAGAGCAAAACTGGAAAGATGTTGTAAGCAAAACTATTTTCTACACTATCTCATCTGCGCTATTGGATGGGTTCTGTATTTTCATGAAGTTCTACTTGGTGTTACAATAAGGCCAGAGATGTATTTTCTTAAAAAAAAAAAAGAAAAAGCAAAGCAAAACAAAACAACCTTGAAAATCCTGGCCACTGTAAGGGTTTTAAGGATTTTCTCTAGCTGGCCAGGGAAGCACAACTGAGAAGCTTCCAGAACAAAACAGGCAGACAAAATAGATGACCAGCAACATAACTGTCATCTAGAACATTTTTTTTCCAAAGAAATCTTTGGTCAAATTACTAACACAGATGACCTGTAGGAAAGACTGTAGAGTTGAAAAATCACAGTCAGATCTTCAGGCAAAAAGAGCTACTTTTTTTTACATTTGGACCACCCAAATAATTTGTATAGGATTGGGGTATTTTTGCAACTGTTATCTATTCTTTGTAAACCAAGACCTTGCTAGAACAGGTTCAATTTGCAGTGATTCAATTTTAAATATTTAGGTAGAACTGGAATTACACTTTAAATTGACAGAAAATAAGATTAGGTGCCTTTGAGTTCTGAAATTTGCTAAGCTACAAATCTTAGAAGTACAGCCCTGTAACAGAAAATGATTTTGGCTTTTGAGTGAATAGACAAATCAGGCTAAATTCAATTTGTGGTACAAGAGAACGTAGCAATAATGGGAACACAATATTTGAGAGCTGATAAGTGGTGAAAATATCTCCACAAAAAGGGCTTTAAAAATTATAGAGACAGGTAAACCTGGTTGTTACTAGTTTTTTAGGAATCTTGCAGCAGCAAAAACTGGAGGAGCAGAGGCTGGTCAAGAAACTCCCTTCTGTCACAATTTGTTTATTTAGGTTCTCACAGTTGAATGGAAATGATAGGAATATGTAGCTACAGACTGGAAAGCTTAAAATATATCGGATAAGTGCAGAAACTGAATGTTTAGATACTGATTTATTAATGAGCTAGTCAATCATAACTGTGAAAGAAAACCATTCTATTGGCCCTAAGTGGAAAAAGCAAGGGTAGAGCATGACATGCCTGAAAATTCATATTTGAAAGGAAATTTGAGCAGTTAAAATAAACCATATTGCAGTCTGCTTTGGCATCATCAAGATTCAGTAGGACGTCTAAGTATCTTACTGGGTGCTGAAGATTCTCCAGTCCCTGTCACAGTCATGGAAAGATACTTCTGCCCATGCTATCCACTGTTCCCCTAGACAGTAATTCAGTTGAGATACCAGTCTCTTCCTTTGTCTACAGTGCAAACTATGCTGGGGAGCCAGTTATTCTGAAATTTTCCTCATACCTCTGTTGCATGTCAGTGAAGAATATTTTGTTATTATTCAATTAGTTTAAATCAAACCAGGCTAAGAAAATAAAGAAACCCAAAATAAAACAACTCCCCCTTTCTTTATAAAAATGATAAAGAAAGAAATAATGATAAAAATTATAAAGAAAGAAATAATACAAAGCAGGAATTTTATCTAGTTACACTAAAATTATGTAAAATCTCTGCTTCAGTAACTTGGCTTAGCTCCTTACTTTCAGGCTTCATATGTGACTGCCTTCCTGTAGGTGTCAAGTATTCCAGCTCCTACAGGCAATCTCCTCTTCCAAGCATTGTCATGGGTGCAATTAAAAACAGCCTGAGCCTTCTCTTAATTAGGGTTTGGTTTCCTTTCAGGGACATGGAAATAATTCTTCCCTTCTCTTCCCTTTCCTTTTCCCTTCCCTTTCCCTTCCCTTTCATACCTTCTTTCTAATTTCAATGCTATAAGAAATAAAAGGAGAAACTGCTGAACGAGATGTTTACTCAGGTACAGAAAAGTTCTGGTCTTGTCTTACAATTTCAGAACAGGAAATTTTACTGCTTCATCTTGCTGGCTGCAGGAATGGTGTTCAGATAAATTAAAAAATTACCAAAGATAGGATTGTGCTAAAAAATTTGTTGTTTGGAAGATGATTTGGCAAATAGTCACCTAAAAATCACTAAATTTGCTGTTTGCAGTTTTTCATTTTATTTTGTCTTGGTTTGGTTTGTGTTCTTTTTGTAATCACATTGACCATACATTGTGATGGTGCTTAAAAAGACTCCACAAGATTTGAATGGTTGAAATGGCTTCTTCTCTTGAAATGGGAATAGGTTCGTAGGGCTGGTCCACCATATTTTTTTCTACTGAGTGTTCAGTACACAGTCAACAAGAACACCCTGTGTGCCACTCTATTCCCAATTCAGGAATATGAGTGAAGAAACCCATCAGGTAGTCTGTGTGAGGTACTGAAGGGGTCAAAGACATTTGGACTTCACAACAAACCTCCTTCTTACAGTTGCTACTTACAAATGTCCATGTTTTCTTAAGGATTCCTATTGAACTAGTAAAGAGAAATAATGAGAACATTTAAAACCAGAGTAGCCCAGCCACTTGTTGCATAAACATTGGAAAGGACTATACATGCTACTGATCTGAGTACATAATGTGATGTTACAAGAACTGATTGGATCCTGAGCCTATCCATGTGCTCTGATAAGGACCACCTGAATGACTGACAATGAGCATGGCCAAGAACAAAAGTACAGGAACTGAGATTAGCTAATAAGACAGGAGTTACTTTCTAAAGAATAATACTTCCCTGTCAATGGATGTTTGGGCATTGATAATACATATAATTTGGGCTTGCTACAAGGTGGGGCTTCTCACTTGATTATTAGGGAGCCAGAGTAAACTCAATGATAACTTCAATGTTATGAGATTGTTATGAACAAGTGGTGGGTAATATCCTGACCAAAAGACAACACAGTTGTGTGAGTATCAGAATTTATTGGGCTGGTTCTTTTTCTGTTTGCAAAATAGATCAGCAAGGACTGCATTTCTCAATGCCAGGGTTTTACAGGAAGGTGTTGCCAATCACTAAGTATTAGAAAATTTTAGATTGCTTTGAAAGGTTAAAAGAATTATAAAATTCATATAAAATAAAAAAAAAAAAAAGTAATCTGTTCTCTTTCTAGGATTATCTCAATTCCTTCATAGGGAGAAATTAAGAAGCATCTAGTGGACTGTTAAATTGTATCTAGTGTAGTTAAACTGCCTCTAGTTGCTACCAGCCCTGTAGCCACTTCAGGGAAGTGTACATCTACACCTGCAGTCAGGAATTACAGCTCTCTGTCCTGCAAGAAATGCATTGGCAGTACTCAACACTGGCTTTCTGGTTATTGCATCTTACTGATAGGAATGTACCAAATACAGAATAGTCCAAGAGAAAGTCATGTTTGAGCAGTGCTTTAGACATCATCATTTTAAGAATGAAAACTAAGAAATGTGTAAGAGATGTCATGTGGAGGTTGCTGTGATTAAAAGATTAAGTGCATGTGCCTATGCTTTGAGTACTGCCCCCCAGTAGTTTTACTTGTGTGCTCCTTTTGTGATGCAACAAAACAAAATAGAGTGTTTATGTTGCCTTTGATGAGTATATGACATATATGCTTTTCTCTAAATATCTGCTTTGATCACAATATTTCTTGGTTGCCTATAGAAAGAGCTTTTCATGATTCGACTTTTAGAAAACAGTAAGTTCCACCAAGATATTTGTCTGTGTATATTTTTCAATCACATAATCTTATTACTTTCCTAGATCTATGATTTTCTTCCTCATAGAAATACTGTCATACTGTCCTTTTTTTTTTTTTTTTTTTTTCCCCTAGACAATCCTTTTGACTGTGGTGGAAACAGTTATGATGAACATTACTATTCAGAGTGAGTAAGAGTGTTGCAATCTTGTCCTTAATGTGTATCTTGTCCACAACTTATTAATAAAAAGTTCTTTTTTATTATTTATTTTTGCCTTGGGAAACATGATCAAAGGAACAATTTTTCCATTGTATGTATCAAATTCTTTATGATACAGATAATGAAAGGGCAAATTCTCTAGCGTCATTGTTTCCTTATGTTTAGTACACACCGAATTTCATTGTAAGGTTTATTTGAGGATTTTTTTTCTATTTTTAACAGCAGTTCTTGATTCTAACATATTTGTTGATATAGTAGTTATTAAAGACAAAAATTAGTGAAAATGTTAATGTTTTCTGAGTGACTACCCAGGGAAAATGCAGTAACCATTACTGTTAAAGCTCTTGCACTGGCAGAAAGGATGACAGATAAACTGGAATGTGTCAGTACTTCAATTCAGTTACATCAAAATGTAAAGAGTCCAAAAGAAGCTTTGTTAGGTTTTCAAATGCTAGCACTTGGATTCATACCCAGCTGCAATGGCACAGTGCAGTACTGTCTATTATTGATGCCAGTTTCAACGCCATTGCGCAAAAAGGTTACTGAATATCCTTAACATCATTTGAGCTGCAAAAGGAACCCCTCACTCCAGTGAACATGACTTCTCTTCTTGTTATGAAGACAGTATAGTGAGAGCATTTGCTAATCCATTATCATTCTGTTGTGTTTATCACTTTCATCCCTCTTTTTTTTTTTTTTTGTACTCGACTCTTTTTCTATTTCCCCTCTATTTTATGCCTGAAACATAAGTTTCAATGTGATAAAATTAAGTGTTTATAGATAATATCATCAAACTACACACTCAACACACCAAAATTAAACTTGATAGATTTCTGCTTTAGTCATTGAACAGAAGGGTAATCTGTGCATTATGGTTTAAAAAAAAAAAAAAAAAAGAGCCTCTGGCTCCATGCAAGAGAATCAGAATGGGAGAAATTTAATTTGAGTTCTGGAGAGTTAGTTGTAACAGCTAAGACAGTGGCTCAAATATCTCTGTGTCTAGCCATTTTTTTCCCCCCTCAAAGCCTACCATTCTCATGGCATTGTGCTAAGCAGAATGGCATTTGTACCTGAACAGGTGCAGTTTACAGTCAAGTGTGTAAAGCATAACATGCCCCATTTTCAGTTCAAGTTCACAATTTCATACACTGGGGGGATTCGGTTCATCCATATTGTTTCCTCTCAGAGGTGAGCATAGCTAGAAACAGGTCATCTACTGCTTGTACTTCCTTGTTCCAAATGTCACTGTGCCAGCAAAGAACAATTCTGAGTTGCAATTGAAACTGATTGATTTCAGTGAAGCCTCATTTGTCATAAAACTGGAAAATTCAGTGTCAAATCAAACTCTGTATATTCTGTAACTGAAAAATTCAAACACCTGTCCTGTGGTACAAAGCAGTGAAAGGTGTGGAAAAGAAAACTCTAAAGTTCATAGGGTGGTGCAGCAAAGTTCTTCAGACACTTAAAGAGCAATTACTTCAGATAGAAGGAAAATGCTACTCTGAGTCAGAATTTTAAAATTGAATCAGGTGCAGTGATGTAAATTTATCTGAAACATGAACAAAAAAGCAGCTGCCAAGAGGAAATGAATGATCAGCTTCTGCCCATAGATAGCTGATAGAAGTGGTAAGCTAGTTTTCACTTGGTTTGGTAGATTCTTTTGATATTACCATTGTAAATTGTAATGTGTTAATGATTTAAAAAACAAAACCAAACCAACTGTTGCTGATACAACAGTAGATTATTTTAAAGGTAAATCTCAACCATGTTCCCTGAAACATTATTATGGGAAGCCTAGGCTCAAGCAGGACCTACAGTGTGAACGAGCCCTAAATGGTAAGTTTTTGGAAACATATAGGTTTCAGCTGTCAGGCAAGGAGGGATGTATGTGCATCTTTCTCTTAGGATATATTGTAATGTTGTATTCAATATCCTTGTCTTATATGTGCGATTTTAAAAACAATCAATCAATCAAACAAAGAGTGTTGTTGAAAAAGCTGTAAATATCCCCAATTGGGAAGTTATGAGGAGGGCTCTTATTCTGTCTTCTGGGGAATTGGGGTGTGCTACCTTTACTTCTCTATTTATTGGTTACTATGCACACTGGGACCCTGATGTTCTGTTGCTACACATATAAACAATTGTATTTATTTAAATAAGAACAATAAACATCTATGACATTTATATTTTGGGTTTCATGAAACAAATTCCCAGTTCATATTTACTTTCATACTCTTATCTAACAAGAATTCTGGAGGTCAACAAGTTGTATACTTTTCTATATATTAACTTATACACCTAGAATAAAATTTGGGTTTGTATTTTGAACACATTTTTTCTATTGATACATCTAAACTAAGTAATCTTAGTTTTTAAATCTACTTATAGATGATTTGCTAAGAGTTTCAGTGAACAGTTGCTCATAAGTGTGTGACAAGGGTGAACAGCTGATTGAAAAATGTAGTCAAAGAAGGCAACTAAATATGTTTTCAATGCTTATCTGGAATATTACTGTCTAAATGTAAAGGCATAAATTGAGTTGGATTAAATTCTGATTTCTTTAGAAAGATTCTCTCTGTCTCAAAAAACATTGATTAAATGAATTGAAACAAAAATCTTGTCAATTCCTCTGTTCTTTAGGGGAGTTCCTATAGTAAGCATCTAAGAAATGGTATGATTTATTTTTTTTCATAACACTAGCTCCATCCCCAAAGTGACATAATTGGGAAATCCCATATGTGCATATCATCTGCTGCCTGTTAAATTACTTAACTCAAATTGGTTTTGGTTATATCAGTCAGCCTCAGACTTAATGCAATTCCTGAGGAGGTTGTTAACCTTAATATCAGTTATTGGCAAGAGTTTAAATTACTATTGTTAACGGGATACTGGGACAGATTATTTTCTAGGAGTATATTAGGTTTCCTCCAGTTAAACAGAATACTGAGATATAGGTACAAACGCACAGATTTGTGAAGGCACAAGTTCAGCTCAGTCACAACAGAGTGCTAAGATGATCTTCTCCACATTTAGAACAAAAAAAAATCTTGGAAGTATTAATGTAATATTAATATTTCAAGTATTTAAAAATGTTTGAAATAACTTTAATTTGCTGAATTAAAGTATGAGAACAGATATCTCATCACCCATGGAAAGGACATAACTTTTTTTAAGTAGTAGTTTAATGGTGGACTTTCAAGAATTGAACTAACAATGACCAGAGGCAGCTGCTAATCAGCTGATAAAACCTCCTTGTATCCTCTGAGGTTGAATCAGCTCCTTCTGGATAACTCAAAATTGAACTTCATGGCAGACCCTAATTTCTAAAATTGGATGAACCTGATCTACTGAAATGTATTAATTTATTAGCTGCTATAAATTCAGAAATTTGAACTTTCTCACACCACTAAGGCTCCAAATAACTGACAGTGACACAGAGCTATATCAGTACTATGTTTCAGGTAGCCTTCTATTTTTATGATTTTCAGATTGCAATCTGATTGTAATCATCAAGGCAAAACAGAAATTAGTACAAATCAATCCCTTTACTTCCTGATGATCTTTTTCTGACTTATTGAAAGGATCATATGACAGAATAATTTGTTTACAAAAAAAAAAAATCCATTGAAATAGTGAAGTCTTAAGATTATGACTAGGTAGTAATGGTGCCAAATAATAAAAGGCTAAACAGTCAAATCCAGAGTGAATGACCACAACTATTAAAAATATAAAAAAAAAAAACAAAAAAAAACAAACTAGAAAAAAGAAAAAAATTGTTCTGTGTATTGTTCTGTCTAAAGGATGACTGACAGGTTGATTTATGGAAGATTATATTGAATATATGTATAAAAATTTTAGTTACTATTTTCAAATTGAGAAAAATAAAATATGAAATAGCTACTCATTCCAGTTGACTGGACTTAATTTCCAAAAAATTCTCAACACATATTAAATATAATATTCTAGAAAAGACACTATAGTGAAATTTATGAAAAAACACACGTGCATACAGTTAGATTTAAAAAAAAAAAAAAAAAGATAAACATCTACATCAAACTACGTACTGTTCTGGAAGGAAGTTAGACAGTGCTAAGGCTCACCCAGAGGAATGTCAGAGATGTAATCTGACACATACTAAGAAGTCTCTCTTTGCAGAGCCCTTTGAAAGAAAATGTGTTTCCTCTCATTCTCTCAGGATTATACAATATTTAGAAACAGCCAGTAGTTCCAACTTTAGTACTTCCAGTTGATCCCTGATGTAGGTTATTCATGTATCGTTTAAGACTTGCAATGCTAGCATAGCAGAAGTCTGAAACAAATTTTCAATTAAAAAATATATGTAATTTAGGCTTGAGAATTGCATGAAACTGAAAATACTCAGAATTAATCTTTCACTTCTTGACAGCTAAATATATTAGACTGTAGAATGATCTCTCAAGGGTAGCAGTTAAAATCCAAATACTTGGTATTTTTAAAAGTAGTTTTTGCAAATGCATAGTAGATGTATAACAGCAAACCATACTGCTTTGGTAAGCAGAAAGGCTGCATAGCTGTCACCCAAACTGCTAGCTTGTAAGATCGAGGGGTTCAATTTCTGTTTAACACTGGTCCCAGAAAGTATCTTTTGCTCAACTAAGCAATTGCTCAATAATGCAATTTTGAGACCATACCAGTGAGTTTTGCAGTTTTGAAACAGCATGGATAGAATGGAAGATAGAAGATGTAGAATGGGTCATAGAAGACATTTTGTTTGTCAAGCAACAACCTTGAGATTTGTTTCTGTTCTCCTGAGTTTGATTCTGTGACTCTTTGAGAATCAATTTATGAAACATAGAGATGATCTCCAGAGGTCCCTTCCAACCCTAACAATTCTGTGATTCTCAAACATGTATTTCCAAGAATGACCTTTGACATTTCCATAGCCAGGACCTAGGAACTTTTTTGGCCTTACTCCCTAAAGGGAGAGCAATGGGATTTATCACTGGCACACTCTTCTCCATGACGTTTCCTGAACAGAATATGTATCAAATGAGTTTGGTAAGGTAGGTAGGTTGAAAAATTGATTAAAATAGTTAATTTTAGGGGTGACTGAGACTAACTGTTTTGCTACAGTAAGGTCTGTGTCCCTGCCAATGAGATCAGAGCCATTGATTTCTTTTGCCTGACACCAAGACCCAGTTTTTCTCACACACGCTCCCATAGAAAAGTACTAGCAGTTTCATCATGATGAGCTGAACTGTCAGGTCTTGTCAGCTAGCCAAGACTTCTACAATTGTTTGACATACTTGTTTTAATTGTAGATTCCCAGATAACTCCCCATTTACAAAGTATGCCGTACCTCAGTTACATCTTCAACCATTTTTCAACTGTTTTTTCTTAGTCACCTCCAGGTCTCATCTCTTACACTTCAGGTGGGATTGAAGCTTCCTTACAGAAGTTTTAGCAACTGGCAATCAGCATGAAGCTCTCTAACAGACTGGTGACATAACATGCATCCTTTCACAGAAGTCATAAGCAGTACTGGTTAGCCTCTGCAAGCCCTCACAATTCCTAATGCTAAAAAATCTGACTTGTAGGCTTTTTCTCTGATAAGGAGAACACAGCTACCGCTGCCTTATTTAAAGCCTTCAACTAAAATTCTGACAGCATCAACAAAAATTACCAATTTTAATATCTTATCTATACATTGGCATATTACAGGCAGCCTTAGGAATCATAGTCAGTAAATAAACCAGTCAGTTGTACTGAGAAAAGATGTGGCTTGTAGGTAGAGGTAATATCTTTTCTTAGAATAGCATGTATAGTTGGGAAAAGAACATATAACCCCTTCTTAAGTCTGGTGTAGAAGTAACAGACTTCAAAGTTAAATTTGAGTTGACAAGACCTGTTCAGTTTAATTTGTTTTGACTTCTCTTTACATTTGTGCCAAATTACTGACTAGCAGTAGCAGAAAAAGAAAAAAAGAATGAAAAAGAAAACAGAACTGAAAAAAAAATTACCTTTTTATCAGCTCATTTAATTCATCTTTTGTTTGCTTCCTTCCTCTACTTGTTCCTGCTATCAGCTGAAATATTTAATCCTGCCTGGTATTGGCTTTAGCATTCTGTGTGATTGAAGCAGATTCAGTTCTTTAACCTGACCAACCCCTGCATGCAAGACCCTTTCTTTTTTTTATTTTCCTTTTTCTTTTCTGTGAAGTTATTTTTTTTTCCATTTTAATGAGGTGAATCAGTTTATCTTGTGATCAAATTATCATGAACACTTGTTCTAAGTATGCCACAGGAGTGTGGGCTAGTGCAGATGGAAGCAAAAAGGAAAAGTTTCTCATTTGAGAAAGCTGTTCAGTTTCCACCATGCTGCAAAACTGTACCCTGAAATATGGGCAACTGGATGTTTGCCCCCAGCAATAATGAAATTATTTCTGAAGCTTATGGACATTACTTTTTCTGTATATCCAGCATAAATGTGAGCGGTAAATACACTGGTTTGTGGACTAGTTACGTGAAATGATAGGAGTCAGCATTCAAAATACAGAGCAGCTTCCAAAGGTAGAAGTAAATTCCATTATCAGAAGAGGTTTCCTTTAAATAGAAAATCAGATGAGGCACTATGCCAACATTTGTTTGAGCTATACATATGGCAAACTAGAAAAATTACCTGCCTATGGAAGACATAAAGAAAGACACAGAGACAGGCATTTAAGCTCTTACCCTGGGACACTCTGCTTAGCCACAAGAGACTGAAGTGCTAGCAAAAATGAGATTTGGGATTCTAAGCAGCAGTGTTGTTTTAATTTGTTGACATTTAGAGGGAAAAAAAAATATTTGCGCATTATTATATCACAAAAATATTATGTTTACCTTGTGGAAAAAAAGCCCTCATAAAACTTTAGATTCAGCTAATTGTTTGGGTAAAACAAAGGGTGAATTTACTTTATGGATAAAGCTGTGGACAAAAATACTGGAAAAACATGCTTGTCTTTCTTAATTCTTTTTCTCTAAAAAGAGAAACAAGAAAATATTATGGTATTTCAGAATTTGTTTATCTGTTTATATGATTAG
This sequence comes from Xenops minutus, assembly GCA_035221455.1. Classification (NCBI taxonomy): domain Eukaryota; kingdom Metazoa; phylum Chordata; class Aves; order Passeriformes; family Furnariidae; genus Xenops; species Xenops minutus. Next base: position 75,542,289 of record JAWWEE010000001.1, on the reverse strand, counting down.
GAAATGTTGAGTGAAGAAAATCACATAAAGGGTTTTTCACATAAATGTGGGTTTTCAGCTTTAGGTTTATTTTATTTCTTTTTATCTCCCCTCTGACTCTTCTGGTTGGTGGTAAAACAGTTCTATTTGTTTCTTCAGGTACATATCTCCAGATCAGCTGCAAAGATAAATTATATTGGACAAATGTAGCTGTATAAACTTAATGAGAAAAGTAAATCACAGGAAAATATTCCAATCAACACTTTGATCTTGAATTGTTTTTTACTTGAAATGGTAAAAGAAAAAAAATATTCTGAAACAGAGATATGTATTTATTTTTAAAATCATAAACTCCTTTTAGAGTTTCAGGGCTTGTCCTTCTACTGATTCCCTGTTTTTCACAGTTGTTTACCTTAGAGAAGAAGCTGTAGTTGTGGAAAAAAGCAACCAGAGACAAAGTGAGGATTTTAAATATTCTTTTCATGCTTTTACCTCCCTTTCCTTTCTTCTGGAAAATTGATTAAAAGCATTCTTTTCAAATTCCACTTTTACTTTCCACTTCTCATTCTTAGCCTATCTTTCGTTTTTCTTTGAGCATTAAACTTTTCCTTTTAATTTTCAGTAAGGAAAAAGGAAAAGAGGAAATAAGTGTTTTGATTCTGTTCTCCAATTTCATTTTTATTAAGTGAAAGCAAATGTGGAAGGAAAAATATCCCCTTTGAAGCAGTGTAGTTTCTAAATTAGGAGAATTCAAAATAATTCAAAATCATAATCTTTTGCAAATTCATTTTGCACAAGTATTTAGCCATATTATTTTGTAACTTAAAAATAATAAATGACCATTCTCCTCTTAGCTTTTTCTATTGTTTTGTGTAAGTCTGGTGGTTCACGATATCTTCTTATTGCATATGTACAGCACACAGCACAGTGGAGTCTGAGTGATATTCAAACCTTCACTTACAGAAGCAAACTGTAAGTGAAGCAACCGTAGGAAATTATTTTATAGTGGATGAAAACTGGTAGAAATTAAAATGTGAAAGCTACCTATTGAAAATGTATGCAATTGCTGATGCAAAGAGTTCTTTAATAATTGAAATAAATCATAGTTACAGAATTATCTGTTTTTACTTAAATTCTGAGGACTTAGTATTTCAAGAGCAGAATTTTACACTTGCTTTGAAAGAAATGCCATTAATTTGGATTTATTATGCTAGTTAAAGAGAACTAGAGAGGGACATGGAACTGATTACTTTTAACTAAAATGAGCATTCACCAAAAAATAATATTCAGTTGGTCCTGGGAAATGTATAAGCTGAATTTCCTGTTCAACAAAATATCCTGTGAGGTGAGCAAATGTTATCAATGTAGTAAAAGACTTAGAAACATTCGCATCCATGTTTATTTCAATATTTTCCATTTAGTCAGAAATATTAGTAAAGGCTTCAGGGTGATACTAAAATTCTGGGGCATTCTGTTACCACTCAAACCCACGCTGCTCTGCCCCCTGCCCCGTCCTGTTCCATCAACAACGAGTTTGTTTTTATTCTACAAAGCAGCTTCCTGCTTTTCATGAAAGCATTTCTTTCAGCTACCACCTTAATATTCCTTTTTCTCAAATAATTTGTATAGAGTGTGGAGTTCCTTTGAACAGCAGAGAGAAGCCATACAGAGAGCAGGACTTGGAGAAGAACAGAGATAGCTGCCATCTGCCACTTTAGCTAAACTGAAGCAAATTGAAAAGGCTCTTCAGCACAAGTTCTTTTTATTTATTTGTTTAAGCCCATCTCATGGACTAAGGAACAAAACCCCTTCAGTTAAAAATGCACTCTTTTTTTTTGGACATTGTATGTTTCTTTTACTGACTGAACAGGGATATTTTAGAAAATCAGTGTACTGTGTATGACACCAAATTTAGTTGGAACTGGGAAAAAAAATGTGATCCAAAGCCCATTGACAGAATTTAGAGGTTTAGAGTGTATGCAAACAAAGCAAAAGCTCCAGATTTTCAAGTTGAATGCTAAAATAATGAACAGGAAAAATAGTCCTGTAAAAGAAGGGTATATGGTGTTAGGGTTAATGCAATGAGAGAGAGCTAAGAAATTCTTCAAATGCTAGCATTAACCTACATGAGCAGCTCCTATTCTACTTATTATCCTTAGAGCAACTGGGAACACAGAACATGTTTATGTCTCTTGGAGAACACAATGTGTTTGGGATTTCGATCAGTCACTAGCTGTAGTCATTGTGCTAGTCTTTTGTCTCTGTGAGTCACAAAAGACTGAAATCACTGAAGGCAAGGCTCAATCTTATTCCGTATAATTCTGGAAGATTTGTAATTTTTATGTTATTATTCTTTTCAAATCTGTACTTCAGATCTGAAGAAAATTAAGCTAACAGCAAATCTTGGCCAAATTTATGTGTTCAGGATAATAAAATCATGAGATGCAAAGAAGTAATAATGATTTCTAGGAAAGTGCCTAAGAAATATGCTCTTTATGGTGTATGCACAAGCAATTTAGAGTCCATATAAGTCTCTGGATAAACTTGTGCATGCAACAAATAATTAGCAGTAGCTGTGACAGTTAGGAAGATGAATAGGAAAGTTTTAAAATTGGAAGTCCATTACTTAGCTTGTGAAATTTCCCTATTTAGATGATAAACTGTTTAATGGGATATACAATCTTTTGGGTAATATTTAACCCAAACACATTTCCTGTCTGAATCTTTCTCTTATTTTGCAGACAGTGATATCCATAAAAATGTATTGTCTTAGAGCTATATTCTCTATATGAAGATCAAACATTAAATAGAATATGAAATGAAAAAAAAAAAAAATAAGACACTAGACCATATAAACAGTTATGTATTATAGTGTGACCTTAGAACTATGGCTGCTTCTAGAAATCCTAGATGATACGTTTCCGGGTGTCTTGAGAAGTAAGAAAATTTTAACCATCAGTTAACTATCTGTTTTTATTTTAACAATCTAGTTTTTTGTTGTTTTTGTTTGTTTGTTTGTTTGTTTTGTTTTGTTTTGTTTTGTTTTGTTTTGTTTTTTTTTACAGAATACTTCCTGATTTGTTTACTTCCTTGGTTATGTATGGGTATAATATTTTCAAGACACCATCACCAAGAAGAAATATAATATATTCTGTATATTCAATGTTCTGAAATTAGTAAAGGTTTTTTTTTTTTTTCTTGTTTGTTTGGGTCCCCCTCCCCTACTTTTTTTTTTTTATTTTGTTTCCTCATGCAATTGCTTTTGTATGGAGTCAAGAAGATTAGTTTCTCTTAAGAAAATTCTCTTTGCTTCCAATTTAAATATATTTGTGTTGTGCTATTTTTCAGACCAAGCAACAAATGTAACAAGTGAAGACAAAATGTGTCCTGTCATTATCTGTACCATAAATTCATTTTCAGAGAGATTTGTTTGAGCAGAGAAAAAAAAAAAAAAAAAAAATCCAAAGAAAAACAGGAAACAAGAGAGTATGATAGAAAAACAGAAAACTTCCATCAGAAATAGAACTGCAGTCAGATGAAGAAGAATGTAAAATGTTCTGTCTGAAATATACCAAAGTGTGTGTAGCCCAGGAGTCTGTTTCTGATAAAAACAAGAAGGTGCTGCTGAAACTGAAAGACATTATAAACATGACTTTTATTAAAGCAGTTTTGTTTCTAAAGCAGTTATGATAATTTATCATAACTCACTTTAGATACTGATCAAATTTCAGAAAATCTCTGCATGGATTTCATGATGTGACCTCAGCTTTACTAACTAATGGAAGAGAAACATGATGTAATAATTAATTGTGAGCATCTACTGTCAGTTGCTTTAAAGCACCAAAATTGACGAATTTGTTGAAGAAAATAACTGACATTATTTCTCTAAAGGGAAAATATGAACTAGCTATATAATGAAAATGTCTCAAGAGCACAGGTTTATATGCTATATATGTCCTTGAACTGTTGTGATTTTAAAGTTTGTTTTCTGTTGTGCTTATATGTCTATGGGGAAGAATTTTACTAAAACCAAAAGAAACAACTAAAAAACAAAACTGTAATAAAACATGAAGAGCTACTTTTTCTGCAAAGAAAATTATTTGCATGTTTAAAATTATATGTCATTATAATGTAATTATAATATGTCAATTAAATATGTCATTTTCTAGTGAAGTTTAGGGTATTGATAAAAATCAATGCAATCACAAATGAAAAAGATTATTAAGAGTACTATATGCATATTTTTGAAAAGGTAAACCCTACATTTGGTCAGTGAGGGAGAAAAATGAGGTGAAATACTCAAAAGAATCTACCAAGACAAATTAATAAATCTCTGGCAAACTGTTTAATGAGCCCTGTACTCACAGCCTGGTGACTAAGACTGTTTCAATTGTTACACAGACACTGTATGTACTTCCTTACTTCTGAATCTTACAAAATATCCTCTGTAAAGTTATAGCATTTGATCTTTTAATGCAAATGAATTTCCTGAGATTCTAGAACCAAATCTTTAAATAACTCAAAGTTAATTTTAAATGGGCCTGTTAATAATTTTATCTGGCATATATTTTTGTCACAAATTATTTAAAATGTGAAACCTTCAACCTTCTGTATTTAAAAACTCACTGATTGGTTTTTTACTATCCTATGAAAAAAACTTATCTTATTGCAACTCATCTTGATTATAAGACAAAGTTAAAATCCAGTATGTCTGCTTTAGGCCATAAAGTGAATTCAGGCAGAATTTAGAAGCCTAAATCCAGAAGGCAATTCAGAGGCTCATCCTCCAATTACTATGCAATACTCAAATGTGTTTAACTCAGCAGCCAAAATCATGCTCTAAGACTTTCATGGTTGTGATGCCTAAAATCCTGGAAGATAGGCTCTCAGACAAAACATTAATGGAGAAAGATAGACAATACCTTTATTGGGAGATCGGAGGCTTTGTGCCTCCGCTGGGCCTACAAAACGCGCGTTGTTTCAACAAGGATCTCTGCGTCCAAAAATCCCCGAAGAACCCAGCCCTCAGTGAGGTTACAGTTTCTATACTCTTCCACACAATTAACATACTAGATATCTATAACCATTCATAATTTCTAATTCCCTCGGTGGCCCACCCAGCAGGGTCCCAGGCTATGCCCCCTGGACCACCTCCAAGGGTTTCTGGGCTCTTCTATTGGTTTGACTTCAAGTTATCTTGCAGATGTCTCTGAAAAACATCATGACCTTCAGAAAGCCTGAGAATATGTGAGAAAATCCCTTTAGTAACTGCTAACACCACTTAATATGTGAGCAAGAAACCCTATACTTCTAAAACTCTAAAAGTCTACAAAATACACACCAAATCTTTAGGCATCAGTTGCCAGTATACAACAAAGTGGTTTGTCTCCACTATTTTTTCTGCTAAAACCACAAGGGACTCACTGAAAAATTTACTTCAGCATGGTACTCAGATATGGACATAACAAAGCACAGGAACAAAAGTCCTCCTGCCCTGCACTCGTAGTCCACCTCTTGCAGTTGCAATGTCCTCTCAACATGTTAGAACTTGATCTCTCTCTTCCTTAACCTGAGAGAAGTGTGACAGGTTGGCCCTGGCTGGACACTAGGTGCCCACCAAACTGCTCTATCACAGAATGGATAGGGTTGGAAGGGACCACAGTGGGTCATCTGGTCCAACCTCCATACTCAAGCAGGGTCATCCTAGTGCACATTGCATAGGATTGTGTCCAGACAGTTCTTGAATATCTTCAGTGAGGGAGATGCCACAACCTCTCTCGGCAGCCTGTTGCAGTGTGTGGTCACTGTACAGTGAAGAAGTTCTTCCTCATATTCAGGTGGAATTTCCTGTCCATCAGTTACATTCCATTGCCTCATGTCCTAGTGTTTGGCACCACCAAGAAGAGCCTGGCTTAATCTTCTTGGCTCTCCCCTTTAGATATTTATAAACACTGATGATGTCCCCTCTCAGTCACCTCCTCTCAAGGCTGAATGTGCCCAACTGCCTCAGTCATTCCTCATAAGACAGATGCTCCAGCCCTCCAGTCATCTTCACTGCCTTCTGCTGGACCTGTTCCAGGAGCTCCATGTCTCTCTTGTACTGAGGAGCCCAGAACTGGACACAGCACTCCCGATGTGGCCTCACCAGGGCTCAGTAGAGGGGCACGATCACCTCCCTCGACCTGCAGGCAATGCTCTTCCTAATCCACCCCAGGATACCATTGGCCTTCTTGACCACAAAGGCACACTGCTGGCTCATGGACAGCTTATTGTCCACCAGGACCCATAGGTCCTTCTCCAAAGAGCTGCTTTCCAGCAGGTCAGTCCCCAGCTTGTACTGGTGCCCAGGGTTATTCCTTCTCAGATGCAGGACCCTGCATTTGTCTTTGCTCAATTTCTCACAGTTTTTTTCTGCCCATCTCTCCAACTGCACAAGCTTCTGAGGTATCAGTCACTCCTCCCAGATTTATATCATCAGTGAACTTGCTGAGGAGGCATCTACCCCTTCATCCAAGTCATGGATTAACAAGTTAAACAATACTGGGCACAGTGTGAAACCCTGGGGGACACTACTAGTGACAGGCCTCCAACTAGATTCTATACCACTCTCTCTCCCCTCCACAACAGGACAGGGGGAAAAAATAAGATGGAAAAAAAAATTCACGGGTCAAGACAAAGGCAGTTTACTAAAGCACAAGTGAAGGTCATGGATGCAGAAGCAAAGGAAGGGGAAAGGAAAAAAAAAAATATTTATTCTCTACTTCTGACCAGCAAGCTACGCCCAGCAACTTTGTGGGAAGCAGGGTTTCAGCACATACAGCTATTGCTCCAAAAGGCAAACACTAATAATGAATGTCCCCCCTTCCTTTTCCTTTCTTTTATCTGTGCAGTCATATGGTATGGAATATCCTTTTGGTCAGTTTGGGTCAGATGTGTCCCCTCCCAAGGTCTTGCCCACCACCAGTCTACTGGTGAGGTGGGAATGTTGGAGAGACAGTGCTGATGCTGTGCCAGTTCTGCTCAGCAGTAGCCAAAACACTGGTGTGTTACCAGCTCCTTTCTAGCTACCAATGCAATGAGGAAAAAGATCTTCATCTCAGCCAGACCCAATATAGAAAAGTCTAACCCACATCTGATTTCCCAATATGCCCTAACCTGTAGATAATGGTGAAAGTCCTTCTATGTCTTTCCTGATGGAACTGAGTCACTGGTGTTCTGTCACCAACCAAAATCCCTAATGCTAAGAGAGCACACTTTTCTGCAGCCTGAGAATTTGGGCTGTGAGGTGGGAGGAATGAATCCTGAAACCTCCCTGGGCTGCTCATTACAAATTTATTTTGTTCATCTTGCCATATTTTGCAGCAGAAAATATGGATCATTTCACTGCTTCAATCCTCTGCAGTTTCCAATGAATAACTGTGGTAACTCCATGTGCTCTTTTTGTGTGTGACTGTCTTGGACCCTTCAGCTTTTCTGGTTTACTGAGTAAGAACTCTGGATACCAAACACAAGGATGGTGTTTCCAACAAGTGGCAGGCTGTTAAATGCCAGGTATTCAAATTCAAATGCTATGTTGACCATATCTTTGTTTGACCATTGACTTTGAGTAGGAAAATCCTTGTCTGCAGTTGGTATCACTGGTACAGTTGGTTGAAGTTGTTTAGTGTTCATTGAAAAAATTAGTTGTCTTAAAGTAACTAATTCCTATATAACTCATTCACCCTTCAAAAAAATACCTGTTCAGGATATAGAATAATAATGAAGAAATATGCTTGCTGTTTTACATTGTACTTCGTGTAAAATTATTCAGCAAACCTTTTTTATAATGAATATTTATAATAGATCATAAATGGAAAAGAGAAAAGATACAATGTTATTCAAATAGATCTAATTAAATTAAGTGGTTCATTTAGAGCTCTGTCACTTCTTGTGAATTCTCCCCATTTCATTTCAACTTCAGTTTCATTGTATGTCCTTCATCCAGGTTGAAGCTAGTTTGCCAGCTTACTTACCAGATTTGTTTCACGATGAATAAAGGTTTGAGATATTTTTTCCATCTCTATTTTAAAAAATACAGTAAAAGATGTACATTTATTTGTGAACTGGACCAATATTTGTCTACTATACACTGTAAAATGAGCTCTATAGCAAAACTGCTGAGTCAACATTAATTTACAGCTTGCATAAGCAGGGTCAGTGTAATAAAGCTTCTTCAGTGCCTATAAGCTATAAATAGGATGCATTTGTCAATTGCCTTGCCCAACCCTGCACCTGTGTGCCTTTATTGTTCCTTAGAATAGCAGTGGCATTGTCTGTTTTCAAATACAATATCCATCTCTCAAACTAAAAATTCTTCTGTACTTCATTAGAGTCATGCTATCAAACTTTTGTCGCCTGAGCACATCCAATAACACAGTTTCAAAATATCTATTTTTTATAAGTATACTTACCTGCCAGTGTTCAGGCATGTCTTTGATTACTTACCTCTGAAACTCTTTTCATATGAAGCTTGTGATGACAGTCTAACAAAGCTTGTTTTCTATGTGTTACAACAGCTCTCTGAGAGGCATGACTAATGTAAGTTCATGACATGCCAAAAATTTAGGTACAAATAAGGTGTCTAAATTTGCAACACTGAACTCCCATTTTCTAAACTGTATTATGCCACAAAAGACTACAGAAATTGGCCAGAGTAAGTCACAGTGCCTCACAAAATATGCAGCTGTTCTGTAGAATAAAGCCACCTGACCTGTCTTTCTTTATATATTGTTTACAATTGCAAACTTTTTATTTGCCTTCTAATTTTTTATATCCCACTGGAAAAATTAAAAAAAAAAAAACATACAAAAATTAGTGATACCCCTCTAGCAATATCGTGTAACATTTCATTTTCCTTTGAGTTACTGAGATGCCCTGTCGTATTTTGTGTAAATATAAAAGCAAAGATGGTTTTGATTTCATAGTGATATGCAATTGATATATACTTTAATTAAGTCTTTCAAAGACGTTCCATTTTTCTTCATTTTTCTCAAAAATGCAAAATTTAAAACTATACTTGAAATTATACCTGTTATTAAGACGTATTATTGATTAGCATGTTTCTCTTTGAAGCATCTCCCAGTCAGAAATTAGGCAAATCACTTGTAGATATTCAGGCATTTCCATGTAAGGGCTCATTCTTCCTCTGACAGCACGTGTGTGTGAAAGGTCTGACTTGCACAGGAAACATTTGAAGCGGCAGTATGAAGCCTGTGGAAGCCTCTGTACCCAGGTATCTCTTCCATGGAGGAATAGCAGGAGCCACAGGCACTAGCAAAGTCTTCTACCGCAGAAACCTCATTGCCCATCAGTCACAAAAATGCCCTTCATGTCAACTTAGCTCTCCTTGCAACTGGAACCAATCACGTGTGTGGTGTCTCATGAGCATTTAAGGGCACTGCACATAATTTCGTTTATCATGGTAACTAACATGCAGCCCCATCTCTCATTATGACATGAAGTATAAATGCAACCTTGACAGGAATAGCCATTCTTTCTACATGAATCCATTGTGTGAGGTGAAGTATGGGCATTTTAGTCATGCCATAGGTGCCTCTTATAGGTACCCCCGTGGGGTTCTTAAGAAAGGAGATAATGGGGTAAGGGCTGTGGGCCATTAGATGTTATGGTGGACTTGGTTCATATTCCCTAGATAATCCCCTTCTGCTAGAGAATACTCCCAAGCAAATAGATCTCCCTATCTGCTCTAGGCACTGCAGTACTGCATAGGTGTTAAGTAGCTCTTAAAGAATGGTGAGATTGACTTGATTGACTTCATCGCTTCCAGGGCTTGTGCTGCCATGAGGGCTTCAAACTGGCTTGAACAAATTAAATAATCATCGAAACAAAAAAGGCTAAATGTGAAGGAACAATTTCTTTTAGGTGGATTATCAATCTAGTACAGAACTGTTAGGCTATATCAGGGTGAATTTATAAATAGATTCAGGCCAACTGAAACTGCATTTTAAGTTGTTAATGTGTTCTCTAGAGGAAGACAAGGACTTTTCTCTGTTTTTAAAGAATACAAATCTGTGACAAGTAGCTTTACTAATTCTAAGTTGCAACACAGATTAACACAGGTTATAGTGTCTAGGTTATGGCTATTTGGGTATTTGCATTTGGGGGAAAAGCCTTGGTACTCCTGCAGCTAGTACTTGTTCTGTCTAAAGCATTTTTTGAGTATAAAAGTATTATATGACAGCAGTTTTAAGATGAGTTTGTTAGAAATACAGACTACTCATCACTGTAGGCAGTCTGCTTTGTGTGTTTCAGAGAATTGTGCTTATGAACCGCTTGCTGACATAGGGAAGTTTTTCCATTGGTTTCATTTTTGGCACATGCTTCATACAACCTCAGTTCTTTCAGACATGAGACTGCAATAAGAAATTCTAAATCACTACATTTCTTTTCATACAGAAATGAATAATAAGAATGATAAATTGGGAGTGGGGACAGCAAGTTAAGCACAAAGTTTTAAACCCTTTTTGAGGACAAGGTTGCTTCAAATTATTAACAGGCTCATTTGATCTGTTTTCTTTCAGCTTTAGTTGAAATGACAGCAACTTTCCTTCATCAAAAGTACAGAACTTGAGTGCTTAGCCACATGTATTCTTTAATTGTAAATAGGAGAATGGGAGCACCAACAGCCACTGATCATCTAGCATGTCTAAGCCAGTGAATGCTGTCTCAGGGTTTCTGTTCATCTTCCTAGCAGAATGTGTGTATAAGCTTATAATGCCCTAAGGGCTTGGCAGTATAAAACACGTCTCATGAGTGGAGGTTATTTTATTGAAAGTAATTATTGTTTATATGTCATTATACATGTCACTGAGATCTTGACTAAGGAGATAAGAAAACAGGACCTGAAATTGTCCTGCCTACAGGTTTCCATCCATGGCAAAAGAAGCAGAGGATCCTGTATGCAGTATCATTCAATACAGATGTTGTGGGTTTACACTGCCAAGAGAATTAACTTTATTATTATTATTGTAATTATTGATGCTGTTATTATTTTCTTCTCACTTACAGGTTATTCATCAGCTTAGACTTTCAGAGAATGAGAGTGTGGCTCTGCAAGAGCTTCTAGATTGGAGGAGAAAGCTGTGTGAAGAGAGAGAAGACTGGCAGCAAATTTTGCACAACACTGAGCAAAGAAATACAGCCCCACCTCCACCCCCTTGTAAGAAGCCAACACTGCTGAAAAAGGTAGAAGATACCTCCTGCAACAGACTCTCTTCAGGCATATGGGATACCACTATATGATTCAGGTCTGTGTGTTTGCAGACTGTTAGGAGTGAAACCAACTAATGACTTCAATCTGCACAATCAGCAAGTTTTCTTCCCTTCACAAAGCGTGCAGGGATTTTTTTATAAGCGCTAATTCAATAGCACAGGATGGAGGAGCTATTTAGATTTGTCGTGTGTGTGTACATGTGTGTGTTTGTTCTTTGCATATATATACATGTATACATATATGTGTGCGCCCGTGAGTATATATATGTATGCATGTGTATATATGTATGGAGACAAACTGCACTATAAGTACTCAGTATGAAGGTGCAAGGCAGTCACTTTGAGTTCTACCATGGACAATGATTGGAGAAAGTATGTTAAGCAAATGATGATGGGGAAAAGTGACTGACACATTTTAGAGAGATCATGAAAGCCTGTGTGCACACTGTACAGCTGTTTTATACAGTACAAAAATATGTTTCTTGTTCCCTAATAATGGGTTTATTATATTACATGTATACATATATATATATATTTCTTTGTAGATGTCTGTGTTCTATTGGCATTGCAAATATGAAGATTATTTACATGTTTATTTCTGGTGTTTTATAACTTCATGCAATTGGTGCTGTCATTTTTTTTTCTTCAAGATACAGGTAATAAATTCAGTACTTGCATTTTTCTTTCATAGTTTATCTTCAACAACATACCAAACAGTTTCAACACTGTGTTATTTTTTTCAGAACTGGCAATATCCTTTCCAAAATCCAATCCTGAAATTCCTGCAAAGCTCCTACATGCAGGAGTCATTTGGTGCTGTTCACAGTCACAATTAGAGACCGTTACCTCTTTTTGGTGGAACTGTGTTTCTGAATGTGTGAACTGTGAATTCTGCAGTTGCATCTCAAATCTTACTTCATTCTGGGTTATGTAAAATAACGAGACACTCATTTAGATTATAAGTGTGGTTTGAAATTCATACCTGATTGTGCATCAGGTCAGGTGTCAGAAAGATACATAATGGCAATGAGTTATAAAAATAAGGCTGTGATTTACTGTTACAAGCCAGAAGGCTTTACAGAGATGGGTAAATCAAAGTATTATATCCTTATTATGGTAGCACAGTGATGTGTTTATACCTCAAATTTCATGTAATGAAATGGTTTCAGAATTGCAGCATTCTAGTTGGTGTACACAAGTTCTGAGCAGTAATTTTAATTCATGAAAAACATGCTGCTGGCAACTCATTAGCTACTGCTCAGCAGTTTTTTAAATACTGCTTTGCCGCTACAAGGTGTAGTGTATATATATTCATAGATATTTTTCCTGGGCCACTTATTTTAAGTCCTTGGAGTATGTAAAGCCAATGTGAAACCCGTTTCTTGGTGGTTTCTCCCATTCCTATGAGGATCCACAAAAAAAGTGTTTTCAGTTTTTCAAGTGGATATAAAACAAATATTTTCAAATGTAAGCTCAATCTAAATCAGTGAGCTCACTCTTGGTTGAAAACTGTTGAAAAGGGAAAAAATCCTTAGATAGGCAGGGTTTTCCATCATGTTTGAAAGAGGCTTCAAGCAAGCTGACTAGCAAAAAGCACTCATATGCTTGTTTGTTTTTACAGGAAAGCAGCAAAACAACTGTTCTCATGAGTATCATCAAGCTGTAGAATTAAGCACCTTCTCTTGCTGGAGATCAAAATAGACATTTTGAGTGAACAAGGAAGGAGTGACATCAAGTTAGCTCAGAATATTACCTTGTTACCACTGTTAGCTTAACAGAAGTCCTCTCTGTAAGATTACCCATTTCTATTCCATAGAGAAGGAGGAAGTCCCAATTCCAAATCTTACCTTTGACTGTTGTAATTGGCCATAGATCATGACTTCATCCAGGAGGGGCAGGTAACCACTGTGAGTTAGATTATGCAGAAAACAACTCTCACCTGCAACACAATTATGTCAGAATGAGGCTGTGCCTGGAAGAATTGAGCTTTATGTCTTTTCTCTCACATAACCAAGAACACACAGAGAGATCCCACTGTGAGAACAAAATGAAAGGGCTCCAGAACTGGATTCAAGACCTAATTAAGCTGACCTTGCAACTATGTTGCCTCCAGTATGCAAGTTGTTATCCCTACATGGCACACATTGCTATACATATTCACAATATCTAGCCAGCTTTCCTAGCAATCCTGAACACCTCACTGCACTGAGACATGCAGACATGCCCTCGGGCTTATTGCTCTTCAAATGGGCCTGGCAAATAGCCCTCTCATAAGCTTTATCATATTGCTAACTCTAATGCTTACTAGCTGGCTTGATGACTGGTAGAAATCAATCCACAGCAGCCTGAAAGTTTAGGACAAGCTGTAAAAAATGACTAAAAAGCCAGTTTAGATCATGCCAAGATCCCTGCTGCTGCTCTGAGCGTGCTACCACTCACCAAGCTATTTGTAAGGTGAGCTTGTGAATCTCCGGATGACACTGCTGTCATTTCTGCACTTGGAATGCTGTACCCAGAGGGGAGAAAATGCATTTGTCAAATGGAGTTTAAAATGGGAAGCAGTATAAATATACATTATCCTACTTGCAGTCCCCACTAAAAGTTGTGTTAGAGCTGCTTCAGCTGCAGGAGCTCAAATGGGGTCTAAGAAACCTTTTGGCTACTCATTCAAAGTCTGTATTGTGCCCCATTACAGCAGTACGAACCAAGGGTGGAAACAGGTATGTAGATTTTTTGGTAGTTTCATCAATACAGTTACACGAGAGAAGCCAAAACAAATGTGATTCAGGCAATCTGGTTCTCCAGACAATGAGCAAAGTAGATTATTCCCCCCTGTACAGAAGGCCTTTGTGCTGTTTTTTGCAAACTTGGGTAAGACATATATTTTTCTGGGGCTCTTCCTTAGGGTGTGTTATCACATCGCAATGCAACAAATTTAAATAGCAGTAGATAGAAATTTGAGCTTTTGTTTTGTTTCAATTTTGGGTTTTATTTCCATGTTTCATAATGGCTAACTTTTACTTGGAAAGATTTTTCAGGATATTCCATTAAAATATAGTACTACAGGAATAAAGTATTTGTGTTAAAATCTATGTTTTAAATATTTCTCTAATGGTAGTAAGACACTCTGGAGTGTGACTTATGATGTCATAATTCACACCTAGTGTGTTCATTGGTCCCTTGGCCTTTGGCCTCATGCCTAACAATGCAGTTGGTAGGGAATTATTATACCATAATTCACACCCTACTGTGTCTTATTGCTTAAATAACCATACCCCCAGAAGTGTCTTAAAACTACCATTAAAGTTTATATTGTGTATCAAAATGTGTTTACAGGGCTGGGAAAATATACTACTGACATTTTGAAATGTTGAGAAGTGGTTTTAGCAGAACTGTACAGTGCTTGTAAATTAATCTCCCCAGCGGAGTATGCACCAGCCAATTACAGTATTTCTTGAGTATATGAAGTCCTGTCTTGCACGTTAAAAAATAGCTTAGATGAAAAAAAGCCTTATGAATTTAATATTCTGAAGTGAAGGATTAAACTCTATGAGCATGCTAATGCCCTTTATATCCAGTGAACAATCTAAAATATATTTGTATTTGCAATAAAGCAATTTCAGGATGCTGGGGTTATCATCAGATAATCACTCCTCCACATTGTGCCTTATTGCTTAATTTTTAATATGTGGGAAAAAATGAAACACCTAACAAATCACCCTGTCCTTCAGCATAAGGTAAGAGGAATCAGATATGTTTTACACTTTAAAAAGTCATTGGTCTTAAAGCCAGGGGAATTCTGGAACCATATTTAACCACAATAAAAGAAAGAAACCAGCTATTGGCATGAGAAATTTTTTAAAGCTTGTATACCATACTCCTGGAATAGCACTTGGTGTTTTCTTAGTTGCTGTAGTCACATTCCTATTGCAGATAATAAGCAAAACTTTGCTTTTAAAAAATTATTTAGAAATTGAGAAGTACATGCACTGATATTTTTCAAAAAATCTGTGTACAGCATGAAGTGATAAGCCTTTTAAAAATTTGTATTGTTTACAAAACAATAGTATGATTGTTGAGTAAGTGAATTGCATTTACTTTTTTTTTTTCTTCCGGTGATCACTTTTTATTCTAAAAGGTTTACTTACTTATTTCATTAATAACTTTGTTATACTGCAGATCCTTAGTGTGTGGAACAAAGAATTTCATTAACTTGCTAAGAAAGCATAATAGATTGTAGCATAGTTCTAAAGTGATAGTAATAGCCATATTAATTGTAGTTTTTAATTCTGCTGTATAGTATTGGCATCCCTAGTAATCCTGTTATTCTTATCTCTATAAAGCCTGCTAATATCTGAAATGCTCTGAGGAACCTAAAGTAAGTTTTGCCATTCGCCTGTTAAATAATAAATGTAATTAAACTCTGTACAAATCAGTTTTCAAGAATGGTGTTAAATATTTCATGGCTTTGTGTTCTAAATATATAGTTTTTAAAAAGAAAACACCTGAGCATAACTATTTGACAGTAGCTGAACAAGGCAGAAAGAAATGCTTTTCTTCCAGTTTTGCTGTTCTCTGTATACTCAGGATTTTCATTTTGAGAAGAAATAAATAAACCCCAGTGCTGGCTTATGCTGTGGTTGTGAGAACTAGATCATTAGCAAAGACTGTCTGTCCTCCCACCTGTGGTTTGGCCTTTTCACCAACCACATGAATGTATGCTGGATCCAGCCAAATCATGAATTTTGCTGTGTCACAGGCAAAAGTTTGATCAAGTCAGACTTTTTGAGTATTTTTTATTTATTACAGTAAAGAACCTCATCTTGAATTAGCTAGAAGTATTTATTTCAACCTTAAGTAGCTTTTTTGGTTCTCATTTAGGTGAATAAAGTCCCCACTTAGCACATTCCTATTTCCATTCCTGTCCACTTGGGTTAATTTTCAAACAGTATTTTATGATCAAAAAGTAAAAATGGCTATATGAAATTACAGCTTAACCTTTGTGTTTAATTTCTGGAACAAAACATTTTCCTTTAAAATACTGAAATAGAATATTTCAGTATTTCAACATGTTTTTCATCTTTTCTAGCTGAAATTCTTTGTTGGATGCAGTCTGAATTTACACATAATTTCAACTTGTCACAAACGTATAATTTCATAAATCTACTCTTCTCGGAAAAGACCACATTAATGAGTGCTTGTTTTCAGATGCAGGAGACCTACTGAAGTCCTTAGAAGTATCAATAGAGAAGATTTTAGAAGCACAGGTTTATTGCTGTCATAGCAATGTTCGTGTGACAGCTATTAGGTAATGCTTGTGCCCTCACTGTTTTTTATTTGGGCTCTAACCCCTTATCAGTCTACCTGGATATGTAGTCACCTGTCTCCTGATAGTAGTTAGAGTATAGAAAGAAAAGTGCTGAATTTGTCATATACTCCCAAAAAAAGGAGAGAAATGTGCTGCAGACTCTTTCTAATTAATGCTTAATATAAATTAATTACATGTTTCCAAAAATGGGAATTGGAATGCAACTTTCTCACTGTCCAAATATGGCCAAACTGCTAGAATAGAAAGCTGTGGCAATGAAATAGCCACAGCTATTAAATGAACAGTTATTAAGGTATAACTCCTCTGTCTCACAACACAGTATAATTTGGTGATCATTAAATTATTTCAAAAACTAGGGGACCCTATTTTGCATTCTTTTGGGAAGACAACTCCATGTGGATTGTTTGAATTAAAACTATCTCTAGCTGGTTTTAGTACAGACTTTCTATAACAGAGTGGTCTGAGCTTCACAAATCAGGGATACAGGCAAGGGATTGTCTAGCATGACAGGACTAAGATAGGAAAACATTTGTTGGTGGATGGATAAGTTTGAATAAGTGCTTTGGAAATCTCCAGATATCACGACCTTCATCATGGTTTTGACCAGCAGCACCTGAATATAGATTTCGTCTAAATCTTTGTTTTATAAATCTAGTCCCAGTCAATCCATACAGTTAAAAATACCTTGAATAGAAATTACTCCTCTAGTAATCTTAATCTATTATATTTTAGTACCATGATTACTGAATATTTATTCAAGTCTAGCTTTTACTAATATAGCTCCCATATCTGTAATATGAACTTATATTTAGAAAAGGGAGAAAACAAAAAAGGACAATATGAAAATAACTGCATTTGAAACATGCCTTCTGGGTTCATCCCTGAGCCTTAGAATTACCGTAAGTAACATGAGAGATGCCATATCATCGAAGATCAAGACCGCATCCCAAAAGTAGCTCTGAGATTTTAAAGTCTTCATTCTGCCTTGATCTTCTGTCCTATATAATCCCTGAGTTCTCATCAGGCATGACTAGTTACCAAAGTCAGACATCATGCAGCTTGAAAAATACGCATCTTTTGTCTGCTGGGGGAGACAAACATCCAGACCTCAGCTTCTCTGAGGTGGGTAGGCATTCTATTTCATTGATCAAAGGCACAATGATGGATGCTTTATATCAAATATCTCATGTAGGTGTGCTTGCTTTTCTAGGTCACATAAAGCACTCTGCAACAGGCTTATTTGTTCAGCAGAGATGCTGATTTGTAGCTTGGAAGTGTGGGTCTAGTTTAAGTCCATGATTTTACAAAGATCTTCAGTTAAATTCATGATTATAGCACCTTCCAGTACTTAAAGGGGACCTGTACAAGAGAGATGGAGAATGACTTTTACAAAGGCATATAATGGCTTTAAACTGAAAGAGGGCCGGTTTAGGTGAGATATCAGAAAAAAATTCTTTGCTGTGAGAGTGGTGAGACACTGGAACAGGTTTCCCAGAGACATTGTGGATGCCTCATCCATGGAAGTATTCAAGGCCAGGTTAGATAGGGATTTGGGCACACTTGTCTAGTGAAAAGTGTCCCTGCCCATGTCAGGGGGGTGGTGCCAGATGATCTTTAGGGTCCCTTTCTTCCCAAACCATTCTGTGATTCTATGATACCAGCTTTAAAATATTATATGGTAAACCTCTGTAATCATTCAGCTTTCAAGGTCAGTGAGACTGGCTGAGCTGTGATAGCTTTCTAGCAGGTGATGAAGCCATGAACTCGTTTCCCCACAGGATTTCAAGCTGCCAACAAGTTGTAGCAAAAGTGGTCACTTAGTATAAGCATTGAATGTTGTCCTATATATAGAAGACAAAAGACATGCTGCTGTTTTCATAATTGTTCTTCTGAATTATAAATGGATACTTAATAGATATGAGAATGTCTCTTACCTTTACTGAGATTAGTTGGTTTTGAAGAGGCTATTTCATTATCAGAAACAAGTGGGAACCACCACAGAAAACCTTTCCCACAGCTTGTTGGGGTCAAGTGACTAGCTCTGAGAACTCATTATGGCCTCTAATAAAAGCACAGCTCCTTGTTTCTAATTGCAGAACGTAGTTCAGCACAATTCCTAATTTAAACACATGTAAACACATAGAGGGTTATAAAACCCACAGGTTATGACCCAGGAGCACTTGCAACTGGAAAGGGTCACTCAGATACATGGTGTGATTTCTGATTTCAGTCTGATCATTGACCTCCATAGTAGTTAACTTTATGCAAAGTGTGCCCTGAAAACTTTGGTAGGCAAGATGCTTGTGGTTTTGGAAGTTTTCCTTTTTCCTCTGATTACAAAGAGTCAGTAAAATAATTCAGTTTAAAACCTCATTAACCTGTAGTGAAGTGGAAATGTGTAGAGGTGAACAATCAGGTTCAGCAGAGATAAAGATTAGTGGAAGTTGTGAGTGTTTTTGCTGTAGGCTATGCAAGACAGGGCTGAACATTACTGCTGAAGGGTAGTTTGCTTCTGAGACCTGGCAGGAACATTCTTATAGATTTGTTCATTCCATATGTTTAGCTTTACCTACTCTTTTTAAAAGCAAAAAAACCAGTTTAGCTACTTTTAGAACTCGTGAACAGTCAGCAAATAACAGTAAACAAATAGCTGTAAAATGATTTTTCTGGTGGGCTTCATCCTTTCACTTCAGCTCAGTTGCATAGTCAAGACCTTTTGGAGTGGAAATCAGGATAACTGCTAATCAACAATTTATCCTTCAAAAATTTAAAGCTGCATGTGTTCAGTAAGACAGGTTGTCTCTGTGGTTGTAAACACTCCTTTTATTTTTCAATATGATGCAAGACAACTTGTTCCCCTCATTTGACTCTCACCTCCTACACAGATAGAAATATTTGTACTTCTACTGTTCCTATTGTACAAGACGACATCTACTAACATTTTTGAGGCACCTGTTGAACACACTTGGTGCTTTAGATTCTGTTACAGTATAAGACAAATAACTCCTGTAGCATCATTAGCATAGCAAGTAAATTCACAGCTCTGTGAATGTTAGTCATAAACTCTTAGTACACATTATGGTCTGAAGCATTATGATTAAAATGAAATCTCTCTCCCAGTCACACAGACCAGTGTGCACTCACATTCATCATGTCTTGAGGACTAAGAGTTTCAAACCTGTTATCTTGTAACTATGAAACCATATCTTCACCTTGAGCTTGCTTGTGATCTTTCAAAAGAAGCTGCATTGGCACCTGAAAAGGAACTGGATGCTATGAAATAAGCATAGAATAACACTAACCACAAAGTTCTGATGGTATAGAGGTGCAAGCAAATAGGCAAGCAAACAAACAAACAAAAACTTGGAACCTTTCTGCTTTCAAATTCTTACCACTTTTTATTAAAATTTAAGTTTTGACCTTTCAGTATCAGTATAAAATGGAGTTGAAGAAACATTTCTACACTATTATGTACAGCAAAAAGGGATTGTACAATAGAGAACTATTTTCCATCTCTCATGTGGATATGGTCATTATTTACTGGAGGCTCTTTTGTAGCACAATGACCATCTGTCAGTAAGCACTGAAAACACTTAATCATGCTGGCTGTTACTGTTAAAATGCCACAATCAGTGACCACTGTGAGGGATTAATAGATTTTTTTTTTTCTCTAAGAACAATTACATATTTAGAAGGCCAAATTAGCTCACATTGAATTTGGTATAAATCCTGACCTGCTCCACTGAAATCCAGGTATCATCTCTAGATTTATAACAGGGTAGCAGATGTCAGTCTTTGACCCAGACCTTTAATAGGAGGATATCAGGGAAAGAGCTCCTTTTCAATTAATTGTTTTTCTAAATATCTGTGATGAAAAAAAAATAAAAAAAAACATAATGAAAAGAGCTGGGACTGTATTTTCTTTCCACATTGCAGGGATATCTCAAAATTATGCTCTGCTATTCTGCAGAAAGGTGCATATAATTGTTGTTCAAGAGGTTCAGTTTGAAGTTACGTTCATTAAGCTGTTCATTTGAATGTTGCATCACATTTCTTTGTGCACACTTGGTCAGGAGCATAGATGCTCAAATGAACCAGCAGCTGCAGTAGCAGACCCAGGATTAAAACAGGGTGTAATTCTGCACACGCCTGTATAATTAAACCCTTCAGGGAAAGTCTGGAATGAGATTTGTTCAAAAGCAGCCATGTGATTATAAATGCACCATTAACAATTTTTCTTAATATATATAGGGAAGTGGTGCCCTCAGGGTGGCAGAATGAGTGAGAAATATGGCCTATACATTGAAGGTCATATGCTATATAGGGGTGGGAAAATATTTCTTAATTGAAAACCCCCCTCTCCATATCATTTATTATGACCGTGGGTTATAATTACTTAGCCTATTAAAATGCTTAACTCAGTTAATGATTTAGCTAGTAAGTATCAGACATTTCAACTCAAGGAGGAACAGGAAGGCAAAATGAAGAAGTGATAGGGGAATGCTAGTCTTGAAAGAAGTTGACTATCCTCAAGAAGTCATTGGAAAACCTCAAACACTTGCTTTCTTGGACTACTGAGGAGCTTGCAGATGCTCAGCATTTCACACTGAAGGATCTGACGTGAGTAGCTGATCATTATGGCTGCTACTTAGAACCCTCATTCCCTTGGAAAGTCCCATCACTCATTTCCTATTTTTCTTTGGCACCATGCTGCCAAACACCCCATGACACCCATGCTTTCAAAGCAGGTAAGCTGCATGCAAGAAATCTAATGCTCTTCACAGTTTTTGAAGCCCCTATCACCCTATCACAGGGTGGTCATAGACTGGAACAGGCTGTCCAGGGAGGTGGTGGAGTCACCATCCCTGGAAGTGTTCAAGAAATGACTGGACATGGTACTTAGTGCCATGGTTTAGGTGACAAAGTGATACTTGGTCAAAGGCTGGGCTCAATGATCTTGGAGGTCTTTTCCAAACCTGATGAGCCTGTGATTCTGATTCTGTGTGAGACAGCAGGCAAGGCTTGAGCATAGAAGGATAAAGAAAAGGGAATATGCTAGCATGCAACCTGAAAAGAAGGGCACAGTTCTGCGTGACCAGCATGAAGTGGGAGGAGGACGAGACAAAAAAGTTAAGCTGTTAGTGTCATGTGGCCTGACAAAATCAGGGTCATTGGAATGACACTCACCTGTACTCACAGGTAGCTACGTGTAAGTAGCTATATGAACAATCAGAAGCATTTGCTTTGAAACTTGCTATGTCCAGGTCTTCCTTACTTCTCAGTCCCCAGAAGCAAAGATCTTCTGAA
Organism: Xenops minutus; assembly: GCA_035221455.1. NCBI lineage: Eukaryota > Metazoa > Chordata > Aves > Passeriformes > Furnariidae > Xenops > Xenops minutus. The sequence goes on along the minus strand of JAWWEE010000001.1, from coordinate 75,520,403 downwards.
AACAACTGCACCTGCCACCCCTCTGCCCTTGTCTCAAGAAAGAATGATAGCCACCCTCCCAAAGGGCCACCAGGTGTCATTTTACAGCTGCGTGTAACCATCTGTCCTTAGAATATTAATAGTTTACTTTTTTGGCTACATGCAAGCCTTATCAAACACTAGCATCAAACACTATCTGTGCAGACCTGGAGAGATCATTTAACCAATTTGCAGGATGAGAGTATCCTTTGCTTGACTTTTTCCCCAATCTGTGAGCTTCCTATGGACTGATTATATTTTAGCCAAACCTGTGTATCACTCACAGTTGTTTGTCAGCCATTCATCTAAACAAATTACGTTCTGTGGCAGTCAAGCTCCACAGTAACTTTTGGCAACATGTGACTGGTTCCATAAGTCACAAGGGATTTTGCTTCAGTTTCCCACTCAGATGACATAAGGTTTATAAACAGACACAAGCTTGATTAAGTTGCTAGGCTTTGAGTCATAGGCTGAGAAAGCTAGGAGCAAGGTAAGCAGGGCAATCCCTGCAGAAGGCAAGGACAGGTTTATTGGTCAGTTGCCTTCAGATGCAACTTTCACCTCAAACATGGTAATAATTCAGGGAGTAGATTTCCAAGGACTTGTGGTTCTGAGTACTGAAAAGAATTGTTTAAAAGATTTGTTAACACATAGCAAAATGATTTATGGAAATAATAGTAAATAAGCCCCAGTGAGGTTCCAAATAAATTATGCTCTATCCCTTCATTTACATAAATATTGCCTTCAACTTCTTATGTGACTGCTAACTGCTAAAATAATATACAGGACATTGTACTTACTGTGCTTTTGTTACATTGTACATAGTATGAGAACAGTGGTCCTGATGAGCCGTCTTAGGTTAAGACGTAACGCTGTATGACATTTAGCTTTTGTGATATGATGAGGTAATATGACATGATAAGAGCATATGCCATGAACCAAAGGTCAGAATAGATTCAAATGGATACAATTGCTTTCAGCCTGGCCAGTCACTGTCATTTTATGAAAACGTCTTCCAGACCAAACACATATTTCTGATAACAATTGGTGGTCATGACATAGATGTATTAACTCATTGGCAGCAAAGCTTGCCACCTACTTCCCCATAACATCTTTCTATCTAATGGAAATTTATTAGAAAACATTTCTTCTCCTCAGAAGCTTTACTTAGTTGCATATTTAATTTTGGGCAGCTGCCCAAGCCAGATTCAGAGACATCATGCCGATACTGAAGGGCAGAATATCTCTCCCTCAACATCCACTACTGGCTTTTATAGGAACAATGAACATATTGTCTCTACTCATATGGCCTGAGGGACCACTTATTCTATGCTGCATGTCCTCATTGGTACCCTACTTCACCCAGTCCTGACCCCCCTATTCATTCAGGGCATTTGTTGAAACTTGCTGTTACTGTCTTCTTGTATGCCTTAATGTGCTTTGGCTGAAGACCATAGCCTGAGGAGGAAAGGCAGATGGTCTGTGCCTAGATTCAGTTTCAGGGATGAAGAAGCTGGCAAGCACTTTCACATCCCACAACACTGGCAGAGCCAAAGGGACTTACCAAAACTGGGACTTACACAGAACACATAGACACCCAGCCCAAAGCTGTGATTCCTCTCAGCTGCTCAAATTTTACTAAATTCCATTTCAATATTTCAGTTTAAAGTTTTCCAAATACACTGAGTAACACCTCCGTTCATGCACAGCCCTGCTTAAGTCTTGTCAAATGGAAACAAGACAGTCACTATTCTGCACTGATATGGCTGGACCTTACTGTATGTGTCCTCAGAGTCAATTCAAATCCAAAGACTTTTCATAATGTTGTAACAAACAGAGCATTGGAAGTCAGCAAGCCAAATAATCCTTTCATGTACTGAGTCAGGACCAGTAGGATCTAGTATCTGCAGGCTTTCACTGACAGGTCATAGAATCATAGAACATGCTGAGTTGGAAGGAATCCATCAGGATCATCAAAGTCTGGCTCCTGACCCTTCACACGACAGCCCCAGGTATCACACCATCTGCCTGAGTGCATTGTCCAAGTGCTCCTTGATCTCTGTCAGGCTTGGTGCTGTGACCCACTTCCCTGGGGAGACTGTTCTAGTACCCAACCTCCCTCTGGGCAAAAAACCTTTTCCTGATATCTAACCTAAACCTTCCCTGACTCAGCTTCATGCCATTTCCTCAAGTTCTGTCACTGGTCACAAGAGTGAAGAGGTTGATATTTGCCCCTCTGCTTCCCCTCACAAGGAAGTTGTAACTCCAGTGAGCTCTCCCCTCAGTCTCCTCTTCTCCAGGCTGAACAGACCAAGTGCCCTCAGCCACTCCTCATACAGCTGGCTTCCCCTGCAGACCCTTCAGCATCCTCATGGCCCTCCTTGGCCTACTCTCTAATAGCTTAATGTCTTTTTTATATTGTAGTGCCCAAATCTGCACAAAGTACTCAAGGTGAGGCCATACTAGTGCAGAGTACAGCGGGACCTGCTCTTACACACTGCCAGTATGTTACACATTGCTACAACTCATTTTCTTTTCCATTTTTCCATCATTCTAACAAGATAGGATGTTTTCCTGGTGCCCCAAAAAAACTTTTTTTTTTTAATGAAAGGATCAAATATTAGAGACAGGAGTCAAAATTGGATTTGTTTTCCTCTCTATAATCAATTCAAAGTTAATTGGATTCAGTATATGCCTTTTTTCATATTGATTTTTTTGTTATTGTTCATGTTTGATTGCTGGTTTTCTAGCATGTCCCAGGCTTTTTGGCTATTATTTTCTCCATATGAAAAGTAATCACAGACACCACATTTTATCTAACCTTATAAACACATTTAATTCTGTGGAGCACCAGACTGGTCACTTGGGCATGCAGTATCCCCTTTCCCTTAGAAGGACCTTCTAGGGTCAAAGAGGGGTATGTGGTAAATTCATATGCATGAACTGTACAGATGAAGGTCACTTCAGCCATCAACACCATCACAGAAGAACTTTTAATGAAGACTCTGTTTTAATGACAAAAGAACTACCTTGTAAGTTGAGGTTTCTCTTGACTAAACAGTATCTTTTAATGCCCAGAAACAGGTTTCAGGAAACCTGAGTTAGTGATCTGCAGATATGAGCTTACATGCTCATTCTTCATGTGTCTGAACATCTGAGCCATGGTCTTCTGTACAGATTGTGCATGCTCTGAAATATCTTAAGAGCAATATTGACTGTATTGAACATTAAGACATATAATGTATTGGTGCTCTCCTGCTGTCTTAACTACTTGCTGCCCACCTGCCAGCTGCCTTGTTTGGGTTTGCTTGCTGCCATGTTCAGTGATTTAGTATTTACATTCCTTTATAGGGAGGGAGGGCTGGGAACAAGAGAAAATGAGGAAACAAAGCAAGGATACTACCTCCTGTTGCTATGCAAACCCTGATTCCTCTGATACCCCAGTGACAGCTTCTGGCTACTGGGGTCTGCACATTATTAGAATATTTTACGTAAGCCTAAATGACCCTCCAGGAAAGTGAGTTAGTCCACTTTATTTCCTTATCGATTCTCTAGATTAACACCTGCTGCAGCTGTTATTCCAGAAGTATCTTTCTGATGAGCTCACTGTGCAAGGGTGAAACTTTGTGTCTCTATTTGCTGGAAGGGACCCATAGCAAAATCTTTATCAAAGACCAATTAGATATTAAAATAAAAGTGTTTTGAGTACATCACTTCAAATAAAAAAGAAAGCCTCCAAAACAAACAAAATGAAAATCCATACAAGTCACTAAGTGGCTTTACGGTCCTCCATATATGCCTCCTTATTTTCATTGTTGTGTTCAGACAGTGTGAACATTGGCAGAAAGACAATGAGCCTTATTGCACAATGCCATGCACAAAACTAAAACTTGTAGTAGTATTTCAGAAATCTTCTTAATGCCTGGATACTTGGTTTATGAGGAAATTAGGTTCCTTTTATATCTACCAAGAAATTCTGGCCTTTTGAGGTTGGTGTTCTCAATGGCACCTTCCTCAGCATGTTTTGGAAACCATCAGAGACAGGGAGTCCATTCTCTGCTGCACAGGCAAGGGCCTGCACATCACCTCTATAGCCCCTGACACTGAGACAGACCTAATATGGTGTTAAAATGCACATCGTTTGCTATTTTCAAAACTGCCCTGTGGTACCAGGGCACTGGAATCACTTCAGCAGCAATGCAAAATTCAACTTTTGGTCTCAGACCTGTCTCTGCAAAAAACCTCAAGCAGGATATCAAACAGAAACTCCATCAGAGAGTTCAGATCCAATTCGATTCAAGCATTCTCTCCTTCAAGAAGAAAAGTAGTATGTTTCTAGAGGAACATTAAAGGGAACACAGAAGCACTTTTATCACATAAATAAAGATTAGGACTCTCAGGGTGATTTCACACTGGGAGAAAATGAAATAAAAATAAGATAAAATTGAGTGCTTCCAGAAAGCAAAAGTTTTGCACGAACAAAAATTGGCATCTTCTCTTTCTAAATCAAAATATAGAAGTACTTTAGACACAGTCAGACTAACAGGCAACTGTTTCTAGGCTCTTAAATCTAGAACGATGAGGAAAAGTCAGCAGGAAAGAAGGACAGGGTGTGTGTCACTATGCACAAATAAGCACCTGCATTCCCTAAACAGCCACTGTAGACAGATAAGGACCTCTGAAGATCTGTGAAGGATATCTTCACAGATGACTGCTCATATTACATACTTAGCTCTTTACATTGACTAACCCAGCAAGAAAGATTGGGAAGTTTTGTGTATATGTAGAGATCATTTTCAAAAAACAATTTTTCAAACACTTAAACCTACTTCTTATCCTGAACCTCCCCACCAAAAAAAAAAAAAAAAAAAAAAAAAAAAAAAAAAAAAAAAACCCAACCAAAATAACACAACAAAACAACAGAAGAAGAAAGTGCTCTATACAGCATGTGTACTGCTCATGAACCCACAATGAATAAATACTATTCACTTTCTGGAGAAAACCATTTCATTCTATCTGAAATGAACCCCAGCTGTTGCTTAGGGGCTAGGTTATGCAATACCACCTCCCATAAGCTGTATAGCTGTATGAACACAACTACATGTGGGTTGGTGCCTTAGATGTTCTGCTGGTGGGCTATACAATCTGAATCTATCTATAGTAAAATCTGTCCATGGGGAACAGCTTTTGTTAAATGGTGTCAGAAGCCGTATCTTGTACCATCTGTACCATGGGGAACAAGCCACACAGTCTTCAGTGAATAGGAGCTGCTGATTGTTCCCTTTCTACATCAGAGAGAAAAGAAACACTACAAAATTTTGCATCCTCCCTCTTCCCTGCCACCCCATCGATAATTTATGGTGAAACAGCATCTGTCTTTCAAAGTTCCACCACATTGTAGCAGATCACATTGCATGGAAAGCTGGAAGGTACTATGTAGATTTCTGAATGCGTATTCCCTGAAATGCAGGGTGGTTTCAACATTTAACAGGCATTGTATTAGTCTGCAGATTCTCCTTTTAATCTGGAGAACAAGGTACAGTCCTCCAGTTTGAGGTAGAAATAGAATTATCAGCTATTTTCATATATCTACAATTTGTCAATGTCCTTTAACCCTTCCCCTTTGCCTCTAGTTTGAAGTAATCTTACTTTAGTTTTAACATGTCCTCTAAGCTTACACTATCTGCCACTCATAGAGGGCATACATATACCAAGCTTCTCTGTCTGGAGATGCAGGGATTTTTTTTTTCCTAAACCTGCAGGGACTAAGGACACAGAAATCTGGTAAAATCTTGCTTCTCCAGAAAAAAAAGTTTTGTCAAGAAATACAAACTCAGCAGAGTACTAACCCATAATTATAACAATGCTTTAAACAGCATAAAGCAGTAGTGCTGCAGGTAAAGGCAGTTCTGTCTATCTTCCCCTTCTTCACTCTCCTAACCTCCATCTTGTGCTGCCCACTACCCTGTGTTTGCCCCAGTGCAAACTGGTATGGCTAACTGGCGAACAGAAGGGAAAACCACAAATGAAAAAAACCCAGTCTTGGAAAATGCACCTAGACTCCACCCAGACTAAGGCAATTTAAGAGACACTTGGGTTCTCATTTGGTGACAGAATGGCAATTTTTCAGGAAGCGGACAGACCTAGCTCTAAGAAGAATGAAAAAGTGAATCACTCTTTTGTGCCTGCCTTCTTAGGCCTGTCTCTTTGGCCTGCTTAGCTGAGTCCTAGATTAATAGCAAAGAAGACACAATTTGATTGACCAGTTCAGTGAGACAGATGACAAAATGAGAGGACATTTATTGGAATGTTCAATGTTTATTTCTGTACAAATAAGACACAAAAATAATGAAGCTTATGGATATTTATTCCTATTGACATGTATTGATGACTGTTGTAACTCAAGAGGGAAGTCAGTCTAAGATCTTACCTTTGTCTAAGACATTATTGACTACTCAGGTCTGTTCTGTTTCCAACAGATAGGGAGAGAAACATGGGTTAATGTCCATAACCTGATCCAGAGCAGACATTCCAATGATCTTCTTCCTGGGCAAAAACTGAATCCCTTTTAAAGTGATTGCAAAAGCCCCAGAGTCAGAAAGATCTAAGAAGGAGTAAATAAAGTAGAAGAGGGCAGCCAACTTGCATAGTTTCCATGTCATATTCTCACAGTCTAACATTCTGTTCTCTCCAAGGAGGAAATAACAATATAATGTACAGCCCTGCCACTACTGCTATTAATATCTTGGAATGCATCCAGGAGCACATGGGTGCAGGAGAATATGCTGTTCCTAGTAATCACATAAATGTTTAGATGTTTTCCTTTGCGAGGCTGAGCCTGGATCTCTTTTGTATGCCACACTGCATAGATCCTTATTTTCCAGCTTCTCGAAGGCTGGGCCAATCAAGCCTCACTTTTTAAAGTGAAGTTGCAGCGTAACTGAAGTACTACAAGTTCCAAAACAATGTATGAGCTATTTTAGCTATTTCAGTGCACTAAAGGGGGAAAAAAAAAAAAAAAAAAAGAGCAGGGAGGAGGGATGGAAAGTAAAAGGAAAACAGAAAAACAAACCAGGACACGGTGAAAAGAATTATTCCCAATGCTTAGCAGAATACGCACAAGCAATTACCATAGTAAAAGTCTTAATTATTTAACATTACCTTAACACAGTAAGGCTTCTTCTTGATACACAACTACACATCCTTTTGGTAGCTCTGAAATTCTTTCCTCAGAGGTTTTGCATGGTGAACTTCCCCAGTGCAGACTGTGTAGTCAATGCCTTAATGGCCAGCCAGGGACTTTCACTCCAAGAAGCTGTACATCATCAGGTACACCTGAGCCCTAGAAGGACACAGGGAAAGGCTCACTTCTTCAAGATAGAGATGAAAAGTGACCTGCCAGCACAGGCTATACATAGGAGGTACTGCTTTACCCATACTGTTTGAAATGGTCCTCTTCTGCTAATTTAAAACTGAACTGAAATGAAAAAAGTAAGAGAAACCCAGGGGGACAAAATGCTATACTCAATCCCCAAGTGATATTCAGGCTGACTGTCAGTATATGGTTGAGTGTAGCTTGAGAGGCTTGACATGCCTCCTAGAGCACCCATGGAAGTGATCCACCTGCTCAGCCTGCCTGGGCATTGGCTGTGTCACAGGTGGAGTCAGTTCTTCTCCAGAAGGCCCGGTTGTCTCAGATACAATTTCACACAAATACCACTTTGGGTCCTGAAGCAGCACAACTGTGTATGAGTGTAGTATCTGAGGTCTTTAGCCCACCCAAAGTTATGCTGGGAGGAGGTAGTACACTCCTGCACTCATGCACAGTCATCTGACACTTCTTTGGGGCCAGAAAGTCATGCTGTGTGGCATCCCTCCCTAAGGAGGTCTCTGAGGACCTAGAGCACTGGAAACTGTGGTACAGGTAGACCAGTGCCAAACCATTTCCTAAAGGAATCTGAACCCATCTCGGGAGGCAAGATGTCTATGAGCCTGTACTGTTTGCATTCCACTACCTGAGCAAACTGTTCTGAAGCTTCCTTAAGCATTTCTGAAGTAGAGCAGACACACTACTGAGAATAGCCTCCACTCATTCAACTGGATAATCTCAAGGGTAGGTGTGCTGGTTTAAAAGTAAACTGGCAGGAGAAATGGACCTACCACGAGAGATATTGTAAGTCAGAATTACAGTTT
>JAWWEE010000001.1:75491737-75512092 GCA_035221455.1 Xenops minutus | reverse complement strand
TAACATAAATTAATTTTAATATAGATTTTTTTGAGCATATAAAAAAAAAAAAAAAAAAAAAGACTATTTTTAAGGCAGTAATTCTTAAATTCCTATGTATGCAAACAGTGAGGGAATTTATATTTTGAAAACCCTACAATTTAAATAAAGAATAACCCCAGAAGATTAGAAAAGTTTAGACAGCATGACTGAATATATATTGATTGAACAGGGGGAACAGAATTGCATTTGTTAAGAGATTTTATAGGCATGGAGAGAACTAAAAAAAATAATCAGGGAAAAAGAGGGAAAAATTTAAATAAAACTGAGTAGTTCATAGCCAATATTTACATTGAATTTTACATTTACAGGACGTGACTGAGTACAAGGCATACAATCAAATAGATATGTTTAGTTTTATATCAGGATTTATGGATAAGTTTCATTTATGAATTGTGTCGTAGATCTTACTAGGACAAACTGTGCCGACAAAGTGTTTGTATTTAACTGATACAATTTTGTTCAAAAGAGAATTCAAGATGATTCTATAGATCTATAGATCTATAGATCATTGAAGTCAAGCCATTCAACACCAGTTGTGGAGAATATAAAGTGAAACCCTGTGGTACCTTGAAGTTATGAGCCTGACAGGTTTTTTAGTAGAAGATATAGATAACAATAATGTGACAGGAGAGAACTCAGAATAGCTAGTCATTGTGGGGTCAATATGACTTGAAAATGAAACACATGGAGAAACATTAGTTAGTCATATCACATAGGCATTGGCAAAAAGCAGGGAAATGGTATTTTTACTTTCTCACTGTGAAATCACTGAAGTGAAAATTAGTTAAAACTTTTGAACTAAAATGATGGTTCAGTTCTGTGAAGTAATTCCTAACTCTTTTACTCAAGGGGAAGCACACAGAGCTGGATTTGAGAAGGGCTCTTAGTTTTCCTCTAACTTGTTCCAGAAGGAAGTTGTAGGTGATAAGTGATCAGAGACTTTCTCCTGCAGGAGTTGGAGGCACCCATCTGCCAGCCAGACATGATTTTGTGGAGTTTTGTTGTTCTATGACATCTGGGATATTTTTGCTTAGTGTAATTGAAAGGTTGTGAAGATTGAGAAAAGTGTCTGATGAAGGGAAAAGGTGACGGTTCTACCTGTCTTCTACAAGAGGAAAAAGGATGATACCTGGCAAAGTAGAAGGTGCTCCTCTGACATAAGGACTTTCCTTCCTTTGGTCTCTGGAAAAATCTTACTACTCTGGAACTGATAGGTGTCTAAACAGACATGAGCAACATGCCCTGGCAGCATGTCAACAGCATTCCAGAGTTACTCTAGCCAAGAGGCTGAATATTCTTTTTTTGTTTTCCATTTTTCAGGCCATGTACACACGGTTGTATACATTCCTCACCCAAAGCAAGACATCATCAGACTGGGGCAAACCTAAAGGATGGTCACCAGGCTGGTTGGGAGTGGATTACTTACCCTGTAAGAAGAGGCTGCATCTCAAAATATAACTGAAGTAAAAATGTCTGTAATAATGAACAAATATTTAAGTAGTATACCAAAAGGGTTTTTTTTAACTAGTCCAAATGCATGAAACTTGGTTTTAACTCTGTTAACGAAGGTTATAAAAAATTATTTTGTTAGTATTTATCTATAGAAGCAGTTGTAGAGTTGTTGGCCCCTTGAGATAAGAAGATTCCGGATGTTCCTCACAGGGCAAAGGTAGTACACCCAGACTGGATTACAGTACACACATGGGATCATACAGACAAAATGCTGTATAGACTGCACAAGGGTATGTATCTGGAAAGCCCTTTAATGTAGGTGAACAGCAGCTGTTTTGCACTGCAATAATGGTAAAAGTGAGCTATTTAGAATGTAAGAACCTAATGAGTCTTTGTTATTTCTCAAAAAACTTTATTTGATAATAACATCACATTTTACAATATTAGACTTAGGAATGCCTATTCCTGGTAAAAGCCATTTTGATTCTAATAGAAATGGGATAGCAACCTTGGAAGAACTCGTGCACAAGAATTTCATATGAATTACAGGAAATTTTCTTATCAATTTACATTTAATTAGTTTTCATTCAGAAATTAAGACATGGATTGTACATTTCATGCATAGGTCAAGAACTTGTCTTAATAGTTAAAATGAATTACCTAAGTCAAGCATTTCAGCCTGAAAGGCTAAAGAGGCAAAACAAAACAAAACAAAAAAACCCAAAACAAAACAAAAAACCAGAAAGGCTTTTATTTTTAGTTCTTTCAATAATTTCTAGCTAAATCCTGAACAGCTATAGGATATTGCACATGATTGTGTCATTTAGCATGTAATTAAGAAGATATTTATGAATTGTGATAAAAAAATTCCATGTAGGGCTAACACACATCCTGGAAGTGTCATAGGTAGTTCCTCTTAATGATTCATTATGGCTACTAACAGTGTGCCACATTGACCTGTGGTTTGCATTGAACACCAACTGCCATCTGCACTGATGTATTATCTGCTAACATCATTGCCTCCAGATACCATAACACATTTAGTAGAGTGGCAAGGCATTTCCTGTTTGTGATATTCCAGGTTAAGAACACTTGTGAAATGATTAGAAGAAGTAGCAAGCAGTTAGGTGGAACTGAAGTATTTCAGGATTGTGACTTTCAATGAGAACAAAGAAAGCAAAAATACCAAAGATCTGAAAAATATTTTAATTTCTCTTTTCCAGCTTGTAGATTTCCACACTGGAAAATGAAATGTCAAAATAAAATGAGAGCTTTATTGTTGTGATATCCCATATTTAACTGAAACAAAGGTAAGTATTTTCTTATCAATCTAATAAGACTGCAGAAGGGTTTCAGATTTGATTTCATGATTTTATTTAGGCACTCACTTATAGTTGTAGATTTACTTGTTCTTCATTAATTAATGATTTGTTAACATGAAATCAATGAAAACAGTTCACTGCAAAGCAAACGATATCCCTGACCAAGGCAGAGACACCAAATAAAGCTTTGTCTATCCTGAGGCCAAAACCAGAAGTGCTGGGAACATTGACCAGAGACAACTGATTTTTTACCTTGTTTTCTTTGAGCTCAAGCAGCCCATAAATAGCATGATACTATGCTATAGTGAATTGCATGATTAGGGTTTACCATCTTAATCCCTGATCGGATTTTAGAGGGCATTCAGGATGTGTCATAATTAATGAACAGGAAGCATGAATTTAGTCTGGGCTCTGTCCCTACATTGGCATAATTTGATAGATTTTGATTTGCATCTGTGCAACACTGCTTGGCATAGTTTAATGTTTCCTGTGAGAATCCCCAGATGGAAATAGTGCTGAACACTTCATAAAATCATATCCAATACATTGTGAAGTTATAAGTGGCACTAGTTCAATATATGCATGCAGTACACAGGCACTTCTCTTCATGGTTGGTAAATGCATATTGGAAAAGCTGAACTTCCAGTGTATTGTAACCTGTGAACTACCGAAAAAAAAATAAAAAAAAACATGGGAGCATCAGGATCTATCTCTGCAACCCACCCACAGCAGAAATGTGTATCATTTGATTCCACCGTGTATTGGTGGAGTTACAGTGAATGACCTCTAATTTATCTGAAATCCAGTTGAAATATCAAAAATCCTTGAAAATATCTCTGAACAAAGTTATGGTGAAAATCTGTGGTAATTTAAACTCAGAAACATACTTTCTTCACTGAATCTGGAGTCCCATTGTACTACTCTTAAGTGAAACAGGTTTTTCAGCTTTTTTTCTGGCCTCTATTAGTAATCCACCTGGAAAATTCCTCTGTATGCAAAAACTTACAATTCTCCTATATTTAAAGAAATGTCTCCCATTTCTCTCCTTTTTCTAAATATTTTTGATTTTAATTGGAAGAGACACATGCATTTTAAGAGGGAGACTTGAACCAATAAAGAAGAGAAAACCAAATGTTTTTGTGAGCTGAGACCAAAGAAACATGTATGGAAACTGCATAATTGCATACCTTGCTATGTTCAATTACCTTTTAGCATTTTTTGTTTGTTTGTTTGTTTTGTTTGTTTGTTTTAAAGTTAGTTGGGGGCTAGTTGTGAGAAAGTGCAATAGAAAATGATGTTGTAGATTATTCATATTGTAAACCTAAGATAAAAATAAATTGAGAATACAAATTAAGGTTTCCATAGCAGTAATAGTTCACCAGTATTATGGCTCTGAAGCATTTGCAATTGTTGACTGGACTACTGCATACTTTGCTGAATAGTTTGTGCATTGATGAGTTAGTGGCTCTATGGAAACCTTTAGCTATTATGTTTACTAACTGCAGTGGAATAAATCATCTCATTTCCACTTTGGTATTGTTTTCCATCAGTTTTTCATAGCTGCAAAATTCCTATTCATTAAAGAATTAGAGTTTCAGATTTTTTTTTAACTATAGTTAATTCTTATTTTCTGACATGTTTACTTGTCAGTAATATCTGGGTATACTCTCCTTTCTGTCCTTGGAGACTTTTATCTCTTTCCTCCCTGTCCCCATCCCTAATTATTGTAGCAGAACTTGTTGAAAAAAACCCATATTTGTTTGTTCTCCATTGTCCTTAATAATTTAGAGCTAAGTACACTTAATTTATCTTGTGGAGCATGTCCTGCTGCTACCACAACAATCTTTAGATTGTTTTTGTTGTATCTATCTGTCTGTCTATCTATCTATCTATCTATCTATCTATCTATCTGTCTACCTACCTACCTACCTACCTACCTACCTACCTACCTACCTATTCATATTTACATAAACCTTTTGATCCTGAAGATGTTAACAACAGTCTTAGCCTTAGTAAGCTGGTTAACCAACTAGTTAGCCCCTCAAACTAAACTAAGTAAACAAAAAAGAAGACTGCTGCTTTAATTTCATAACTGAGCCCTCAAAACCAAACAATTTTATACCCTGGAAACTAAAGGATGTGGTGAGAGGCATGTCAATCACAGCCAGAAGATCATTGTTACCACAGGATCTGTTTACTGCTGGCCGTTGTCTCCAGGAGGACAGGGAGTTTCAGCTGTATTAAGTACAAGTAACATTTCATTGAATCAAAAGAAAACCTTTTACAAACTCTGGATAGATATTTAGGTATTGAAGAAAAGAATTAATACAGCAGTAGAGATGAAAATGAGAATTTGGGCTTTTTAACTTGCTGCTGGGTGTAGCATGGCAGTAACTATTGCTTGATTTTTAATGTTGAGGGAACTGAGGCATAGGCAATTACCTGGACTCACAGAAGGGTTTTTCCAGAGACATTCTCAGAGAAGCTGCATGGATATTAAAGAATCATGATTATCTTTTTCTGTTTTATGAAGATTTTAGTTTACGACTGCAACGTTCCAAACCACTGCTGGTTTGTGGACTTCTGACTACTCTAAAGTAAAGGATTACATTATATCATCCACAGCTAGTTGTCTACATATATATATCCTATAGACAAGCATGAGTAATTTATATTTCAAAGTCTTGAGAGCTGGGAGAACATCATAAGTCTAATTTAGTAAAAAATCCCAAAAAACAAACAAACAAAAAATGTAGAGAAAGAAGTTTAGGTGTTGTTTGATTTTTTTTTTTTTTTCCTTTTTTTTCATGGTAAGCTAGTTAACAACAATGATATAGGGACTGTGGGTGACATCCAGTTCTGCAGTCTTATTGCATCCCATGTTGTATGTTCAGAATTAAACTATGGTAAATAACTATGAACTTTGTACAGATATAGTAGACAAAAAGAAATCATGAGGTCTTATTAAATAATAATAATAATAAAACCCCAACAAAAAGTTACATATTGACATTCTTTGAATAAGTGCTTAGATTTTTTTCTTCCATTGAAACAGTACGTTTCTGAACATCTCAAAAATATTTTATTTCAAAAATACCTTCAAAATGAAGGATTTTGTTAATATTTTGCCAAAGAAAAATAATAATAAAAAATATCTAACCAGTAAAATTTAGTAATCAATTTAATTTCTCCCCTACTGTTGACAGATCCTGAATGGTACATAGAACAATGCATTCACAACAAATCAAAACTGGTTACTTGTATTTGTCTCAAGAGTGGACTCTCCACACATAACTAGCTATCAGCTTTTAAGAACTGTGTGGGTTATTAACTGTGCATAAAATGAAGCAAGACTGAACAAATTTGTCCTACATTGCTCATTTCTTTAAATATTCAGTAACTTATACATCCTGTATATTTAGCTAAAAGGAAAGGAAGCAACAGCAGATTTAGTTTATCTATGTAAAATTAAATAATGCAGCTTGAACAATGGGCATTCTAGACGAATATAGCATCCAACATTTACTTACAGTAACTAAATTAATGGTTGCTTTTAAACAGCATATGAAAATACTATAAATTGCTGTTTGCAGTTCAAAAAAAAGAATCTGAATTTATTAAAAACAAGTACAAGTAGTTTGTAAAAAACACTGAGGAACCAGCATATGATGCTGGATTTTTTTGACTACTTTGTGTCATCTGTGTGCATCCTGTTATTTATAGAGAGACACATTTTATGTATATATATAACTCCACACGTCATCAGTAGAAACCTGATGACAGCAATTTAAAGACCTCATTGATGTATGCTACTCACAGTAATTTCATTTACTTCACTAGGATCCATGATTTCCAAATCACATTTAAAGCAGAGAAGTAGCCCTAATTCCCAGTACCACATGTGATGAGAAGGTATTCTTTTTCCCATATTACAGTACTAAAAATGAGGCTTTCTTTGTGTATACATACAACGATGAATGTAAGGATACAGAAAATAATTGACACACCAGGAAAGTCTTAATCACAATTTTATCCATAGGGCAATTCCAATTCCCAGATAAGGGAAGACTAATTTTTCATCATTGACAGTTGAATTAAATGATTGTATGTTCACTCACTAAAATTTCCTGTACTAATGGACCCATCTTTGGTGACTTAAGTACTATACTTATTAGAGATTCAGTACTGATTGCTAGGCATTCTGTTAAATAATTATTTATATTTTTTAATCTGACTGGTTTTGTCCCATTTTCCATGAACTTTCTTGTCCTCCAACAACAGTGCTAGGTCATGAAAGAGAGGAAAAATATATTTTAAGTAACAATACAAAGTAAAAATAAACGAAAATTAAATAGTGTAATGAGAACTTTCAGATGGGAATAGTGAAAACCTGTGCACTTCAGGAGAACTCCATTGAGGAAAGCAGGCTGATACCTTAATGTGAAGGGTTTCATTGACTCTTATAGTAATCTATTAACTGTGTTAATATTTCATTAGGAAGCTCTTACAATAACCACTATGTCCACAGTAGGCTGAACTTCTAAGAGCATCTTTAATCCGTAAAATCTCAGTGTGAATTGGTACTTTGGCTCCAGCCCCAAGGCTGCTCTACTTTAACAGCATGTGAAAACATATGTATATTTTTATATGGGCACAGTCTTTGGGGCAGTGGTATCTAAATAGTTTGAAGCCCAGATGAACTTCTCCCTAGCACCACTACATAATTCCACATAGTATAGGCACAAGTCTGGGGACTGTGCCCAGATTCCTGGTAATTACTGGACCTTGGAAATTGAATGAATTTTAAGTCTTACATTTTTTGGCTTAACTGATCTTTTAGAACAGAGAATGAAGAACAAAAAAATCAATTAAAGCCAAGAAATTACTTTTTCAAAGAACAGGCAGGACAGCGATTTTAAGTTCTCAGAATTGAATGACAAAGCTTGTTTGAAGGATAAAATGTGCTCATCTTCTGTCAAATTTTAGTAAAAGAACAGGATGATAGATAATATAAAAACACCAGTTGTCATCATAAAAATAAAGGTGTTTATTGCTATCTATTTTTCTTCCAGTAAGGAAATGCTCTTGTTACTTGATATAACAAAGGCATTTTGACTGGTTCTGTTGCTGACAAGATGGAGAACTTGCCTTTACAGAATTTCTGAAGCCCAGACTGTCACAGGAAATACAATATTATCTGTAGATAGATTATGGAAGTGCATTGCAGTGCAGCTTCCTTGCTCAAAATGGAAAATCAATATAGTATCCTATGCAAGACACATGCATCACATAAAGACTCAAAGGGACAAAAACTTGCTGATTACCATCTCTTTCTCCATCATTTGCTAATTATCTGCTTCTTTTTTCTTTCAGTGCTAAACTGCTGCTTCTAAACCCAAAGAAATTCTCATCTACTTCTTCTAATCCATTTTCCACAGTTCCCAGCTGTAGAGCAATAGAACAAGAGGCACAAAACTCTGAAACAAGGTCATGAAAGTGGTTTCATGGACATACTGAAAACTGACCATATGAAGGTGAATATAGAAAAAAAAATATGTCTCCTACTTTCTCGTTCCTAAATTAAGTATTCTTAAGAGAATTAAGGGACTAAGAGAAGATTGATTTTTAATTTTTTTTTTTTAAACTGACTTTTAAATAATTATTTGTTGTAAATACTTTTTTCTCCCCACTACAAGAGTTTTAGTATTTAGAAGGTAGATTTTTTTTGGAGGATAGTTTGTATTTGAGTTAAAGGATCTACAAGATTGTCTGAAAACTCAAATGTTTTCAGACTCTTTGATGTTGAATCAAAACTGTTATCAAAATAGGCTAGAGCTAGAATATTGGCAGGAAAATAGTTTAATTCTGTAAACAAGACTGAGCATTTCTAAGACAGTAAAAAAATAAAATAAAATATACCCTAAAAAACAAATGAGCCTCTGCTATACTCAAGTATCCAAGTAATAGCTTTGAGGCTGTAGTTACAAGTGGGTTTCTGTTTGTTTGTTTATTTTGGTTTGGTTTGGTTTTGGTTTGGGGTTTTTTCTTTGTTTGTTTGTTTGTTTCAACACTGAGAGTGCAAAATTTTCTTTTCCCACTTGTGGATCTATGTCTCAATCCACTCCAATCTACAACTCAGGAGACTATTCCATGCAGAGACATGCTTCCTCAGAAGGCATAAACGTTTACAGAGCATCCTGAAGACAGCTCCAGAAGGACTGGGCTAAGAGAAACATCCTCCTGAAGTCACCACAAGTGCCCAGAGTCAGAGGCTGGTCCCTCCTGTGCAGGGACTTTTAGGATGGAGACAAAACCATCACAGCGGCACATGAAAGAAACATCTGGGGCAAACAGGGACAGGATAGGTGAGGTGCCCCTCAGATATTAGGCACACATATACATCATCATAGCAAATGATTAATTCTAAATAAAAGATGACTATACTAAGTGAGAGCTCAACAATGTAACAAGCAAATTCCTTGTGACCTTTCTTCTTTCCACTGTTGTTTCACAAAAGTGTTAATGAATACAAGGAAGAGTAAAACAGTTTTTTTTCAAAAAAAAAAATACCTCTTCTTCACTTTTCGTAAATCACTTTTCCGTTTAATGTAATCATTAGGCAAAAATTAGATCAACTACTTTGTTGTATGATGGCTGAATTTCATACAGATAAATTTCTTAGGTGTTGCAAAATAAATAACAGGTTTAAAATACATATCTTCAGACGGATATTGTGAAGACACAAAAAGATAGCAAATTGTGATGTTAAAAGATCTTGCTGCCAGTCTCCTACATACAGTAACTCATTAATTCCTGTTTTAATCAAGGTATTTGAGGGTGCAGTTCAGTGCTATTTTTTTAATTAGTGCCTGAAGTGTTAGGACACTTGCGCCCAGACATACCTGAGCACCACAGCTGTGAACATTAGCTGGCCCAAGTAACTGAAGATATTTTCTTTTGCATAAATGGAGACAATCACTACTAGATTTGAATTAAAATGAACACAGCAATACATGTCTCACACATCTATAGCCATGCGTAAGCAAGTATGAAGCCAGTATATACTTGCACAAGTTTAAAAACAACTCACCAGTGAGGAAAGCACCAGAAGGAAGCTAAGAAATAGAGAGGGAGAGCTCCTTTTAGGCTCAGAATTGACCAAATAAAGAGGTGTCTTCCTCTTACTTATTCTCTTTGAAGAAAGGAGATTATGTAAAATCTTCCTTTGCAAATAAGCAGAGTTGTACTAAAGAGATACCTGAAATATGATTGTTTTGTTTTTCTTTTATTTTTTTTTTTCCTTGTTGTTCTGTTTTTGTTTTGTCGGTACAGTTTGGGAGGATGGTTAATATTAGTTCATTCCCAGCAGCAACCATAACTCACCTGGGAAGTTATCTTTGTAAGTAGCTTTTCATATCTTGAGGTTATCCACTTACATTTGGGTTAAGATGCAAAGGAGAACTTTTTAGGAATATGACTTGAAAATAATTTATACTAAACAATATATGCTTAATCATTGTACTTTGAATCCAAACATGTTCTTGCATGTTATGGAAGAATGTCCAATTCCTTTGAATAAACAACCTTTTGTCTCTGTACCTCTTTCTTTTCCAGTCTTTTACAGATCACATCATGATGCTTTGAAGAGATATGCATTGTTCTCCAGGAGAAAATAAGCTTGTCAGGCCAGTTTGTGTCATGGTCATGTAAAGATTTACATGTAAAGATGCCACACAGTAGAAGACTACTGACTCTGTTGGGTCATGCAAGGGATATTAGTCATGGCCTTGGGAGGAGGGATTGCTGACTCCTATGTGCTCTCACAAAGTGAGAAGATCAGGGAAAAAATTGTGTACTAGAATGAAGGATTCATACAAACACGTAAACTAAGTGTATTCACCTTAAAGTTCACCTAAAAATGTGTTTTCTTGAAGGCATGGCTACTTGTAGGTGTAGTAGTTTGTCTCCTCTGATTGTACGTCTAGAGGCATATAGACATCCTGCAAAAGCGTTCTCCCTGGGATAAAATAAAACAATCAAGAAAAACCTGCCAGATTGTTAATGATACAGGAGTTTAAATTTACTTCTAGACAGGAAGCTTGGCTGAAGAAAGCATAGCACAAGGTGTATGAAGACTTTAAATATTGCCCTGTATTACTAAGAGGAGATTCCTCATGTGGATAGACTTTCTTGGCTGAGGCTCATAGGACAATCCTTTTCAGCTTAAACAAACAGGGTCAGGCTTCTCTCTTAGTGATAACACTGTGAAGTTTTGCTGTTTTTGCTGGTGGAGCTAAACAATTTTAAGATAAGCAACAGGAAACATCCATGGCCGTAAATCTTAGTATTTCCCAAACCAAGCAATAAGCTGTATCTTGTGATAATTTTGCTTTCTTGTATCATTTATATGTTCAGTGTATATTAAAATGTTTAATGTCACAGAAAAAAATGAGAATAGATTGTGGAAACATGAAATCATGTAGAGCAAACAGACTGAAATCTGTTCTGCACATCATTAGTGCTTCTCTGTTTAAACCATGCCTGTCATCAGCTACCACAGTGCTAAGTGCTTCAGGTAACATACTTTTTAAGGAAATTAAAAAAAAAAAAAAAAAAAGAGCCAGAGAATGTGTAGGTAGCTTCCATTAACAATAATGGGAGTTTGGGCACAGTCACAACTTACAAAATCCTCAGTTTAAAACCTGTTTATCAGATAGTGGCTGCAGGCTGGGAGTGGGAATACAAGAGCAGTGAATTAACACATCTTTTCAGACCCACAGTCTTGCAAGGAGCTAATTTATTAATCTTGTGGTTTTTTTTTTTCTTTCTTTTTTTTTCCCAGCTAAGAGAGTAGCCACAGTTGTTTTTATTCTTTCAGTGTCACTTAAAGCCAGTCTTACTACACAAGAGATTGAAAGCCCTTAACGAAGTGCTGAAAGTACATTTAGTTATTTTAAGGGTTAGTCTGACTATGTTGTGTGGATGTAGTACAGACTGTGTCTTTTGCACAGGATTTGTGAAGTGGACACTTGCCAGAAATCCAACAGATGTAGTAAATTGTCTTGGGAAGTTACTCTGTTAAATAATTAACATTAACCTGAGGCTGAATATTCATTAATTTGTTCTGCTTAAGTGGATGTCTTAAAAACTAGTTTACATTTGGGTATTTGAACAATATTTTATGTAACAATGAAACTCGCCTCTGAGCCTGGAAAGGATGATCCTTACAAACCAGAGCCCCTTGAGGCTGCCACCTAGCGGGACAGAAGGAAAACACAGGGAATCACACAGCAAGGCAATCCATTGCATCACCTGCACAACTTCAGTTTTATTACTTCAAGAATCCAGTTCAGGTGGATTCTTCCCCCTCCATTAAATTTAGGAATATATTATGGATTATAACTGATGAAAAATCTATTTGATTAGATTATATCAGAACTTCAGGGTTTTTTAGAAGTATTTGTAAATACAATTTTTTCTTAGCGTTTACAAATGCCAGTACAAGATGACATTTTCTAGAATTGTTGAGTTGTGCATGAAGGCACATGTATTCAGAACATCTGAAATCATCCTTAGCAGTTCTAAAAACTTAGTTATAACAACTCAGGCACTGCCTGCACAGAGTCTTAGCTGTGAGATCTCAGGGTCAGGTTGAGATAGTAATAGAGATACTGGTTTTAATAGATAGCTGAACAGTACTCATAAGTGATTTAGAGAGATATTAACTTTCCAGTTACTATGTAGACAACATGAGATCAACTGATTCCAGGATTCAGTTTAAATGGGATTGGAGAAAAAAAACCCAACAAAAACAACAAAACCAAAGAACCGGTTAGACTTTAAATTCTTTAACAATTACACTCCCCTCTTCCCTCCCCAGTTACCAGAATAAGTGAAAATCATCAAAACATGGAGGTGTTAATATTTTTTCAACATTACAGCCGCCTAGAATTTGCATTTCTTCCATACTCTTTTTCATGTTTTTCTGACTTGCCAGTTTTTCTAACTCACAATGTTTTAACAAAGCATAATTTACATATTCTTTAAAAAACCCCCAAAATGATACCCTTAATATTTATTTAGAGTAAAACAAAAAACAAAACAGAGGTGTGATTTTGATGTGCAGAGATTTGTCAATGTACAAATCCTTTTTCGTGGAAATGAACACAATGCATCATGCAGAAGATAAGGGACCAAACAGTTACCTCGATGTCGGAGCTGATGCTGACAGTATGACACAAAGTGTTAATTGTTTTGCAGATATGTATAACGTGAATTACTCCTGAAATTCAACATCACAGTGATGGAATTTGGTGCACATGCTTATTATCTCTGCATCAGGACTGTACAGAGATGAAAAAGGATACACAGTTTGGCTTTTGTCACTTTGCTTCCACTGGACATTCCAATTGCAGCATTGTTACTTGTGTCTCCTGTTGTGAAGGTCATAGAATGATTTCCATGACATCTTGATGTTCTCATAACTTTCTGACATGATTTCCTTTGAAGCTGAAGTGTTTCATGCTTGGCCTCTGTACCAAGAGCAAAGCCCCTGTGGTTGGCTTAAAGTCCTGAGAAAATTAAAAGTAATACTTTTTTTTTTTTTAATTATCCTTTTTTAAAATGCAGATGAGGGAAGTTACACTATTTACTACTGCTGAAAAAGTGGTCCTGGCTTCTGTGGAGTAAATGACATGAGACAAATTATATAATTCCTATGAATTTGACCATGTCTGCTGTAAGCCAGGACTTTTTGCTAGCAGTCCTGAGATAATTGAATTGTATTTTATTCACGAATCTTCACTAAATAAAATTCCCAGTTAAACCAAAATGATTGATAGTTTTGCGCTGGGGCTTGACATATTCATTGGATCCATCTACTGATTAATTTTCATGTTTTATCTCAGAAGACTTTAAAACCACATTTCTACATGTGAAGAGCTGGTATAATAATCTAATGATTGAATTGAAGAGTAGTAGTTGATTATTTTCCAGCTGTTCAAAGTTAGAAATAACTGCAAAGAGGCTGAGAGAAGCAAGTACTTTCTCTTTTCCCAACCAAGTACCAAATAAGTCCACCCAAGTTGCTTACAACCATGTTAACTCATGGCCCATACATTTTGATCAACTGTATCATTTGTTCCTGTCTGTGAAATTATCAGGCGGGGTAACCTGGACAAGAGAGATCAAAGAGGAATTTGCTTGGAATTTAGCTCTGATCTCCTATGAAATATGACTCTAATGCAAAAGCAACAGAATAATGGAACACATTACATTTTACATCATTAACATAACACCCAATCTTAAAGTAGATGTGGGAAAACTTCCAGGATTCAAGACATTATCAATAGCTTTAATAGTCAGTTCAGAACACTGAAATGTATATTCCTCATGTTTTCTTTTTTTTCTTTTCTAAATTTCTTCTTGTTAATCAGCAAATGCTTTATGGTGAAGAAAATGCCCACACATGGGATGTTATCTTTCTTAAAAATCTCAAAAACCTACCAAACTCTTAGATCAGAAAAAAATCTGGAGAAATGTGCATGTAAATGCACTTGGGTTGGTAGCAGAAGCACAACTGGTCTTCAGACTTTGGAGATAAGGAGTTGGTGATTTTAAGAAATTTAAAAATGTCACTACTAGTGCTGTATGATCCATTCTTCCCTCTCACAAGTGTTCTTTTTGTAAAAAACCCCACAGCGTTCATATAATGAAATGCAAGGAATATTTGTTTTTGTTTTTTTTAAATATATGAGGCCATTGTCCACTAGACAACTTAGGAGAGATAAGACAATTGAATATTTTCATTTATGACTTTCATACATTAGATCAACTCCTCAGCTGACATAAACAAGCACTCACTGATTGATCTCAGAGGAATTAAATGCCTGGGTCATTTTCCTTATGGAGATGTACTGCTCTACAACAATATAACAGTATCTCACATGAACACATTTTGTTTTGGTGGCTGAACTCTTATTCTCAGTATTTCAGAAACTAATTTCTTCACTAATTATAAAGTACTTGGTGCTGAAGATTTTTTTTTTTTTCAGTTTCAGATGTTATATACTACTTGGATGCATGTCATATTTTGTAACTGCATAAAGTAGTATATCTTAATCCACTTCATTCAATAAAAGGCAATAAGTTCTCCAAAATTCGAAGAGTATAATTTTAAGGATAGCTGCCTTATTTATTAGGTTATGGAATTTTATTCAGTTAAAGATATCACAGGTGACTCGGGTAGTCACTGTGTTCACAAAACCATGACTTTTCTTTCTGAGCTTCATTGGACATTATAAGAAATTGACTTAGGAAAATAAATTGCCTAAGGCAAATTCATGGGCTACTCAAAATAGAAAATAAAATGCCAGAAAATTTGACTTTGTATCCCCCCATATTCTTGAAACAGATAATGGAGAGAGATTCACTTAATCACTTTTATCGACAAGAGTATACACTTGCATATGCTGATTTCACAGGGATAATTCTGACTATTTTGTTTTGTATTGAATTCAGGAAAAAAACCCCAATGTAAAACGAGAGTTCCAGTGACCCACGTTCTATATGTTATACAAAGAAACAATTACTAGTTATTGATAATTCTTTTAATATTAACTGACTATATTTTTCAGTGCAATTTTATTATTCACCTTAGCATTAATTAAACAACAGTTAATAGCAGAGGAAAGTTGTCATTTATACCCTTGTCTGTCAATCCACATTCATTTGCATTGTTGTTTACATACAGCTAACAAAAGGAGGTTAAAATAATTTGTGATCACAGCTACAAACAGAAAAATGTTCATCCCTTTGCAATCTGGAAAAAGAAGGAAAATATCAAAAGCATAGTCTGTATGTAATGGACTTTCAAGGACAGAATGTTTCTAGAAATGAAGTTAATTGGGCAGTATTCAGTCTTGCTCATCAGAGTGTTTTGCAGCATTTCAGAGCCCGGTACAATGAATGGTGAAGGCATAGATTTTTTTATGATACTTCAGAATGCCAAGTGGTAAACAAAAATTATAAAAGACATAATATGGTCCCAAAGTGCATGCATAGCTACATTCATTTCTTTGGATTTGCTGATTCACAGAAATTGATTCCAGTTGTATTCTCATGATGATAGCTTATGATGATGATGATAAAAGGACTTCCTAAATAATTTCAGTCCTTGCATTCATTCTAGAGCTACTTTTTTTATTCTGTGAGAATTGCAGATAGCATGTGCAGTTCTTACTGAAATATGCATTAAATAAATGTCTGAAACCACAGCTGTTCTGAGTTCTCTCTGCATCTCTGTCATGGAGTGGCTTTCGTTTTCCCCTGAGTCTGTCTGTATCTGGGAAGTGTGGTACCACATACAGCCTCTCTTTTACCATATGTACGTTAGAGTGAAATTCATCTCACTGGCTGTGTTTTAGAAGTCCGTTTCTCAGCTAATCATTCAGTATGCACTTCTGGGATCCCTTATAACTGATGTTGCAGCACAAATTTGAGATAAGACAGATAAACTGTGCCTGTAAGTACCACTTTTTTATTCTGTTGACTGTGAAGGGAGCCTTAGGTGACCAGCTGAGAGATGTGCAATCTGAATGTGTGACATTATTTGATATAATTAGGTATTGATATTGTGATTCAGCTCATGGTAGGCACAGCTGAGGAGTGAAACCCCCAAGATTCTAGTAATACATTGTAAGAAATAGCTTTATAAAACAGCTGCAAATAGTTTTAAAGTGACGCTACATAAAAAGATCACATTGGGATCATTCTGTCAGACCAAAATCACTAGCCTTTTATTTCCTCTTTCCCCTGGAATTCTGTCTTCAGTGGAAGATAATAAAGCAGAATAGACAGTATATATCTGGTTTTAATCATAAGAAATGACTCTCATTTAGTTTCTCATTGTTCACTTTTTTTCCCCAGTAAGAGAAGTAAAGGGCCATGAACTATGTCCCTTCTCTTCCTTTGTTTCACAAAACTAGGCAAGCCTGGTCTTTGGGGCTTCTTTCCTTTTCTTCTTAAGCCCATGTGATTTCCTCTATACCTATTTGAAATCTTGTTCATCTTTCTTCAATGGATTCATCAGAATTATGTACAGTTCCTCAGATTCTCAGCAGGACAGCAGATCTAATAGTTTTTTAGTTGGAAAGGATTGTATTTGCTTCGGCTATACTACACTGGCAACTCATAGGATCCAGGGAAACAAAATTGTTTTTCATTCTCTGTCATTTTAAGGTTGCTAAATTTTCAGTTCACAATATCAGTTTTCTTGTATAAGTGCATGATCCAACATTTCTTACTTCTATACTTCCCATTTCACTAACCCAGTCTTGGATACTTATACCAGTATTGAATATCCTCAGGCATTACATCATGTTCAAAATCCATCTACAGCTCACAGTTTTTAATGCAATGCTCCTACAATCAGAATGTTAGATAAAATCAGTTTCAAGAATGATCTGGATTAATCTATTTTTTGCCCATTTTCAGACTGCATGGTGAAACTTCACATTTGGCATAACCTGTTCCCTTCACTTTTCTGGACCCTCAGTTCATTAGGAAGTAATTTACTAAGCTCAAGTTATTCACTAATTCATCTACTAATCTCAGTGTCTTCATTTAAATGATAAACTTCTCAATATGGCATCACAAGTAATGTTTTACTAGATTTTATACAGTTGAGGTCTTTGTCACCCCTTTCATCCAGTCGTCTGTCTGAACCTGTAACAATTTTCTCATTTGGCAGCTGACTCTCATCACTGTGAATAAAATGGTAGAGTTAAGTACTGATATAGCCATTACCCCATCCCCTTTTCTATGAACTGGTCTAATGCTACTTTTATTTTGATGGTTGTCAGGGAGGAAGGAATAAAACAACATACCAGAATAAAAGCCTAGTTACAAAATGAACTGAACTATTTTACCCTTGCTATTTTGTAGGAGCTGCTTAGCACAGTGATAATGATTCACAGTGTTGTGACTAGGTATAAAAGCATCTAAACCAGTTAGACTTATAGCTAAGTTAGCACATAGTGTAATTCTATAAAAACATTCCATTTACTTTACAGGCTTTTAAAAAAACAGCTCCTCTTTCCACTCCAGGACTATGAATAAGGGAAGATGACTTTTTGATGACAAGTAGCTGCACTGGCAATATCTATGTTGTTTACTAATACAGTAATTGGAGTAAAGACTGAATTTCTAGGGAAGTCATCATGGAAATATAGGAGGAAGACCAACAATATTCTTAGTGATGAGTAGGTTTTAAAATGAACAAACTATACCCTCTTTAGGAGGATAATGGGTAGATTCTGCTCAGCTTTTCATATTCATGCAGAGATGTAATTTTTTATCATCTTTCAGCCAGTTTGTGCCCAAGAAGGTTAGCACTTCCATCCCTCCTCAGTCCCCCAAACTATTTGTCTGCCATCCCATGCACTGACATAAAACACTTGAAAGCACTGCAGGACTGGTTGGTAGGAAAATGCTCTTAATCAATCCCATAGTTTCTAGCAAGGAATTTGTTAGAGGAAGGTATTTCAAGTTTCAGAACCCAGTCCTCTTAAAGCTAATGTTTAAGTACCTATAAAATCAGTGGAGAAAAGCAGAGGCCATTGAAAGACCCCTGAGAGATATTTGTTCAGTAATCTAACTTTGAGTAAAGACACAAATGAATATATTCTGGGAGGAAAGCAATAAGATTCATGTATTGTTATGATGGATATCTTACCTTGAAAATGTTGTAATACTCTATGCTTTAGATTTATTCTAAAATAAAACTATATCTTTGTAAGAGTCTTGATCTCCTGAAATCAATAGTACTTATCTGTCTGTAATTTTATTTCTTTTCACAGATTATAAGAAGAAATTCTTTCTCATATAAACTGATGGTGGCAAAGATATTGTTGATTTATTTTATTTTTGTTTTGTCTGTATATATTCCTTTATGGGACAAACCCACAAAAATATTTCTAGTAACTGTACTGTTTAGCACAAAACCTAAATTCATCACATGAAACCAGAATATAGTGTTAAATGACAGTTTTAGAGCTATCTTCTTGCACACTTCGCTGAATGTCTGCTCTGAAGTAACTAGAAGAGTTAAATAGATCTTAAGTAGGTCACGAAGTTTTAATTTCTTCAATGGACACTAGATGGCAGCATTAATCAAGATACTGCACTACTTTCATGCGTTTCACCAAGGGCAGGAGACCCTCAGAGAATCGTGTGAAACATTTATTTGTAGGGTTTATTTTCCTATTCTGAAGGAGAATTCAGATTAAATATTTATTTCAAGTGTATGGAAGTTCCCGGGCTTATGGTTTCACAGAATAGTATCTGTCTGTGTGAGTGATACGAGAAAAGGCAAATAGTGTTTTTACAATGAAGATTAATTAAAAACCCATGAGAAGGAAGAGAGGGAAATGAACAAAGTCCTGATATAGGACAGGTATAAGTGGAAGGAATAAAGGATGCACAATTTTAAAAATGAAGAGTAAAGGTTGGAGAGGCCACTGGGAATGCCAAAGTGGCCATTAGTGGAAAAGCACAGGTGATCAGAGGATTTTGAATAAAGAATCTGGGTATTAAAACAATAGATTTTACTTCTTACATATCAGCATTAGTGACGTACTGATTCTTTAACTGACTCACCTACAGTGACGTGCTGCTATTTAGGCATGACTATTATTAGTCTTTTAGAATTCAAGCTTTATATTTTTTCTATAATTGACAAGGATGAAGTCATAAGCTATGCAGCCATTGCCCAGTGCCTGGGTTTTCAAAATGCGTCATTACAGTTTATTTGCTTGACTCATAAGACAGTGATGGCTGATGGTAAAACAACTCACCCACTTGAGTCACTCCCAAATCTTAGTAACACTTGCTTCATGAGAGACTTTTACCTTGAAATCTATCTGCCTGCATACCTGTCACAGAACTGCTGGTCAGACTGTAATTCCTAACAGGATGCTAGAGCAGCTTGCCAAGACATCAGCCTCTGAGCAGCTGGAGCCTGATAAACTGATCAAAACTCCTTGAACTTCTCACTGCAAACTAGGGCTACCTCTGTCTTTTTGACCGTAACCTCCTTGTTCAATGGAGAGCAAACAAGAAATTCTCTATTCAGCCTAACAAGGCTCTGTTTGACATCAGATCAGTGATTATTGGGTCAGAACCACCTTGTGGGGTGTGTGTGGGTGTGTGTGTCTGTGTGTGTGTGTGAAGGGGGCAGAGATAGGTTGAACCTCACAAAGATAGGGTGACACCATATCCCACCATGGCATATCACCATGGCAGCCCCTGAGCCCACACAGTGAAGCACCAGAGCAGCTGCCAGTCACAAAGAGCCCTGGAAAACTGTAACACCCCACAGCTCCTGGAGCCCCTGACCCTGCTTGGATTGGCAAGGACAGTGAGAACACAGCCCCTCACCCTGGCCTGGGACCCCAGAGTGGCCGGGGGGTCAGAGACTCTGCCTGGGGGGTTTGGCCATAGAGACCAGACAGATAAACCCAGAGGTGTTGGGGTGCCACGT
>JAWWEE010000001.1:75440934-75491453 GCA_035221455.1 Xenops minutus | reverse complement strand
GTGTCACAGCTCTGCCACCTGGAC
Source organism: Xenops minutus (assembly GCA_035221455.1). NCBI lineage: Eukaryota > Metazoa > Chordata > Aves > Passeriformes > Furnariidae > Xenops > Xenops minutus. The sequence goes on along the minus strand of JAWWEE010000001.1, from coordinate 75,491,429 downwards.
GTGTGAGAGCTGCTCTGCCACAGAGTCTCAGTGGTAGCTGTATGATCTGTCTCCGCCTCTTTCTCTCTTCTTGCTCCCTCTGCTTCTCTTTGCTCCTTTCTTGATGCTTTGGGTGGCCTAGAGATGGAGGGATTGGATTTGACTTAAGTGTTGCAGATTGATTAGATCTTGGCTTAAGTGTTGTGGGTTAGTATGTACTGGGTTGGTATTGTGGTGGAACATGTCTAGTGCCCTTTTAGAACCTTTGTCAAGTTCCCTTATTTTCTCCCCTAAATTAATAAAGAAACCCCTTGGGAACAAGTCTGTGGCTTATTCTCTTGACACTGTCTCGAGGTATTAAAGAGCCCTATATATATTAAAGTAAGACTCCTGGCTGAGCCGTGAGCCCGCAGCTCCTGGGGCTGGAATGTCTCAGGCTCTTCAGCTTGTTTTTATTGCTCAGCAGAAAAATGAGTGGTGGTAATGAATCAAAATTTCATTATGGTGATGAAATTACCCAGAAGATAGGGCATGACATGGTCACAAAGCCATAGACAAAGAGGAAGTTTTGGTCACTTCTGGTCAAAGTGGCAGTTAGTTTTCAGTGGGATTGAAAGCAATAGTGTCATGGGCCATGGCTGTGCTTACAATTCCCCAGGAGCAGGGCTGGCAGCCTTCACTGGCCAGCTCTGATACATCGTGGATCTGTGGCCTTGAACCTGACTGCTGGGGAAGTGGGGGATGAAAAAGAGGTTTGAGAAATTAGAGAGAAGTGGGGGTGCACCCGCTTCCCACCCTTGGGAGCTGCTCAGGCCTGAGCCACCATGTCTCTGACTGACCTCACTGCTGCAGATCCTGAGCCTGAGCACACCTTGCTGACCTTATATCCTACCCTGGCCTCAGTCTGTCTCCATCTCCAGGGGGGTGCCCAGTGCCTGGGGCTGGGGCGGCACCAGTGCCCTTGACTGTCCTGCTCCTGGAAGGGGGTGCAGTAGTCCCTGGATGGGCAGGTCCCACTGTCTGATGGGGTCACCCCAGCTGGAGGCAGCAGTATTGGAGAAAGTAGTTTTGAAATCACACTTGAACACAAAAATGAGTGTTCCACGCTACGTGCCACAAAATGCTTGATTCTCGCTCTGAAGTGCATTAGCAGAAACACCACATGTGAAACATGAAGAATTTTTAGTCAAACTCTGATCAGAATGGGAGAGGCTTCGCACAGAGTATTCATTCCACTTTGGGCACCTGGTATTAAAGAAGACATGGATCATTTAGACAGAATTTAGAGGACAGAAATAAAAAAATACTAAAAGATTTGTAAAGCTTGGACCAGGCAGAGAGAAAGCCTGTTCTGCACTGTTCGATCTTTAAAATGATTAAGATGTAGTTTTTGGAAATGATCAGTTGTTCCCTGTATCTAACAGGTAGGGAGAGAGAAAAAGCATCAGACACCAGTTTAATTTGAAGGGAAAAAAACAAGATTATTTTTAATATGAGAAATGTTATTTTAAGTTTGAGAATGGTGCAACACTGTAAGACTGTTGAATGTGCTTCACCTAATTTTTGTACTGTAATTTTAGAGAATGGTCTGCCTCTATAATTTCAGGTCTCAAAATGTCTTCCGGATCTTCATTTCTCTGGTATGGCAGATATGAATCTCATCTAATTTTTTATTTTATTTTAATATGTATATATTTTTTCTTATTTCTCTAACATTATGGCTGTTGTACATTGTGAGGAAAGCAGAGCACTGGAGATCCTTTAGCAGAAGTGCTATGATGGAATTTTACACTACCACACATGAACAGCTCAAGCCCTCGAGAACAAGGTTGTCCCTAATTACAGTGTATAAAATGCTGTCAAAGTTCCTCCAGATATTACAACATAGGTATCAATAGCATGAAGTACACATCATTACTAAGCATTCACTTCATTACCTGAACTGCATGGGATATAGCTTGCAATTTCATTAATTAGACGCTCAGAGATATTTTATAGGATCTGGAAATGTATATATGTGGTGAGCAGGCTAAAGACAGCTAGCTTATTTTGTGGCTGAAGCTTGTGTTTATAGTTCCATAAAACATCACCTGTAGCTTTATTACAGCAATCATCCTTGTGGGTTTTTGTGACTACAGTTCTGTTTTTTTCGTTTCCCCTGCAGAAAAAAAGTGCTGTATGGTTTAAGAGTATGTTATCATCCCTATAGATTTTTACAGAATACTGTGACAGGAATACTGGATTCTATAAGATGGTTTAAAGTTCCATAGGAGGCTTCTTGTTCTATTTATTCTAAGCCACTTTAGTGCAACAGAGACATGTTCCTGCTGTAAAATTCTTGGTGTATGTAAAGATTTTTCAACCTTAAGTTCCATGAAGATCACTACACTAAAAGTACAGCTACATAGAAAAAATCAACTTGAAGTAAAATCATTAAGTAAAAACATCCCTACATGTATTTTATTATTAAAGGAAGATACAATAAGAAGCTAGAGATCAAAGGGAGGAGAAAAAAAGTAAAAGTTCTTCAGTTTCTCTGGTTGTTTTTACATTTAGTTAAGAATGGGATAAAACTCTAACTCAGAGGTTTCTCTGTTTTTCTGCTTTTTCAGTACCACCTCTATCTTCCATTATGACCTTTTATTTCTTGATCTCTATATAAAAAAAAAATAAATTCTATTTATGATTTCAAAAGATTTTTTTATGATTTCAATATTGAAGTGGTTGTAGTTTACTTTTAAAACAAATAAATAACTGTGCGATTGTTACATGCTGCAATCAGCTTTAAATGTTACATATTAAAATAAGAACAGTGCCAAACCCTATAAAATATATAAAAAAATCATTTCTATAAATTATGAAAATGCTGGATCCTACTAATAAATATATTGTTAATGTTCCTAATACTCTTCAGGTGTATGCTATGCCACAACATGGGAATGCTGCTCTACTGAGTTTTGTGTCATTTTGCCAACTAATCTCACAAAAACCATTAGATGGCAATGTTCACATGATAGTACCCTTGCAGCACTGCTGGAAACTTTAAGGCATTTTGTATTTATATACATTTATTTATTTCTTGTTTTAAGCATTACTGTTTTATCACTTTTTTTTTTTCCTTTTAAATACAAGGCTAAAAGAAACCACATATTGAAAAAAGGCCCCTGAGGTTCTCTTCCTGTAATGTCTTACACTGCAACTCAGAGCTGCAACTCAGTCGTTATCACTAGAGTTTCCCCAATAAACCTTCCTTTAAGTAATCAGTATAAGGCCAGGCAGAGCATCAAGTAGTGCAGATTTATACACACTTTAGTTGTGTAATGAGGCATGAGGCAAAAGCAAAAGACCACATTGCCTGTTTGTCATAATGAGAAAAAAATAGCCATTAAAAACCATAAAAAGGTGGGATTTTAGTGTTTAGATCTTGATGTTGATTAAGATTTAATATTCTTAGATTTAAAAAATATTTCGAAAATGTAGTACCAAATTTCTAGTAAACTAATTCCTATATATCTCTGAAGTTCTTTGATGACAATTAAGTTTCTTCTAATATGTTCATATTATTATTAATCCATTAGGGCTTTATTTTAAATGTTAAAACAAAAAGGTTCTGCATCAGACTGGTATGTTGCTTCTTTTTGCCTTAAACAGACTGTAAAGTCCAAAGATGTTACAATGCCGATACCAGGATTCATACTGTCTTCACTACCAGGTTATTACAGTGGAACTTCTGCAAAGGTGAGAGGCCATGTTAAGCTACTTGGTTGGATTTTGTCTATGGCTCAGCCTGTGAGTTTCAAAGAGGGGACCAGATCATCCACTGATGCAGAAAAAAAACTAACATTTTGGAAGAAAGTGTTTGAGTATTCTGTGTGGAGATCAGAAAGGAATTGTACAAAAAGACTGCATTTTTGAAACATGGAGAAAGCAAATCCCCTAGAGCCAGGACATAAGGTAGTACATTTCAAACCATAAACTGCTGAAACGGATGTATGTTACATATGTCAAATATTCCAGAAAAGCTTTCTTTGTTAAATATGATAATAGGTAAAAAATATATAGCAATGAATACTTGCAGTGTACAATCATGTTAATATTTTCCTAAGACGTGTGGTCATTTCAGCACATGAATCTGACTAAATGTAGCATCTCCATTGTGTATTTCTGTGTTAATAAACTTAGAATTCTTAAGTGGAGAGAAAAATAGACTGATGATGAAGAAACTAGAGCACCTCATAAATGAAGAAAGGCTGGGAGAGCTAGGACAGTTTACCCCAGAGAAGAGAAGGCTCAGGGGGATCTCATCAATGTCTATAAACAGCTTCAGGGAAGGTGCAAGGGGGACAGACTCAGGCTCCCCTGCTCGGTGGTGACAAGTGACAGGTCCAGAGGTAATGGGCACAAACTGAAACACAGAAGGTTCCCTCTGAATATCAGAAGTGCTTTTTTTCTCTTCAAGCATGACCAAGCAGTGCCACAGGTGGCCCAAGGAGGTTGTGGAGTTTCTGTCCTTGGAGACATCTTGCGGACATGGTTCTGGGCAACAGACTCCAGGTGGCCCTGCTTCAGCAGAGGGTTTGGGAGGCTGACCTCCAGATGTCCCTTCCAACCTCAATCATTCTGTGATCCTTTGAAATTTTTCAGCTTCTGTTTAACTGACCCATTTTAAATGGCTAATTTAGGATGAGTCGAATCTGCAAAGTAGTTTTCCTTTTAAAAATCACAGCTTTTAAGTCTAATTTTTAAAATTTAAAATTCAGTATTCACATTTTAATTCAGTTTAATTACTTTAGGAAGAGGAAGGCAACCTATTCCATTGTTTGCACCATATGCTGCTATTTAGCATCTGATTAAGAAAGAGGCAGAATGTATGGTGAAAAAAAAAAGGTAAGTATTCAGGTCCTTCCTTTCTGCCTTGGACTCCCCTATTTTATAGTTTGGAATTCTTCCCTTATCTTTATTAGTCTAAGAATCATATGCTATCTATTGTAATTCTATTAAAAAGTGCCTACTCCTTGGACTTTTTCTTTTTTCTTTTTCTTTTTCTTTTTTTTTTTTTCCTTTGTTAACAGCAGTATCTTGGCTAGGCATTCTCTCAGGGAAAAAGAAGTGTTTAAATTTTTTTTTCCTCAGGATATTTCAGTTTTCAGAACAGAAAGTACTCTTCTGCACTCAATACAGTAAAATGAGGCTTCTCAATCAAGAAATAAACAAGAAACTACCTGCACTCCTTGGTTTTCTAAATTGACTAAAACATTTCATCAGAAAAATTTATTTAGTAGTTAAAGCCTCCAAAATGGTGTTGAAGACCTACCATATAGATTTGAGTCTGACCATGATCCAGCTCACTTCCTTAAGGACTGTATAAATTGTTCATACAGAGAGGAAAATCCATTTATTCAGAAATTTAAGGAAATAAAGTGTTCATCCATGCTATCAAACATCTTAAAAAATGACAGCATATTCATGTGAAGCAGCTCCTTGGCTGTTATAAATGCTCATTTTTTTTTTCTTACTCTATAGATGTGACAGTTTGTATGGGTGCACCATTTTCATGATATATTACACCATAAATTTCAAATGCTGTCTATAAAGATTTCCCATTGTCCTCATTAGCACTTTGACATGGAGATATAAAAAATGGACAAAAATGATCATCACAGAGGAAATTAGTAAGGTGGGATAGTCTGCCTCAGGTTTTTCAGAAAATGATTGCCAGGAAATGGCTTTGGTTTGTTGGTATGTTTGTTGGTTGGTTTGTTTTGCTTAAGTACATCTCTGTCTCAAGTGTAAAGCTATGTCAGAAAAGGTCTTCATGATCCTCATTTGTGGTATATTTATCTATGTTTACCAACAGCTGCTTTTTTGTTCACCTGAGTTTGAAGAGCCTGTGAAAGTCATTCACTAGCAACCAGTTTTGAAAAAGACAGTCTAAAACTCTAACTTCGTAACAGATGCTTTCCCTTGCTATAACTTGTTCTATTATTGGTCCTAGGGTTTCAAAAGAAACAGTCTCAGACAAGAAGTAGGATGAATTTGAAAGTGTTGTTATCAAGAACAAATCCAGAATTATGCTTTGGAACTAGTTTTCACTTAGCCCCAGTATGGAACAAGATGGTGGAACAAGACTAAAACTAAAACATGGTCAAAATCACTGTTTTTCACACAGGGCCACAAAACTTCATGTTGCAGTTTAAGCTCAGTTGTCAACTAAACCTCATGCACCTACTTGCTCACCTCCCCTGGCCCCCTGTCCCAATGGGATGGAGAGGAGAACTGGAAAAATAAAAATGAGAAAACTTGTGAGTTGAAATATAAACAGGTAATAGGTAAAGCAGAAGCTGCATGCACAAGCAAAGCAAGGAATTAATTCACCACTTCCCATGGGCAGGCTGGTGCTCAGCCATTTCCAGGAAAGCTGAGCTCCATCATGTGTAACGGTCACTTTGGAAGATATCACTTCAACCATTCCTCTTCCTTCTTATGCCCCTCACTTCATATACTGAGCATGCTGCCATATGGTGTGGAATATCCCTTTGGTCAGCTGGGGTCAGCTGTTGCAGCTATGTCACCTCACAAATATTTGTACTCCTCCAGCCTCTTGGGATGAGAGGCAGAAAGGCCCTGGAACTGTGCAAACATTGCACAGAAGTAACAAAAACATCCTTGAGTTATCAACACTGCGTTCAGCACAAATCGAAAACACAGCCCTATACCAGCTACTGTGAAGAAAATTAACAGATTCCTAGCCGAAACCAGCATGCTTCTTCTCACTGACAAGCAAAACTCACCTGAGGTTATTAACTCAGTTTCCACAGCTACTTTTTCAGGAAAGTATGGGAAAAAACCTGTAAACCCTTGGCTCTCTTTAACCACCATTTTTAGCAAATAAATTAAGGGAGAAAAAAGTATATACATATAATATATATTTTACATTTTACTGTTTTGGATTTTTTTTATTTTATTTCAAAATCCCTTTTTATTCATCTGTTTTATTTAAAAATGGATTTTCTTTAGTGAGTCCATGATAGTTGTCAATGAATGACATATTCAATATGATTTACCATTTTATATATATATATGTAATATATATATATGTATTTTAAATGAAGACACAGCATCCTTATAAGAATTCTTTAGGTTTTCTCAAATGAATGAGACAAATAAATGCAATGTCTTAGGACTCTGCTACAGCTGGTCTTCTGAAACTGTTAATATGCTCATGGCAAAAAAGATAGGGAGAGGATTTTTAATATTGCTGAGAAAATTTTATTTGGGTGAAATATGTTTCTCTATTTTCCATTATTTTTGAGCATTTTTATTATATATTTTTTTGCAATTTATGTTGATTCCTGAAAGGCAAATGGACATTTAAGAATACTGCCAGGAAACAGAAACGTAAGTCTTGAAAAAAATATTTCTGACTCCTCTGTGATTGGAAGGACTGGAACATTTTATTTCAGAAAGAAATGGCAAAAACCTAACTTGAGAAACATTTCTTCTCAACTGATCTACAAGGGAGACATCAAAACATGATCTAGTTCTTCCTAGGTCACCCTAGTGATCAATAGAGAGAAAAATGTCACTTTCAAAAGGCAGTACATCTACCTCACACATCTGTCTTAAAATTACATGTACCAGCTCTGAAAATGCTTACTTATCTCATTTGATAAAAGGGGCACATGTGATGAATGAGCACACAGAAGTTTTACTTCCAATTTTTCATGTAAGAACAGGTTGCTTATACTTTGCTAATTGCATCTTCTGTACTATTCTAAGATCAAGTTCTCTTTAAAGACACTTTTACTTCAGGTCAGAACCAAGGTCATTTTTTAAGGGTTTGGCAGCTGAAGAAATGTAGTAAATGTATTTTTAAGGTGCAATTATTAATTTCTCTATATATTGTTTTTGGATCACATCTGATTCAGATTAAAACCTCTTATTCTTGGGGTCCCTATAGTGTGAACCTCTCATTGATTTTAAAAAAGGATTGACAATATTGGATGCCTTTGAAAATTTCCTATTTTGGGGAGGAAAGAAAAAAAGCCTGGGATTCTACCTTTCTGACTTCTTTTGGTGTCCCATCCTCTGCTTATTCCTGCATGCTAGAGAGGTCCAAGGCACAAGAGAGTCCCAAAATGTAGTCTTTATTCTCTGGTGCTCCCCCTGTAGATGAACTATAAATTTCCATTTGTATTTCCACCTTGTTTTCTATATAGAGTTCTGCTCAGTTAGAGATGTGAATTATGCTCTTAATATTTTCTAAAGCAGAATACTAAAAGCAAAACCATATTATTAATGAGTTTAGGTAGAATAAATTTCCATTTTTAAAATCTTGTTTTTACTCATGTTCCTTCTTTTGAATTATATTAATGTTAGTATCAATCTCGTTGCTTCACATTTAAGAATGCAAAAAGTACCATACTGGTGCTTAGTTTCCAGGAACAAAGCAAACCTTTCATTTTGTAGATAAAACAGTTTCAAATCTACTTTAAGATAACCTCCCCTTCCCTCTGTGCAATTTTTTTTCTCAAGGAGGAATATAGCCTTTTTTAGGCATTCAGTATAAGTAGCAAAATTCTTCAAGTTCTTCAGCAAATCAACAGGAATTTTTCAACAAGTTTTTTTAAATCACTGTCATTTAATAATCCATATTAGTAGGGTTTACAATTTTTTACTTTATTAGTTTTCTCTAGAGCTGCCCTTTCTGAAATATCAGGTTAAAGGTAATGTAGTGACTTGTCACTTCATGTCTATTTTCGATCGTTACAAAGATAACAGAAAATTTAACTCCAGTTAATGACAATTAAACTTGAGTTCAAATACTGTCACACAGATATTTTCATGGATCATTATGCTTAATAAAGACCTTTCCTAACATGTCAGTATTCATGATTTTTAGAGATACTCTATGTTATAAAATATATACATTTCCTGAAAGTAATGAACACCTTATCTAAACAATTGTGAGTGATTTTGATAATTCTTTCTCTTCCTTAAGTACTGCCTTAATGTATCCTCAAGGAAAATAAAATCAAACTGCATTTTGATACAGAAAATATATCATGATAATTTTTTTCACTCTATGAAGAAAGCCTACACCCAAACCTGTTGGTCCTGAAAAGCAAAAATTTCCCTGACTTCAAGCTAGTTTTCTCTGGGAGGGTGGGTAGGACCAGGCCCACTAACAGGAGAACAAAAGATACAATAATCAAAAGAGAGCATGTACAGGGCAAAGGCCATTTTGCCGCCTTCGCTGCAGGAGAGGCCTGACTCCCTGTGACTTCCTTTGCTCTTTCCAATTTCAAAGCCTGACACTGCAGCAGGGTGTTTGACCTCTCCAGAACTGGTCTGATCGTAAGAAGCCCTGAATGTAGCCTTGTGTTCAGTGAAATACCCCAAGTGAGGATGCTCAGCGCCAGGAAATGAGCACACCCACAATTTCATTGAACTAAATTAGGTTCCTATGTCTTCAGTTAACCCTCCTAAAGACTGCAGTGCTGGTGTTGAAAGTAGCCCGCACACTCAGGCAGAGCTTTACTTCTTATTACTAGTGTTAGTAGACTCACAGGGCTGCTGACCGTGGATACTGTGCTCGGCACTGTTCACCCAGACACATGAAGGAAGATAGCGCATGGTTTGCAATTTCATAATGAAAATGCTTGGGAAAATCCAAGTGAAACGATGAGCAGCAGATTTTGATAGCATGAGTAGTGGCATACTAGAATGAACTTCCAAGGAAGTGATATAATGAAAGTCAGATTGTTAAAATTGGAAGTAAGTAGATGAAAATCAGTGGTCTACAGTTAAGGAAAGATCAAAGCTATATCCAGTCATCACTTGTGGACTTAAAATCCATAAACCTCCTGAGGCTCATTTCTAGTTATTCAAGATGTTTAAAGACCCTTAAAACATTCAGATAAATGGAATTAAGGCTAGGTTATCATAAGAATAATGAGAAAGTAAAACCATGTTGCAAGGAATAAACACAAATTTAAGTAATTGGCTGTGTCTGAACTGTCTTTGCTACTGCTTCTCTCTGGAAATTCAGTTGCATTCTTAGACTACATATCCTTTAGTTTTGAAGAAATTCTCCAAAATAATGTTATTTTATTTATGTTGAAAGCGTACGGTCCATCTTGCAAATCTGCATAACTTGCTCCTCTGTAGATTCTGGTTTTAATTAAGGTCAACGTAAAAACTTATGGCAATCTAAATGTAATCTGTATATAATTTTTATAGACTTCTTAAGAATCTTGGGATTTATCTATTCCTGTGGATCTGAGAGGTTTCGAGCTTACCTAAGAAAAGTCCTATAGCTAAGTAAAAAATTCAGGGGAACTAAAATGTTCTTATTGTGTTCTATGCCACTGTCTTCATTATGTACAGAAAATGAAGAGAGATGATTAGTATCAAATAATCTGAGATGTGATACTGGTTTGTCCAGAGAAAAAGGATATACATTTAGTGATTAGTTTCTTGCACTATTCAGGGAAGAACTCAAGAATTCTGTAAAAGATCATATAAAGAACTAACTCCCCATATTCAATTTTTGCTGGCTGATGAATTTTAAAATACTTAATGTGTAAATGTGTCTTGTTGAAATGAATGATGAAAACAAAGTTTTCATTCTCCTTCCACCCAACATAACCATTGCACTTCAGCACTTTAAAGTAACCCAACAATTCACATTTGACTTTTAACACCAGGTGGATCTCTTTCAAGTCCAGTGGGAAATAAAACAACTTATCCAAGCTAAAATTGGTTAAGGAGGAAAGTTCAACAGAACAGGTGAAGGTGACGATCCTTGGTGACATTCATCTGTGTTTCATTAGGTATCCTTCTTGGGATGATTTCTTCTATCCTCTGTGATGTGTTATATCCAGTGCCTCATTTTTGTTAGTAGTTTCCCGGATCACAGGTGACATTCCAGCAGTGTGCTATTTCTTTGTTGGGAGAAAATGATTGGCATGCCACAGGATTATTTAGCTCATTTGGTTTAATTCTGGTAAGTATTTAATTCCTCCTACTATGTTTTCAACAGAATTAAGGTAAGAGAAGTAGATTAAGGGCTATTGATTCAATCTTTGTAGTAGAAAGTTCTCTGGTGTGGTGGCTGTATTTTGTTTTGAATGTAACTGCACCTGACAAAATGGACTCAGAGAGATTTTAGATGGTAGAATAGTACAAATTATTGTTATATACTCAGAAGTACAGTCATCAGAAAGTTTGTAAGATCACAAAAAGATTGACTCTGCTCTGCATTTTTGTTTGTTTGTTTGTTTTTGGCAGGGGGCAGAAGGTTTAACTGATCTTGCACAAATCTGCATTCATGTGTGAATATTCTTGGACACTTCAGAGCTGCAAATTCCTAATGTGAAATAGTAACATTTACTTTGCTAGCCAGAGTAAAAGCCCTTTTTACCAAAGATATTGAAAATTTATCCTCCATATAGTGTTTGGAGTTTCTGGGCATCAAAAAGTCTTAATATTAAGGCCTAAACCTTTTGTGCTGCTGGCACTACTAGAGCTGTTTATCTGAGTTGCTCTTTGTTTGGCAAGAGACTTGTGAAACTTGACTCAGTACTGAAATGGAGAAGTCACATATCTTTAACTCTTTAGATTTCCTTGTCTACCCATAAGGAAATAATTGACTAGTTTTTCATTTGAAGCTGTGAAAGCCAGTAGGAGATATAATAATAATTGCTCAAACGGAGGTACTTTTCAGTTCTGCATTGTTAACTTCCCTAGTGTGGGGTTGTCTCTACAGCATCAAGGCAGAAATTGTTGCACTGATATTTTGAATTAATTGTTGTCTCTGATACTGAAGTATATAAGTAGAATATTATCAAATAAATACAATTATTATGTAGAAAAGCCTGCCTGAATTTCTCACAACTATAATTTTCTGTCCAGTTTAAGAATGCATGTATTTTCTCGTGTTTTTTTTTTTTTAATATAAATTTGCACATATACATAAATCTAAACTATTTGTGTCCAAAAGTAAAAACTGAAAGGGAGCTCAGAACAAGGTTTTCAGAAAAAGAATTTCAAGTTTAACTGACATGGAAATAGACATTAAAATTATTAGTTTTCCTTCAACATGTAAATAGAGAAGAACCATTTCTTCAGATAATTATTTTCTTAAATCAAATAGTATCTGTAGATAAATATATGTTCAAAAACCCAAAGGAATGGTTACTAAAACAAACCTGAATTAATCTTGCAAGCAATCCTACATAGACATATGGGAGAACCAGTCAACCTTAACTATCAAATTATTGTTTTCAAGGATATATCTATGCAAATTATTTCCTCTGTCCTTTCACCAGGTCTTCCTATATGCTCATGCTGGTGAATATGATGCTTGACTTCACATTCTAAATTTTTTCTAGAGTCTGACTGTTTCTATAAGGGCTCCTCTGAAACAAAGGAAAATTTAGTGATTAGTGAAGGACAATAGATACTGCACTTTCTCCTTTCCTTTGAGCATCTTTTGGGGACATATTTGGTGATAAACTTATTGAATGAGTGGCGCAGATAGTGAAAAAATCAATAAGAAGTTCACAGTCCAAGGGAAAAATATAACAAAAGACTGAGAATAGAGGAAAATAGAAACACTGTTTTGTTTTATTTAATAGATCAGGAGCAGGGGGTGGGGGCACACATTCTGATTTACAGCAGCAGAGTTAAAAAGCATTTCTATTTAAAATGAGATTTGCAACTCAGATTAGAATCTCTGCCTTCTTCATTTTAGTAGTGTTTTATTTGTTAATTCGATGTTGGTATTCTTAATCTCTCTGACAAGGGGGAAAGGCTTGTGGAGAAATGAATGAATCCTGTATATTGAAATGGTTGTGCAGCTTGTGTCAACAGCATGGATTTGTACTGTTCTTGTGGCCATCGAAGCTTCTTTGAGGACTGAAGATGGCGTGTAAGAGACAGGATCCACCTGAAAGAGTGTTTCAGAATTAGTGGACAGACTACTGTGGGTGATGTAGTGACTGTCTGCTATAGACCTCCTGATCCGGAATAAGTTGCTAAAGCCTTCTTCAGACAACTAGAGGAGGTCTCCTTTTGATAGGCCCTGGTTCTTATGGAGGACTTGAATTTCACTGATACCTGCTGGAAGCAAAACACAGCAGGGCAGAAGTAATGTGGGTGATTTCTGGACTGGATTGGTGACAACTTCCTTGGCACAGATTACTGATGACCTGATGAGAGGAGGTGCCTTGCCAGACCTGTTGCTAATGAACAAGGAAGAGGAGGCTGGTCAAGGGAAGCCTTTGCAGTGAGTATGAAATGGAAGAGTTCTCTGGACGTCCTCATTAGAGGATGGAAAAATGCAAATAGCCAGATCACAATGCTGTACTTCAGGAGAGTAAAGCAGAGCTTTAGCCTATTCAGGGACCTGCTAGGAAGAATCACAGGGCAATGGCCCTGAATAGTGGCCCAGGATAGCTGGTTATTTCTCAAAGGATTGATTCCCCCAAACTCAAAAATAGTCCATGCTCCCAAGGATAAAATCATGCAAATTCCGCAGGAGGTCTTCATAGATGATACAAAACTCAAATACAGGAAGGAAACATACAACAAATGGAAACAAACACAGGGAATCCTGGCGGAATATAGAGACACTGTCAAAGCATGCAGGCAAGGGGTAAGAAAAGTCAAAGCCTATGTGAGTTAAAACTCATGAAGTATGTGATTGGCAGCAAGAAGGCTTCTATTAATACCTAAAGAGCAAAAGGAAGACAAAGGGAATTGTGGACCTCTTGCTGCCTGGAACAAGGGACCTGGTGACAAAGGACATGGAAAAGACCAAAGTATTTATTATTTTCTTTGCCTTAGTCTTACTGGTGAGATTTGCCTTCAGCAATTCCAGTCCTCCAAGACCTATGGGAGAATCTGGAACATTCTCCTCCTTACCCTTGGTGGAGGAGAATAAAGTTAGGGCACATTTATACAACCTGTGCATAATAAAGTCTGAGGGAATACACTTCCTGTCCAACCTCAACCATGGAGTGATTCTGAGATAGAAGTGAAGATTAGTCTTTACTCATATGAACCCCAGGAAATATAAATTGATAAGCATGAGGAAGAGAATAGGCATTTCGCAAGAACAGGACACTTTTAAATTGAAAAAAAAACAAAAACAAAAACAAAAACCCACAACAAACAACAACAACAAACCCCTCAGCTTTTCTGAAATACTATGAATTAAATAAATGAATTATTTTCAACTTACCGGAATGATTTTATCTAAAAGCTTTTTGACATTTTATAGAGTTTATTCTATTTTCTACTAGTCACAGTTTAGTAAATCAAAAAGACAGATGAAATGAAACAGTACAAACCAACAGAATAATTACTGAAGTCAAAATATGGAATGCTTTTTAAATCTTAAATTTAATTCATACTTGACAATAAAAAGTGACAGAAGCTCAGTTTGAAATTGTATGGAAGGTGTGAATAAAATGGTTTGTACCTCTTAAGCAATCTTGAGGTAATAACTTCATTATATCAGTTCCTTTTCACAGTGAATGTTCACACTGCAGAAGCAATTCAAGAATGACTGAATCTGCTGTTTCACTGGGCCAGGGATCATGAAAATAGATCTTCCAAAACCCCAACCATCACTGACTGCCTCTAGAGCTGCAAGTAGCCATTCACAAGTTGGACAAGCCTAAAAATCACTCTGAATTATACTAAGTACTGCAATAATTCTTATTTGCTTATACAGATATACCCCTTGTTTTGTGCCTTCCCTCTTCATAATGGCTAATCCTTCCAGGTGTGAAGCATTTCTCATGACAAACAGTTCCCTGTGTGTAGCTTGACCTGGCAGTATACGCATTTTCATAAACAATGATTGGCAGCCCACAATGAAATTAAAAAAAAAAAAAAAAAGACTCAAAATTATTATAGTGTCAGCAGAAGCTAACAGTAAGATCATTTTCCATCTTCACTACTGACATAATTATGACATGGTAATATAATCTTTAGAATAGTGTCATGATTTTATATCAAGCTTTAGTGGTTTGAGGATGTATGACCTTTTTAATTCCAGAAAAGTACTATAATAAGTGTTCATGCAGTGCCCAGTCAAGGGAAAGAGATAAAATAACAATAAAAGGTATTAACTAAACCCATATTTAGTCAGTGATAACTTAATCTTGCCAACTGCAGGCCCAGAGTGAAGTAACTGAGCATTGTAAATGTTTTAACATTGTCAGGTTAGAAGGAGACTAGAATGCCTGTAGATACAAGATGTAAGCAAAAGTTTTCTTTAATCTTGAGGCTTACATATTAAGTCAAATCAGTGGAATAAGAGCCTGAAAGTATCAAAACCAAAATGATAGGCTGCAATATTCAGTTGCTCATCTCATTCTGACAGTTTTCTCTGTGATACTGTTTTATATTTGCTCTTATAAAAGCCACGTTGCCTGTCTTGGATCACCTCACTGCCTTGTGTTCTATGTGCCTCATCAACATTGCTTCCAAGAGGAACTGCACCATGATCTTCCCAAGCCCAGATGGGAGGCTAACAGATTGTTAGTTACTTATATCTTCCTTTCTCACCTTTTTAAAAATAGGAGTGATGTTTCCCTTATTGGACCTTTATTTGCTCTTCAATTTTTTCTAATAATAATAGTCATAATTCAAATAATCTGTCAAAAATCAAATCCATGAAAAATATTGGGGAAATGTTTACAGAACTCAGTTAGTATTGATTTTGTTCCCTTTTTTTTTTTTTTTTAAAGTTAAAAGATGGAAATAAAGGAGGAACAAAATCAGTAATATATTACTTAGAGCAGTATTTTTTGTTCCTTCTTTAAAATTATGTTCCTTTCTGAATTCATGAAGTGAAATATTTTCCTCCTTTTTTTTTTTTTCTTTAGCAAACACCAAATTTTATCAGACTTTGATTACATTTATTATACACCTAATTCTTGATCCTGCTCTAACATACATTACTAGTTGAGGTGTAATCTTTATGGAAGTGATTTCAATGAAGTGCAGTTCTATACAGAAGTTTTAAATACCTCATCTAGCTGATGAGCATCCAAGTTTATTATCTGTGTCTAGTGCTAGCATGCAACTTTCTTTATTCTATTTTGTTCCTGTATGTCTATCAAGATGAAAAATTCCAAGATTATGGTTAAACACCATATAAAAAAAAAAACCCCTGTGTAATTGTCAGCAACTTCTGTGGCTACTCAACATGTAAAGTGTAGTACTGGTAAATAAAACTCGTATTAAAAAAACCCCTTGTTTGCTTCATTCTAGCTCCCTGTTGTAATTTGTAATTTTGTGAAACAACCATGAGAAACAGAATTAGTAATGCACTTTCCTCTCTTCAGTATGCAGCACTAGTCTCCCACTGGATCTGGAAATTTCCTTTTAAATAATAAGCAATTTCTTGCTGCAAACCAAGCAATGACCTTTTATTTATTTCACAGAGGAGTTTATAAATGCAATTTAGTCTTGGGAGACATGATGTTGACAAGCTCTCCAGAATCTGAACTGAACAACATTTCACTAAATGGAACACTTTTTTATCTACAAACATGAAAGTCCCAGGAAGGTTAAACATTGCAGAAACCCAAAAGAATTCAATATTTTTTTAAAATTACTAACAGTATTTTTCTTATATGCATAAGAACAGACTCTAATTACAGACTTTGAGATCATATTAAGCTTTTATTTCCTTCATTTCACACTCCTGTTTGAAATCAGTACAAGTTCTATTGAGGTAACAATACAAAGAAGAACACAATCTGTTAAATTGAAAGCTTTTTAAAAGCTGCATGGGAAAATTCCTTTTATTTCCATATTCAGAGTGGAAGTGTGTTTGGAATAAACAAGCTAATAAGGACCTAATTCCTTGCTTGACTTGATTGCTTTTCAATTCATTTCAGAGTGTGAATTTTCCCATTTCAAGAGCACTCTATTTTGCACCAATATAAATAAATAATTATTAAAGATACAATTGAAAATCAGACATTGAAAGGTCTTGGAGTATCAGTTGGTTGTCCTGTATTTCTTCAATTGAGAAATGAAAGACTGTCTCACTGTGAAGTGATAAAAAAGATTTATATATATGTATATATGTATAATTTGCACCCTAACAAAATAAATATATATATATCTTAATATGTAAATTTGAAATCACAGCATGTTAAAGCTTAGTTACAGGTCACTAACACAATTTCAAGATGCAGCTGGGTTTCTCTCAGTGCAATCTCCTTTTTTAGCATTACAAAGAAAAGAATTCTTTAAGCTCTCCCTCAAAGAGACAGCTTGAATTTTCTCATTTTTTCTTAAGTGTGATTTTATTACCCATGTAATTCGTTTGAAGATGCATTTTTCTAGTAACCCTGACCAATGGAGTGAGATGAAATAATATTTGTATGTTATATGTGAAACTGATCTAGTGATTTTCTTCCCTTTCTGTTGTAGCTTGGTAATAGCCTTGCAGTTTATAGGTCAGTGGAATAAATACTGCAGATTAAAACTGTTGAGATCTAAAATTCTTTCTGATATTATCAAACACCTTAGAAAATATTTATCTTTTATATTCTCTTAGTTAACAAAGGTGTTAAATAAGTATATAAAACAATAAAAAAGAAGCTTTCTTCAGAGGTTGTTCTTCATTATATTCCTTTTTGTATTAAAAAGAATCTAGGCTGTCTATGACCTCTTGTCACTTTTACTGAAGAAGATATATTACATATAACAAAGGCAAAAAATTATGATACATACAGATAAAATTTTGTGGTCCTAGACAAGATTTAAGACCTTAGATATGTATGCAAAAGCTTTCACTTTTAACATAACTGATTGTCTCCTATAAACAAATAAACTAAAAATTTCTGTCCTTACTGTTCTTGTGAACTCAAAGGACCATCATTGTCCTTGATCATGACTGAATTTCTTTGTAGATCTCTACACTGTCTCTGAAGGTACAACTGTAGTATCTGATCTATAGAAAAATGTCCTGGCTAACTTTTCAACTCCATTGGTTCCTAGCCTTTCATGAGCACTTAATTCCTCACCTAGTAGGAAACAATCACACCACAGAAGGCTGTGGACCATGAAGGGTAATTGGATAAGGTCTTTTGAACGATTTACAAGTCTGCCAAGGATTGTGCCAGCTTAAAACTGACTGATTCAGTGTGAAAAGATCTGAACAATTCTGACCTAAAGGTTTAAAGAGAGACCTTTTCAGTGAGAGTATAATTTAGAGCCTGTAATAAAAGTGTATTGAAAAACACCACAAGGAAGAAAACATCCATAAATTCTAGAGCTTAATATTGCATTACAGGATGCTTTTTTGGCAACATATCCTCTTGTCTTGCAGCAGACCTCCTTTGCCTCAAACTATTTTTAACTGTTTATTTTAAGGATCACAATGGTAGCTCATCCATAAAAAGATTATAAGAAAACCATTTGTTTAAGACAGCTGAGAATGTGGACTTGCTTTCTCTCTCCCTATACATAAACAAAGTGAGACCAGGTCTTTGAAAAGTGCCATAAATAAGAAATAAAGAGAAGACTCATGAAGAAAATTAGGCAATTTATGTGCAAAGGGTGCGTTCTCAAAATTCCTATCTGTACCACCTTGAATACCTAATATGCACCCAGCAGTAAAATTCTTCGTGCTTATTCATTTTTATTTCTGTGCAGCTCACTATGGGCCATTACAGTGTCCAAAACACTGTGGAATACAGAAACAGGATGCTTTCTCTTCTCATCTGCAAGGCTCAGGTGAGTCAGTCCATGGCTCAGATAAATGGTAAGTAAGGGGACTCTTCTGCTCTAGAGCACAAGTCTTATGAGGAGCAGCAGAGGGAACTGGAGTTGTTTAGTCTGGAGAAAAGGAGGTTCAGGAGGAACCTTATGGATGTCTACAACTTCTTGAAAGGAGTTTGTAGTGAGGTGGGGGTCAGTCTCTTCTCCCAGGTAGCAAACAATAAGATAAGGAAATGGCCTGAAGTTGTGCCAGGGGAGGTTTAGATAGGCTATTAGGAAAAATTTCTTCACTGAAAGGGTTGTGGAGCATTGGAACAGGCTGCCTAGGGAAGTGGTGGAGTCAAAATCCCTGGAGGTATTTGAAAAATATGTAGATGGGGCACTTAGGGACATGCTTTACAGACTTATAAGTTCTCAGTTAATGGCTGGACTCAATGGTCTTACAGGTCTTTTCTTATCTCAGTGGTTTGGTGGTTCTGCTCTATGATCCAAAGCTTCCTAGTGGTAGAACAGTAACGAATGATGCAAAAGCTTCACTCAAAATTCTTAGGTGACACATAATCATTAAGCTCTACAAAGAGATATTTTAATTATCTTTGATTACAAAAACTCGACAAAAAATAACTTTAAAGTCTTTGCAACTGAGCTGTATTACGTACAATGAGAAATACAATAAAAGTTCTCTTGTGTAAATTGTTATTAAGCGTATGTTTTGTATAGTAAAGATCACTGTATTTCCACCAGTTCTTTATGTACTATTGGGATGCTTTGAAAAGAAAACCACACATAGCTGTCACTGGTTTTAATGATGGGAACTAATTCTCTCTTTCCTTTGGGATCTGTGATTAAATCACACCTGGACAAAGTGTATGTACAGGGCCACTGTCTCATCTGAGAGCCACATGGACTCCTTTGCACTGCCCAGACACACAACACTATTGCTTTCAATGAAGTCCTAGAACTTTTCTTCCACAGTTTTTTTATTGACCTTCAAATAAGATTTCCTGTCTTCCTCCATGCTTTCTGATTGCAGGCTTTAAGGTTTGTTATTCTTGTATTCTAACTTTATGGTGCGTGCCCATGAGTCGAGATTTTTTGAGGCATGCGACATGAATACAGGAAAGAGTAATAACTTCATTCAGACTCACAACTGCTGAATTTCAAACTAAGATCTGCCCTTAGGCTCCTGTTTGAATTGCAGTGGTGTGAGTAACATGCCTCTAGGACAGCCAAGAACAATCTCTATGAGGATACCGGATGGAAGTGTATCCAGAGGTAATCACAGCATGGACCTGCAGCACTGGCTGAGGAGGTATTCTTGTGAGGAAAAGATCAAAAGGCAACTATAAGATAAAGGGGAAATCTCTGGGGCACTTTCAAATGATAAAAAAAAAAGCATCAGAGACTCATCCACAAACAGCAGTTAGAGAAGCACAGGAAGAGAGCCAGTGAATCTCCTTGAAGAGGATGGACTGAAATAATGTATTTCCAAATTTATAGTTTGAGGTAAGGAGGGGGAAATTTCATAGAGTAACTTATTTGCTGTTGGTTTGGGGTTTAGTTGCCTTTTTTTCTTCTTTTTTATGTGTATATGTTTGTTTCTCTTTTCCATGATGAAATTGAGAGAGACGGACTTCATTCTCATCAGACATATGCTGTTGTATACTTTAATTCCATTAAAAGCACTACAGTTACATAGTTGTCAAAATACAGAAAAGCAGGTTGGAATCTGACCATAGGGCTAAAAATTAGGAGTTTATTATTTTCATGAAGGCATATAGTTTCTACCTATGTATCTACCTATAAATTCTCAAGGATAATTTTCTAAACTAGCTGTAGCTTTGTAAGTATGAAGGGCATTAGGATTAGCTCCATAACAGATCAGATCACCTCCCTGTTTTCATACTCCAACAGAAATTAGACAAAATGGTAAAGACGACAGCTGAGCATAATTTTTTTTGATGTCTCATTTTTTGTGGATAAGCCTTCAGAGTGAAAGATTACCACAGACAAATTAGAGAAACACTGTCATGGAAATAATTAGAGTTTGACATCTCGCAGGTACTTTGTGACATAATGATTGCTGCTTTAGTAAGGTTCCAAAGTGAAATTAAATTGCATCTCTTACCAACAGACCATAAATCATTATCCATAGTTCAGTGGGATATCTTCAGACCATACAATTTAAAGGATTTATTGTAGTTTATCATATTGTGTACCTTTAGGGAGTCTTAGTCTTTAAATAATTGCAGTAATAATTGGGAGGAGACATACATTAGATGCGCTTAATGAGTCAGGTTATTGACACTCTAAATCAACAGAATTGTGTTGTACTGGTTTCAGAATATTTAGATATATTTGTGGTGGCAAAAATACATTCTATACAATATTATGCAAGATAGTCTTCATTTATCATCTTTGCTTTCTTAAACACTTTTCTATATAAGTAAAAAATGTATAAGGACATCAAAACTAAACTTTTTTTACTCCATGAATCACAAAACTATATTGCTGTCATGCAAGCATGCATCTCTTTTTCCAAATGAAAGATTTCCTCAGTAAACATTATTTCTCCTTATCCATCTAAGTTCCCTTTGTACTATTATGCTCTGTCCATATTAAAAAAAAAAAAAATAAAGAGAAAATCTATCTTTGAATGCAAACTTTATCTAATAACTGTATTTTAAAAATTATGCGGAATGTTAGCATCCAACTTGACTCAATTATCTATGGAGAATTCTAGAGAGTATTAAAAATATAATGATGCAGAGTACTAAGGCTGCTCTAAAAAAGAACATGGCAGAGGGAAAAGTAGAGAAGACTGCGGAGGGACTGGTTGGCAATCAATTTCTCTGCAGTCTAACCGTTGTGCATAATGAATATTGAGGTAGAGATATCTGAGTCATACCTACCGTGCCAAACAACTGTCAGAGGCCAACCCTGGTAAGGACTACGCTCGCACCCAGCTACTTGCTCACTCACTCTCTTTTGTTGGGCAGAGGAAAAAGATATGATAAAAAAGCTCATGAGTCTAGGGAGAACATTTGTCAATTACTGTTGTGGGCAAAGCTTACTAAACTTGGGAAAAAATAATTTATTGTTAATTAGAATAGATTCAGGGAGTAAGAAACAAAGACAAACATTAAGACATTTTTCCTCCACCCTGTCTTCCCAATTTTTCCACTTCCTCCCCAGAAGAGCAGGAGGATTGGCAAATGGGCATTATGGTGCTCCTCCTTCCTCATCACATTATTCTTCTGTTTCTGTGTGGGCTGCCCTCATGAGCTGTAGCTTCCTTCAGGGAATATCTACCTGCTCCAGAATGAGGTTCTCAACTGGCTGCAGAGAAATACTTGTTCCAGCCTGGGTCCTTCATGAGCTGTAGGGGAGTCTCTACTCCTATGCCTACAGCATCTCCTCCTCTGCCTTCTCTGCTCTTTCTTGGATGACTTTGTGCTGACCTTGGTGTTCCCTCTGCTGTTTTTCACTCTTCTTTGCTTGGCTGATGGGCTCAGCTGTGTCATGTGATGGGTCCATTTTGGAGCCAGCTGTCTGGCATTGGTCAGTCCCTGATTTCATTTCACAGAGGCCAAAACTGCAGTCCCCCACTGCCAAAACCTTGACATCTACACATAAAATAACTACATATGCACTGCCTGTTCTCTTTGCTCATAAAAAGAAAAACCTAGCAAATGCCTCAAAATTATGTAGAAGAGGTAGGAATCAGATGATACTGGCTATAATACTTTTAAATAAAAAAAAAGTCTCTGAATTTTGTTATAGGAATGATCTGTGCCTGCTATTAGATTTTCATCTCTATGGTATTTCTAGTTAAAATGCGACTGTAAGCCCAGTCCACTATGGGTCCCCTGTTGAGCAGAACATAACTGGAAGAGGTCAGAGGAGGTAGGAAGCACTGAAAAATTCAGAGGATTACCTTAATTAAGGACCAGAGTGCAGAGAGAAGCTTGCTAAACAAAAGAAGAGATTGTTAATGTTTTACTCATTTTTAGAATTATAGACAAAAAAGCCACACATGGACGAATAGAACAAGTCATGTGAGTCTTTCATACGATGCCCTTGGAAACCAGTCAGCTGGCACCCATCACAGAGGTACCACACCACATGGCTGCAGGCTACATGACCTCAACTGTTTTTCTCTTATATACCTCCAGCACAGTGGTCTAATTTTTCATCTTCTTTTCATAAAAGAAATTACATTTGACCAGACAGGCATTTGACAAAGGGTAATAATCTCAGACACTACAAAATATTTTCAACACTGTAGTAATCTACAGATTGGCATGGGGAAATCACTCATTGCCTAGGATCACCAAGATCTTGCTTGTCTTTTGGAGAAAAAAATAGCAAAGCCATTTAAACCCTGATTGTTTGGTGTTTCTGGGTAGTCAGTTCTGTGGTTCAGTTGTCATAAACTGCCCAACAAGACCAGATGCTGACAGATATAGATGAGCTATCCCTTCTCAAAGTCCTCTAAAGGCAGTGGGGAAACATCAGGAAACTTTGTCAGATAAAATATTGAGTTGGTCAGATAAAGCAGAAGGAAGCATCCTAGAAACTTAGACGAGTGAAGGGATTTAAATGCTTTTGTATTACTCTAATCATAATTCCTATACTTCTTTTAGGACTTCCATGTTTGAACTTAAAAATTTAGGCTTTAGGCAGTAACTTTTTTCTTTGTTTGTTTGTTTGTTCTCTTAGCAAGTATTCCTGATGTTGCAACGTTATTGGATTCTTTAGTTTTGTCAAAAAAACATAGTATATTCATCCACAGTCACGTGTGCAATTACAGATCTAAATTCTGATGACTGTTCATCATAAGAAAACACAGGGAGACCTGTATTTTGCCGTTTCCCAAAGACTGATCCTTTTCTTGTTCATTTTCAGCTAACTGGTAACTGAATAATGTGCTTATTAAATACTCTCTCTCAGGTTATGATTTTCTTAGGAATTATTAAGATTACTCCAAAGCACAGAAAAGTCATGACTGGGGAATGTTTTTAAAATGTACATTTGTCTTCCTGTATATTTCAAAATGTGAAGATTGCTGTACACTTTTCTGCTTTTGCACAGCCTCTAGCAATAGCACATTTAAATAGAAGTTTCTTTTCTAATTTTCTTACTTTCAACTATTATTTAACTAGTGAGTTTCAGATACTTCCAAGATATTTGCATCTATTTTCTTCATAGTTTTGACATATTTGGGGCCCATTATTTTCCCTCATGGCTTACAGAGTTTTTCTCTTAGCAAAAACAAGTCTGCACTGTGAGATTGTACTACTGCTGCAGAAGTACAGATATTAGTGGGTTTTGCTTCACTCACTCCCTTTTTCACAGTTATGTGAGATTCACAACTAGGAGTCCTATATATTCAACCAGAGCTTTATTTCTATCTTACATGTGGCTCCTGGTTATATACTCCTTCCAGTTAAATCATTATAACTTCCTAAAAGTACTGATCTAATTCAGTAGGTTTCTAATTGCAAAATTTCTAATATTTGCATTTGATGAGGGAAGATGCATTAGAATTATTCTCTTTATTAACTAATGTTCATTAAAGTATTCTCCAGACAGAAAAAAAAGTAGTTACAACTAGGCAAAGATGATACAGCATTTAAGGACATCCTTGTTACTCTGCAGCATGAAGTATGACCTGGTGTATAGAGGGCAGCTTTGAGGCAGATGTGTGTTTAGTGACAGTGCAGGGTTATTCTGAGATGACTATAGAAACCTGTCATCAACAATGCTGACATCACACACAAAGAGAATGAGTTTATAAAGTCATAACTAATACAGACTTCTGGACTACAGCTGACTCACCTTTCTCTGTTTGGAAACTGGTAAGAATAATTGCAGATCTGCTCAGAGCTCAGGCAGCACTGCCTTAGCACAGAGCATGCAGTGTTCTGTGTGGACAGGTTATCTTCTGCCACAGTGAATACATCATGATGTCATGGTGATGTGAATGTTCCCTGGCCCTCTGCTCCCCAGAGTCTGTAAAGCAACAGCTCTTCAAGATACACTAGGGACTTTTTGCTGTTTTGGCTTTCTGGTGAACATGTCTGGAAAGGTCTTGTGCTTGTACGAGATTTGACTCATGACAGTTGAGAGTATTCTTCTTACCCAAGGAAAGAAAAGCTGTGATCAAAACGATTCTGACCTCTCTACTATACAGGAAATCTCAATTGTATCCTGATAAGAAGAATACTAGAAATAATAGATTTTAAGGCCCGATAGCCTGACCCATTGCACAGAACAGGTCATAAGATTTTACTCTGAAACTCCTTCTGAAACCATAAAACTATGTTGGTGCTGAACTCTTACATGAAAGATTAAATCTTTTGAATTCACTGTCACAATTATACATTTTCCAGGTGAAGTTAACACTACTGACAGGGAAGGAGAGGATGTGAACTCAGACCACTGGATGCAATAGGGCTGGGCTAGGAATGGAGTCTAACTTCACTGTAGCACAATATGAAGAGTATCAAAGCAAGACTGTTACTATACTTGCATCTGATTCAGCATCCTTTTTTTTTTTTTTTAATTATTATGACTTCTTTTTTTTTATTTCTACCTAGCACTCGTATGTCATTTAAAAATTTTTGACTGCTGTCCTGGGCAGGTCAGTTGTTTCGATGTGAGCAGCTGTTCTCACTTTATTCTATAAAATTGAAAAGCTTGCACTTTCTTTCTTTTTTAGCATATCAATCCAATTGCCTCATCTTGTACTAAATAATCATATAAATGGATTCTGAACTGGTATAAAAGTCCAAATTTATTTAATGAGCAGCTCATTTCTGAGTACAGTCCAAAAGCAAGCAGGAATAAAATATGAATATGTCAAAGCATGCAGGGGAAAGGCATAGCTGAGAAATAAACTAACTGGTTTATTAAGGGGACTTTGAATCTTCTAAGCTTTTGCACTATACACTTTGAAGACCCTAAAATTAAAACTGCAGAGTAACACTCAAGTTTTGAACTAATCTTTTCTCAAAACAAGTTATCTTTCACTGAACACATTTGGTAAATTCCTTTTTGATAGGTGGAACTCTGAGGCTTACACACACAGTCTTTCAATTGTGCCTATTTAATTAAGATTTCAATCCTTATGTTATATAATAATAATACAGGTCATTTATCAGCTACTATTGCAAACTTGATTATATTCTTGACTGTCTTAATCAATATAATTTCAGGAAATTGTAAAGGAGTCACAAGCCAATTAAAAAATGAACATTGTTCCTCTTACACTGCTGACTGAAAAATGTGATGGCCTGAAGGTCAAATTTCCTTTTGTGAAAGTTTTCTATAGAAATTTGTTCCTTGTTATCTTCTCTTTTGTTTTCTCTAAATCTGAGAGGTTGTATACTTCTAGTTACACTTCCACAACTGTGCCCAGGAAATACTTAAATGCCTGATACTATTGAAGTATAAAATTAATCAACAAACTCAGTGATTTGTGATCTTGTTACTGGTAACAGTTTGGGAGGACTTTAGATCTGCCTCAGTTTTATTACAACCTTCTGCCATATTAATATAATGTAGGTCATGTAGGTCACAATGCATGTTCACGCAGATGCATACACACCCTTTTTAATCCCCCTTCAGAATTCTTTTAATTTTAGCTTGTTAACATGAAAATGAAACCTATAATCAGAATTTTCTTGTATTTCCTGTGAGGAAGAAAAGGTAGAAAAAGCATCATGCAGGAAAATTAAGCAAAGCTACCTTTGTAGTTATACTACTATAAAACAGGACTAATTCTGTGCCTTTGAGAGAAAACAAATTCTTTATGTTTCTTTGAAATCATTGAAGAATATTTAAAGAAAATTATTTTTCCTTTACTTTCCTTTTTCCATACTGCACTCATACTTTCTCTTGCATAATAGGATTATTAGTTGGAGCTCTCTGCTTTCAGAGTTTGGCGTCATAAAGAATAAATGGAAGAGAAAGCCTAAACCTCTTCAAAAACAAATCAGCTTTAATACCCAATTCTCTTTTTGATGCAATTCATTATGCAAGTCATAACTACAGTGCTTCACAGGAAATGAAAAAAAAAAATAATAAAATACAGGTATTCTCATGCCTTCTCTCCTGTATTCTTTGAGTAGGTCCCCTCTTTCTGTCCTTCTATTGCAACTACCTTGTTCTTTCTTCTAGTCCCCTAATATATGTTTGTCTTCAGAACAAATCTGCAATTAGGAGTAAGTTGTTTCGTTTTTTTTTTTTTTTCCTGTTGTTCTTATTATATTTCTCCTTGCCAGCTCTTTGAATATTTGACTCTTATTAGTCATACATACACATCTACATTCTTTATTAGCTCTAAATACACTCTCTTCTGAAAACTTAAGATAGAAGCCTGAATTTGATATAGGCACTGAGATGCCTTATTTTTAGAAATTTCTGCCTATCTTGTAACCATACTCTGGAAAGACACAAAGGAGCTCAGATCAAGAAGCAGTGTAGTGACATTGCTGCAACAGTTTGTGCAGACTAACCAACACTGTACCCATACTATTTCCAGTACTCAATGTAGTTAGACATGGAAATATGTTGAATTGCTGCAAGCAGGTTACCTGCCATTTGAAGGTTCAGAGATACACATGTCTGTAAATATGCCTGGGAAAAATCAGAGTCTGAGAATTATTTTAGCAGACATCATTATATTGAGAAGGAGGACATATAAGTTAATCAGTAGAAAACATTAAAAATGAGGATAGTTTCCTCAGGCTTTTCCTCAATGAAGCAGTACAACAGGACTTAAGATAGCCAGTTTTGAAGTTCAGAAAATTGGTTTTTGGCCTTTATTTTGACTGATTTGGAGCAGGTTCTTGAGTTCTGACTCCAGTCTTCCAAAACTGCCTCTTATTGACCAATCTGGGGGGAGGGGGGGTTGGGGCACCTTATTTCTAGTGCAGCTCCTTGGATGAATTTCAGTTCATACTACATATATAGTACCTGGGGAACATGATTTAAACTCTCCTGTGTTTCAGCTGATCTTTTCCAACTCAAGAACAGATGGTAAAATCAGTTTTGATTTTGTTTTTCTTGCTGGATGATTCTCTCCCCCCTATCCCCTCCCTCCCTGCCCCCCCACCCCGGAAGGGATTTCTGTCTTAAAATAAATTTTATTTGCGGGGCTGAGGGTATTTTACATCTCCTCAGGTAGAGCTGAGAATTAAACCTCCTTATGCTATCATAGGATGGCATAGACCTGGCTGTCTTCCCTGGCTGCATGTTGGAGGAAGCTCAGTGCAATGGGAAGGGTCTCACTGCCTATGGCTAGTCACTGTTGAGTCAAAAATTCACTCCTGGCCTTACAAGATGAGTGGTGCTGATTGCTAGCGAGGGCTAGCTCTCTATGTTGCAGATTCATCCTTAAGGGAGTTAATTGGGATGGTACAAAACATGCCCAGGGAGTAAATGAAGGGGCAGTTTCGATGCTGAAGAGCTCAGTGCTTGAGCTGGCTCACGGATCCTTGTCTACCTGGCAGCACAGTTATCCCTGCAGTGTCTCTCTCTTTGTGCCTCCCAGCTGCTTGAGGAAGATCAGGTAGGACAGAATGTAGTTTGTAACTCCCCGTAGAACACAATTGTGAAATACTCTTGACGGCCCTGAACAGGATGTTGCCTGGGGATTTGTGGGTATGTCTGGAAGCAGAAGCTCAGCTGCCAACCTACCGGCTTTGCAGAAGCTGTTTGCATAAGTAACGCGAGAGCCCCGAGGATGCCTGGCAGCTGAGACAGGCTCCTGAGGACCTACTTTTTAGGCCTAGGCAACTACTGACATGTAAATGGCACTTAGGTGGTTTTATGAACACCAGCAAACATTTCAAGTGATTGAGGTCTGAGGCTAGTAATGTTTTCAAAGAACCTTAAATAGGATTCAAGCCAATACTAAGAAATCCGAAGAGCTGACAAAATACTTTGTATATATGCTAGCTTGGATTCTTTTTAAAATATCACCTTACTGTGAATTGCTTTCAGCAGTGAAGAAATAATTTTATGACCCTATTGTAAAACACGTGTATTTGTTTGTTCTTTGTAAGAATAAAAACTCTGACAGGAAGAAAATGCTTTTCTGCTTCACACACAAGTCTGAGTCTGAAGTGGGTGCAAGGTACCCATTTGAGTCTAATTACCCAACTAGGCTGAGAATAGCCAGGCCAACAAAACCCCAGCTGTAGTTTTTAATTGCCTTAAATGAGCTCCTAAATAACTATGTGGAGTTAAACCACAGCGCAGAGAACACAATATAACTACATAGAAACTCTGAACACCCAGGGCTCTAGAGTGCTCAATTAAACTTTCCTTGATTATTCAATAGAACAGAAGTGTGGAAATTAAAGGCTTTCATGCTGCAGCAGGCTACGACCTCATTCTCAAGTTTCAATATTGCAATGGAACTTAATTAAGATATTCCCCATACACGGCATAACCCTAGAGGTAAAGTTTTGTTCTAAATACCTCATATAGGCATCTCTCCTGCTGTTAAGTGAATGGCTCTTGGTGGATCAAAATAAATATTTTTCTGGCATAGACTCATTTTTATTGTATACATGGTGAAAAGGTAACAGTATGAAATCATTAAAACATTTAACTCACCATGATGAAATGCAGCTGCTAAAAGGCCTCTTTCTCATTGTATTCATGCTGTAAAGAGCCTGAAAAATAATTTGTGAAGAACTCACATTAATTTCTGATTCTGTGATAGACACCCAGTTTGAATAGGAATAAATTGTACGGATATTTTAAGTGTCAAATTTTTGCTCCATTTAGGTCGGTGGTATGAAACCATCAAAATCAATACTCAGTAGAAAGAACAGCTTCATCTCAGGATATTTGTTCGTTCATATAGTGTCAAAAAATGTTCTTTTTTAATAACTACAAAGTGCACTAAAGTCACTGCACAAAAAGCCTTTTAAATTCAATGAGTTATTAAATAGATGGACAGAATGCCAAACAGATTGCAAATGGTCATGTGAATATACTGGTTTTGTCCTTTATACTTATTTTAGAACCACTGAAATATATTAATCACTGTTTTCAAATTGAACTATTAAAACAGAAGTCTAAGACAACACATTTTAATCTCACTACCAAATTACTTCTCACACCAAAAGTCTTTTTATGCTGCTGGAAAAATTTGTGCCCCTCTAAATGTTTAAATTATGTGCCAAATTACATTGATAATTATGATGTAAACAGTATACTGTTGCTTTGCAACAGTTTTTTTTTTCCAAATAATTATGAGTGAATTCAATTACTGAAAGCAAAAATATCTCCAAATTTTATTATGCAGCTTGTTTGTCCACATTCACCTAAGCAGACTGAGAGAGCCACGTTGCTTTATAGTTTTGCCTCAGTTATTAGACAAATTTATCTGTTGCTATATATTATTTACACCCCTCTTTGACATTTCCCTGTCTTCCTTATCTTATCATTGTCTATTATCTTCCATTCAAAAAGTGACATTAGAAGCTGATAGTTTGGTACCATTTGTTGACTGTACATCAGTTCCATTTTTTTTCAGAGTGAAACTTTCAATTCCATTTCAGGAAATTAAAAAATAAGAGTTCAACATTGACATAAGAATAATTTCCTTTGTCCCAATATTTTCTTCATATGGTATATAAGCTTCAATCACCCCTGAGACATCTGAAAGCTATGGGTTGTAATCTCTGATATTTAGGCACATACAAACTGTATTAGATCTGACTAATGACACTGAAGACAGAAATTTTAATTTAACTTAAATATACTGCAACAGCCTAAGACTTGACATGAATATTTTACTACTGGACATGTATGTCTAGTATACTTTCTAAAAAGATTAGTATTTTTCCCTCAAATGAGTTCCTGTGGAATAAATTCCCATTGCAAAAAATAAATAAATAGATTTGGATACAGTTTTATGATAATTCTTTTAAATTTGTGAACAACCACACACACAAAAAGGCATAAAATAGCTGTGTAAGGTAACTTCAAAATGCATCCAAACTCAAGACTGAAAAAACCAACATAAGATTGGCCCAATGTTAAGTGAATTCAGAGAAGAAGCAGACGTCCTTCTATGTGGGCTGAGTATGAAGATTAGGATTGGCATAAGGAATAAATTTTATGTTAACACTGCTTAACAGTGTTGAAAACACAAACGCTTAGTGACTATATACCAGTGTGCAGAGGTAAGTGGTTGCCAGGGTTTTGGTAGGGAGATCTGCTGTAGCTGGGGTTGGACTTCTGGCAACACCAGCTCATAGCAAACAATCAATGGCTGTTGTGGTAGCACCTGAAGCTACTTCTTTGGAGCAACCAATACAATCAACAGCTGATGTCTCTACTTTCTCACTTAATATTTGAGTGTTAGGTCATGTAATCCGAGACCAGCATAGGCCTTTTCTTTCTGTTCAATACTACCAGTACGGTTCACTGACTCTTTTAAAGACGACTATTCTGAGACACTGAAGGCAAAGGAGAATTAGATTAGGAAAAGGAAAAAAGGAAAAAAAAAAAAAAAAAAAGAAGATAAGTTTTCATCTGGTGCACATAAGTTTGAAGTAAATATTTTATTTCATGTGTATTTTTCATCACATGTATTTTTTTTAAAGAGGGTTTTGATATATCTATGTGATCTATACCTACATTATGTATAATATAACTTCTGGATATAGATATATGAAAGTGGGAAGACTCTTTTCAGCTTGCTGTGAGGTTCATTGGTGGTAGGGTAGTCAATCAAGATTATAAAGATGCCTTTTCACTCAACTGTGTGTAAAAAGGCATTTGCAAAAATAAAAAGCTAAATCTTATATTTATTGTATGTTTTTATGCATATAATGTCAGCATTGGTCAGTAGACAATCTCTCAAACTATGCTGATAGAATGTGAATCATCCTTATGAATTTAGTGCTAGGAGATGTTACAGTGCAAATATAATTCTTTTAAATATTTCACCAGTTGGAAAATAAATAATGAAAAATACCTCATTATTAAAATATCTTCTGTAAAGAGAGACTAATACCAAGTGAAATAGTGCATCATTAGGGCTTGCTAGGACCAGAAAGAATGAGGGAGGAAAGCACATTCATTAAGTCAACAGATGATTCTCCAGAAGACTTCTTTTGTATGTTTCCTCCACAATCTGATGATTTTTTTAGACATTGCAGTTGAGAATCATTGTTTAATGTTCACTCGGTTTAACAAACAACTATGCAACAGCCACACAACTGATGCTTAATACCAATGTACAAATGTTCAGAAATTATTTTTATTGTGCAATTTTATAGTATTATGAAATTGCTAATGGAAGTATCGCTAGCTTCCAATTTCTGAGTTAGCAGTAGAGTAATATTTTCAGGAAAGCAAATGAAAAACAAATATTCTTTGTTAAAATAGAACTAATATGGAAGTACTATTACAGAACATCTGTTCTCTTACCATTTTCAGCTGCCCCAGTTAAAGCAATCATCCCTTCTAATTGCTAAACACCTGTCTCTTGTTATATTTGATAGCAATTCTAAATTTAATGTAATTTCCAGTCTCTTATCTGATTTTGAAAATGTTTTATTTATATAATGACCATTTACATGCTTTATTACCTTAATACTTCTATTTAATCTTGAGAACCCTAAAAATTATTATGGGATTAATTGTGCAAGAAATAATCTTTCTCCCATGTCGTCTAAACCAGATACCTGCTCTTCAGTTTTTCTGGGGGGAAAAAAAAAAGTAAAAAAAGAAAAAGGTGTCCTGAGATTTAATTGCTTCTTTTCAGTGGCAAACATTAATTAGTAGGAAGATAAAGTCTTGCTCCTCAAGGTGCTGCCACTGTAGCATGTCATTGTTGAGCTCATCGAATATCTGAGTATTACAAATACAACTAAGAAATAAAATTGAGCTAAGGTGACCATTTCTTTCAATAGAGCAACACTGAAGTAGTATCTGTTAACACTTTGTTCTCACTTGCACTTAGCTTTTTATTCCCACTTTCTGTCACATGCTAAACCATGAAGTAATTTTTGGGTTTTGGACACAATTTTGGTATTCAAAGTGAGGTTATTTGAAAAGACTGCTTCTCTACTGTACATAATTACTACCTGGCAAGTGGGGGGAAAAAAAGCTGATCAGTTACTTCCCCATAACAACCAAAATTTAGATCTTTACTCATATGGGATCAGGATCATGGGACATGTCATATTAGGTGGCATTGTCATTGTTGGAATCACAGAATCACAGAATAGTTTGAGTTGGAAGGGGACCTTCTAAACTTCATCTAGGTAACCCCGTTTGAAATGAGTAGGGATGTTTTCAACCAGACCAGGTTGCTCTGGGCCCTATCCAACCTGACCTTGAATGTTTCCAGGGATGGGGCATCCACCACCTCTCTGGAAAATCTGTTCCACTGTTTCACCATATAAATAAAGTTTTCCTTATATTTACTAAATCAACACTCTTTCAGTTTAAAAAAATTTCTTCTTGTTCTCTTGCAACAGGTCCTGATAAAAAGTTTGTAACCTCCCTTGATCTGCTGGCCATGCTGCTTTTGATGCAACTCAGAACACAATTGGCTTTCTGGGCTGTAAGTGCACACTGCTGTCTCATGTCCAGCCTTTCATGCACCAGTGCCCCTAAGTCCTTCTTGGCAGGGCTGCTCTTGATCCGTTCGTGCCCCAGCCTGTGTTATCAGGGGTTGCCCTGACCCAGGTGTGGCACCTTGCAAGCCATGGATCATACAGGGCCCTGCCCCTGGACCTGTGGAACACAAGGATTCTCAGGTGCAGCAAAAGAGTTACAGTGAAGTCAGGAGTTCACCCACTTCAGTTCAATATCATGACTGAATTTCTTGATGTTCTACTTCTCTAAATTTCCAAATGAAAAAACAGAGTGTTTATTCTTTTTCTACTACTGGCAATCTGGTTTTGAGCTCTATTTTGCCTTCATCATTGCTATTATTTTTGTTCAGTTACAGACTTAATAAACAAATCAAAACCTATAAGCCTTCTTGATTATTTGAAAGTTCAGTCTCAGTGTTTTCAATAAAAAGCTTCACATGTAATTCTTTAATAATTTTCCAAAATGGTTAATTCCTTCCAGTGGTGCATTTTTCTCTCTTTTTCTGTCCTCCTGTTTCAGATGCTAATGGTAGTTTCATTATTAATAACAAGGAAATTGGAAGTCTTTAATATTATAGTTATGCAAGGTAAGTTGAGATTTTATTGCAGCTAACATTGGCGATTGTTGGCTCTAGTGGCCCATGAGTGCCTCTGAAAATACTCTGATTTGTTTGTTTTTTTTCTCTTTGTGTGTCTTTTATTGTTACCTAACTGCAAGTGATCTGAATGAGAGTTTTATGTAGATAAAGATTGCTAGAGCCAGATTACTCTAACTCCACTTCTCTAAAGCAGAAAGTGACAAATTCAGATGCTTTTACTTTTTTTGGTATTGCATGGTGATTATTATATGGTTCAACACTTTAGTTTGCTAAGTGCTTACACCTTTGAATATACTCATGAACTTGTAGAGAATACTACACTGGTCTGCTACTATGAATGAAGTGCTGAATATGTCTCCAACATACTGAGTGCTACATCAGTCATCTTACCTTGTGGGATGTGGGGTTTTGTTCTAAATAAATTAATTGACCAGCTTCAGAAATGTAATATATATATCATCATGGCTAGGCTTCGTGAACGAAGATTTACAAGGGCTCTACCCACGCTTGCTACAAGCACACTGGTGGCTAAAAAACAGTAAGGCATTAGTCTTCTTAATTTTAGAAACTTATTTTTTGTTTTTTGATCATTTAAATGCAGGTGAACCTCTTGTTTCCAACCGCTTGTTGCAATGACCAGAGTCTGTAATTCAGTGGCAAAGTAGTGACTCGCATTCAATGGGCTGAGATACATTCTCATTAAAGGTATGTCCACATTTCAGAAGCCCTGTTATTAGTAGTAGTAACAGATCATTTGATATGACTTATTTAAAGGAAGCCAAAGAATTCACAATGAAAGAAACTGAACTGCCCTCTGACATGCCCCACTTAGGCTGGAAGACAATTTACTAATTGTGCACCTGGTAGAACTAGAACCAATATTGTCCATGAACTGAGCTGCTAATGTCTGGCTCCTACTACAAGCAACACAGAGAACAAAAGAGAGACCATCTGCAAGAAAGCAAGACCATCATATTGCACCTGCACCCAAATCACTCAGCAGCACCTTCAGCAGCCTTCTGCTGATTTAAGGATCTGGAGGCAGTAGGGCAGACAAGAAGACACAGAGAAATAAGAAAGTAAAATAGACACAGCCTCTCAGTTGGCTAGTCTGCATTTCTTAGAAAACATAGTGCTTGAAAATTTTTTCCCAAAGCCATTCCAACATAATCACCTTCACACATGACTGTTGCTGTGCTATTCAAAAGTACTCCACTGTCCAAGATACAGAGTGCATTAAATGCAAGATAATAGGTAGAAAGTGTTCAGATTCTTGAGCAGCTGTGATTTTGACTTTAACATACTGGACCATCACATTATCTTAAAAAAACTGTGTTGGAAGCAGAGTTTTCTGAATATTCAATATACTGTTAATCCTTGTCATGTCTAGAACATCTTTCCTTCAGCCTTTAAGTGCTTTAGAATAACCAGTACACTTTATCACTTACGTAATTAGGTCAAGTTTTCATCTTACCTCTCCAGCTACAAGGTCTTGAAAGTCCTCAGAGTCTAATACACAGCATCCTCATCCAATGTTTCTGTGGCCATGTGGCCTTGCAGACTCATGGCACTTCAGTAAGTCTTAGACCTTACACATCTCAAATAGTTCAAGGACAATTCCTTGCACTTTAAGAGATTTTACACTCAAGAGACAAAATAAGTTTCTAGTATTTGGTAAAAGAAATGAGATCAAAAATAGATGTACAAAACCCTCAAACCCTGTCACTAAAATAAAACTTTACCAGCCATATCCTGGTCATAAAAAGCTGTTTTGTTGCTCTAAGTAGGTGACTGGATGCTCACAAACACCTAAAGATTTAAAATTAAAGTATACTAGTCTTGGAATAATAAAAAAAAGAAAATTTTAAAAAATACTCATTATTAATAAATATTTAAACTAAAACTAAAGAAGCCATGTAAGCTGCCACAAGTACATGCCTCTCTTACAAAGAATACATATACTAAATTTGATCTTCAAACTAATGCTCAGAAATAATGATTTTAAAAGGTGACTAAATGTAGATAATAGGTAATTTTTCTGTTAAATTCAAAAACTGTGTTCCCTATCAGTAGGTCTGATTACAGACCAATATTTTAAGGAAAAGGCAGCTCACATGTAAAATGTAAAAATATTGAGCACTATGATATCTTTCCATTGGGCATATTCAAAAGGAACAAACAGTACCAGTCAGCCCATCTACCACATGGGAAATGCAAAGCTGACTCATAAAAAAGGAGTCACATTTTCAATACCATGAAGTGTATTTTAACTATATCCCACATCTTCTAACATTCAGAGAAGCAAGCATCGAAAAATGGTGCTTCATGCAAATTCAAGAATTAAGGACTGAGCAACTGTACCCAATGTGGTTGCATCAGTCCAGTACATGAATCAGCTGAGAGAACTGAGCATTTAAGCTTCATACTAGAAAAAAAAAGTAAAAACCAGAAAATCCCCAACAACTTTTTAAACTCCTCTCTTAGTTTTATGAAAATAAAAAATTGATTTTGGAATTGACAAGAAATAAGCCAAACACTTTCACTTTAGTCTTCAGTGCAACAATATCAACTATCTACCAATACAGCTCCTTTACCAGCTGCACAGGAAAAACAGTAGAGACTTACACATCTGAAATACAGCTGTTGGCCCAATCTGCAAAAGCCTATCAACTTCCCTGAGTTTGACAGGTTACAAACTATAACATTAGATATTTTGCCTCTTATTTGTGTTCTTTCAAAAGTGATTTCTACAGTCTCTCACCATAGCAAGGTTTCCTACAAATATGGGCAGTAAGAATGGCTGTATTTTACAAAACACATTCATTGCTCATGGACTCAGCAGGCAAATAAAGATAAAAACTGAAAATAATGATCTTCCAGCTCTACCAGTGAACAACTCACTCACTCAAGCAGGGTCAAAAAGAAAGACCAGGAGAAGCAAAACGAAAATATAAATAAAAATCATGAAACTTCACATGATTGCCAGCACCAGTTCATGGGTAAAGCCTGTAACTGAGCTATAACACTGCATTAACCATGACCTTAAAGACAGTATAATTACTGTATAGCATGTCTGGTTTGACATGCTGGCTCCTGAGCCTGTGAAAAATACAGGCCCCTTTTGCACTTCTGTGCTACTCATTCTTTATGCTTGCATGAACTAAGGGTTTGGGGAATGTCTTTTTATACTGAAAAATCATCTCCAAGATAATTTATGTAAAGATGATTTATGTAAAAAGAAAGATCTCAAAAATGGCACAAACCACACACGACCACGTTAAACAAACAAGCAATGCACAAACAGAAGCATCATAAGGATTTTCCTGCCAAATGCCAAGCAGCTATTCATACCATGACCACTCAGCATATTTCTTGAACAATAGAGGAGAGAGACCCTTCTTAGTGATTGGAATGAGCAAAACTAATCAAGTTCTTTACATCTGAAACGAGATGCTGAGAATCTTTTATATTGCATTAAGGAAAGAAGAAGATACCTTTTAACAAAACAGAGGAAAAGACAGAGACAATATCTCCAGGTTTAATGCAGATTCTTCACTTCAGTCAAGCTCCTTTTTCTCAGACAACAGTTATTTCTGCAGTCCTTCACTCTTGTTTCACAACAGCAGTGATGAGGAAATACTGTTTCAGAGTGAGAGAGATTAAGGAAGTCAGAAAGTAAGCACAGTCTATCTGATTACTACACTTAACACATACTCTTTATCATGACCTTTTCTTTAATCCCCAATAGTCTTTAAAGAAAGTACTTCACAGTCTTAAAATCCAGATAACCATAGACTATGCAGAAGCAGTCACCAAGATATTATTTGCAATCTATTGACATTATTTCAAAGCTAAAGCAAGTGCATCAAACTATTTATCTTTCAAATGCCAATAATTTCCATAGACTTTTAATACCTAACTGATTTTCTCTCAATCCAAAAAAAAGATTCCTGTTATTCAGAACAGAATTTAACACAATAACTACTTTTTGTTTAAGACTGATTAAAATTTTCACAAGAGGAGCTGGATTGACTGTGCCAGTGAATTAAGGCCTCTGAATACCAAAGAAAACAAATGCAGATTGTGTGGATTTAGCCTCCAGCATCACTCCAAAATCCAACTTCCATCTCACACAGGAAACTAAATCAAGAAAAAGCAGTTCACCCCCTGCACATTTAAACACAAAGAAAATTATGTGATGCAAACACCAGTTCACTGGAAAATGCTCTGCCTCAGTCAAAAGGTCTTATCAACAGCCTTGAGTCAAAGAATGCTTAATAAGAAATCTGATCTCTGTTCAAGTCCAAGTTTGTCACTCACCTTTGTTCAGAAGTACAGATTTCACCATTACCCATAATTGCAACAGACCTTTAGAGATGGATGCCACCAAAAAAAAAAAAAAAAAAAACACAACTTTGATCATTCATCACAGCAATATTCATCAGCTATATTTAAGGATGTAACAATTTAAGTAAAATAAGGTTGTGGTCTTGATGTCGAATTGTGCATTTTGTTTAACATTTTTATGAGATTTCAAGTTCTAGAAATCCTCACAGGAACTCTCCGCTACACCATATGAACACACAGTGACCCCCTGGTCAAAGGTTCGGGTAACAATCATTTGCCCAATTTTGCCAAGTGATACCCTCTCAAGACAACTTCCACAACCTTAAGCCTTCTTGAGAAAAGCAGAACACAAAAATACCTTATGTTCTGATCTGTCAGATACAGTAAACCAACAGATAATGGCCAGCACAGGGGGTCAGAGGTATAGATACTACAGTGTTTTCACAGTCTGTTAGTGACTATGCGGCCATAAAAAGTCAAAGAAGGATCAATGGACAGAAGGAAAGGCTGCTGAGACTAAAGAAAATAACAGCCATCCATAGGAAACTGAAATACAACAATTTATATTCTAAGTTCATCCTTACATATTACTGAGTTTGAAAAAATAACGTTTCCATCAAAAAAGCAGCTTCCATCCTTGACACATTATGCCTAAATCAATGAGATTTAAATATATAGCATAATTCATTAATTTCATATTTTTAGCATCAGTCATTGACCAGATCCCCTTCATATCAACAATGACTGCAAATTAAACACAGCAGGAAAATATACAAGTCACAAAACTATACACAGATGATACTTTGTAATGGCAATTATTCTAGAGTCACATTTCAAGTTGACACAATAACAGAACACAGGCATGGCTATTGTATGCGAGACAAGGTATACCTTCACAGTATTTTTTAATATTTTCAGAGTTATAAGGTGTGGAAAAAAGTTTTCCTTATACATTACCCAGATCACATCTGGTTCCTGTTGAAATGCCACATTTAAAATGGGGGAGTCATAGTGGGAGGAAAAAGGGGGGGGGAAAGAGAACAAGTAGATTTAGCTTTGTCCATCAACTACCAGAAGTAGGGATAACATTTGAAGTTTATAATTTTTTGCTACTGATAATAGTCTCCTATTTTCCCAACAGATATACAAAGAACTTTATCTTATACAACTTCCTAGGTACTAGCCATGTACAAAGAGAACCCATTATCGTACTTGTCTTCAGTCCATCTAGGAGAATAAGACTATTTCACAGTTATAATTATACATCAGGTGGTCCACAGTGATTAAAAAACATGTAAGACTTCAACTGAAAGACTATTATATCTGTACATTTTAAATAATTTTAATGATTCTTTGTGTATAAATATTTTATTTAGCAAAATTATTCTACGAACTGAATTGCTTTTAGAGAACGACCACACTTAGCAGTGTTAGGGCATATATATTTTCAGACTTTCATAACATTTTAACATTATTTAAAAAACAGTATCTTGTAGTTACTGTAGGACATCCCCTTAAGGGTAAACTGTAAGTACCCACCTCAAACTACAACCCTACTCATTTGAACTTGATATATTACTGCAATAGTAGAAGAAAAATTATCTAGAATTTACACATTTCAGTATGGAAAACATTATCTCTTTGTTGAAGTCTCTATATACAATTCCATTTACCTTGAAACAGCGAACAATTTCAAGTATAAAATTAACAAACATTTGTAAACCACTGTTTTCTTAGAGTAAGAAAGAAGTCTCAGCTATTACTAAACATCTGTTTTTAAAAAAGAAGCAATACAAAATCTCCAATAATTAAATGTATTCATTCTTTTTTCACATAGTAAACTGTGGTCATGCTTCACAGAAAATAAAAAAAAGGAGAGTGAAACACATTAACAGCATAGCTCCAATATACTTATTTCAGACAAAATACCATAAATCATCTTGAAACAAAACAGGCAATTATAATGTGCACAAATGTTATGATATTATGCATCTCTACTGGTCCAATGGTTTAAATTATTGAAACTGATGGTTGAACAAGGGCATATTGTTTCAACATACTTGGATTACTCAAATGATTCAAATTCTTCCTTTAGGTATCCAGTGCTCTGCAAATCTCTCTAATGTCAATAAACAGGTAGATAGATGTTTCTTAGATAATTCAGGTCACGTCTAAGGGGATTAGAATATATGACCAAATTTCTCTAGCAATGTCTTTTGTAAAGAATCATGTGGTTTTCTTCCCTTCAATACTGTAAGAAGCATCTAAAATTAAGGCAAGTACATACATCTCCGTTCAAAGCATTCAGTGAGAACAGAGCAGCTCCTTTCTCTTTCTAACCACTACCCCATATTTCAATTCTCCTCACCTCAGTGTAAAGGAAACAGAAGTGAGAGCCATAAGACAGAATCATTTCAAAACACAATCAGCTATTTGTAAACACTCTTTCTTGCAGAAAATCTGCAACTGTTAGTTGCAAGAAAAAGCAGCACACAAGGTAAATCAATTAGCTTGCTAATTTCTCACCCTCATTCATTTAGCTCTGCACTGTATTTGTCGTAATTGACTGTAATTATGTTAATTACCAACTCCAGCATAATTACTATATTTATTGTCATTGAGCACACTACGTACCCAAAGCAAAGCTGGCATTTGTCGGGCATCAAATAAATAAATAAATAAAACCACACAACTGTCAGGAGGGGTTTCTCTGAAAACTGCCTGATATACCTTCAGCAAATGAAAGGGCAAAAGAGATTTCATGCAATGCTAGTTTGAAAGCATCGGTTCATTAAGGATATTAATTTTCTGATAACTACACATTTAAGCATGACACACTGGAGCAGTATCTACAGGATTTAGCAATTATTAATGTGTGACAGTTTCAAATGCTAAGTGAATCAATTAAACAGCAGCATTCACAATTTGAGAAGAGATAACTGCTTCATAACTGCCTAAGACTACAATTTTCACATGACAAAAAAGGGCCATTCAGGCTCCTTCAAAACCTGACAGGTCAAGAAAGAAGTTTGAAACAAAAGCACCTTATAACCATCATCTCTCCTCTTTACTTGTCAGATCAACTTTGCTAGTGTCTCTGCTGAAATGGCATCACCATGCCAGCTGCCACAAGGTGATTTTTCATGTCTTGTCAAAGAAATCTTTTATTCTATTTGCTCTGCATTAACATGTTACATTTATTGATCAAGCCCTTTCTGCAGCCACAGCAGGGCACTGTGCTCTTATGCCTAAGGGGGCTTTGATGTCCTGGTGACATTCAAGACCGAATAATGCACATACTAAATGGATTTAATGCAGAAATGTGTTTGTGCATGACAGCTACATTAATAACAGTCCCTCATACTGATAAATATGCAATTGCTACGATTAAAGAGTTACCCAATTATGGTGAAAATATTTTTCTATCTAATATATACAACCATCAAAAAGTTTTAAAAATAGTGTTTTCTTC
The DNA here is from genome assembly GCA_035221455.1 of Xenops minutus. Taxonomy (NCBI): domain Eukaryota; kingdom Metazoa; phylum Chordata; class Aves; order Passeriformes; family Furnariidae; genus Xenops; species Xenops minutus. Next base: position 75,449,640 of record JAWWEE010000001.1, on the reverse strand, counting down.
AACATTTTAAAGTGCTATAAAGATGAGTCTAAAGGCTTTAAAAATCTGCCATGCTTTGTTTTGAATTTTGGCTTTTATTTCTCTCTCTTTTGTTGTTCATCTTTCTGTTCTGCATATCTTATTGCTGCACAGACTGGGAAGGTGGCAAGGAAAAAAAAAAGCTAAAAGCCTCTCTTTCACATATTCAACCCACAAAGAGGAACGTGCCCTGTACAAACTGAAGCCCATTTTCAGGCTGCCACTTGCATATTCCCCCAGGCAAGAAAACAGTAGGCAGAAGAGAGAAAATCTCAAATCCACAGAGAGAATATTACAAAAGCTCAGCCTCACAAAAGTCACGGAGGAACATTCCAGACTAGGATTATAGTTCAAGGGGATGTTTTCATATATGCACCTTCCTCATCCGAGAGTGGAAATTATGCACAAGCACATACTGTGCAAATTATTCATGCTCCTAGTGGAAATAATCTGCACCCCAGAGAGAGGGAAGGGATACTTGTATCTCCATGAGCACAATTATTGGATTAATCCTTCCTCATTGGCCAAGACTAGATTCACTCTCCCTTTCACCTCATATCTTAGAACCAAAAGAAATCTCTGTAAGAAAAAGGAAAACAACTCATGTGTTTAAAACTACTGATAAAACTACAAGATGGACTTCTCTGTGAATTGAACTGTAGACATTATTTATAAAAGCATGGCACCTATTTGTACAAAACCTCTGACATCTGTTGTTTCAAGCACTGGAGTGCATTTAGCCTTTAATGTGAAAGGAAAAATTTGGTACAAATAAAGTTATATAGGACAAGTTAAAAAAAGCTTTGAATAGGTTATGGGTTATTTGGGGTTTTTTTCTCCCCACAAGGCAGCAAGATGCATCTAAAAAAAAAAAAATCTTTGTATTTCATCCAAATCTCTACTCCCTACTTACATTGCATGCTTCCTACTCACTTATTGCTCTCTTTCCTTCACCAGTGACTATTACTTCTCTTTTTCTTTTTTTAATGAAATCTTTACCTTTCAGTGATCAATGAACAATAATTTTTCATTCCCCCTTGAAATCCTTTACAGCAGTCTCCCAGTAACACCGACACATCAGTGACTTTTCTTCCCATAGTCTATGCCTTCATTAAATGGGAATTGGGGAATGTTTTCCACATAGTATGAAAGGACTCTATTGTCAGGGAAGGCTATCAAGTACAGTTGCCATGAGAGAGTCAGGAGCAATTTCCAAAGCAAAACATCTCTGCTCCTGAAACATGCCTTATTGAAAATACACAGCGTAAATAGTTCATTCCTAAAATAGATGAGAAGCACGACTAATATCAAATCAAAAGAGCTGCTACAACTCAGGCCATTACAACCACACCAATAAAGCTACAGAATCACAGTATTTAGGTCAGAAGAGGTATCTAGAGGTCTTCTAGTCCAATTCCCTGTTCAGAGCAGGGGGACTTCAAAGTTAGATCAGGCTGCTTGGGGCTTTGTCCAGTTGCACTTTGAATATCACCCAGGATGGAGATTCCACAGCCTCTCTGGGCACCTCTTCCACTCAACCTTCCCCGTCGTGGTTGGAAAATCCCTTGCTGCAGCCTGTGACAACTGCCTCTTGTTCTTTTGCTGTACATCTGACAAGAGTTTGGCTCCATCTTCTTCACAACCCCCCGTTAGTCCCAAAAGGAAACAAAAGACACAAGAAAGTATTTAAACAAAAACTGTAAGGAAAACGGCATGAGAAGAAATAATTCAAAGGTGGAGTTTATCTGTCTGGGACTGAAGGATTTCCATCTGTCAGAGATGTAAACAGGAGGCAATCCAGTGGCACCATGTCTTGCTGATTACAGCTAGCATCTTTTAAGTAAGCACTAGTTTTTTTTCACTGCCTCATACACAACAAATTGCTATTACTCCTCCTTTTTCCCAACATCCCCATAAGTTCCCTTTTGCTATTCACCTCTATCTTTTCTTTCCCTCACAGGGAAATTGGGAGATGTAACCATTGCAACTGATAACAGTCACTTTGGCTGCCAGAAGGAGCTGGATCCATGTACTACTCAGAGTAATCAAGAAGAGACATTAGTTCTTGGGAAAAGATAAAAAAGAAAGACAATTCTTTTTAAAAGCAACTTTTTGTGATTACATATATCAAGGGTTGTTATTAGATTTACCAGATCTGATGGAAAGGCAATAAGGCATCTACACAAGCCCTGTTATAAAGAGGAAGGGGCTCTACCCTGGGAAAAACTCTGAAGTCAGAAAAAAAATAGTGAAAAATATAAGTTTCCCTCTGTATTAAATTGCCAGTTCAAAAGAACTGGTTACAACACTCCCTTTTTTTTTTATGCGTATACATCACAACCAAAAAGCAAATAATCAGAGAAATCCAAGTAACAAAAACACTATACCTAAGAATATTTGGTCTTCCTTTTTCCTTTCAGTGAACACAAACACACTCTCGTCTAATAATAAACCATATTATAATGAAAACTAACATATTTACTGTAAATAATTATTTGCAAACAATAATTATAATTATTATTATTTGTGCCAATAAAGCCCAATATTCTCTTCATTTTTTTCTATATTTTCATCACACTTGGTCTTCTTCATTCAACTTTTGCCTTTACCAACAGATAACTAGTTGCAGTAGAAAAATCAAACTCCTTTTTAAAGCAACTTTAAGATTAAAGACATTAAGATTCCCACTGAAAACAGCATATTAATCTAAACTTTTCAAATTAGACATTCACAAATCATAAAATTGATCGCTATACTACAGCATTGTCAGATTTTTCAAGCAGTAATACTTGTTTAAAGAAGATAACACTTACTTCAACAGCTGCCCAAGGCATCCTATATTGACATTCATTTAAGGTTATACCATTTATTCTGTATCTTATCTGACTGTCTCTATAACATGCAGGCAACGGGTTTACATATGAGTGCAGACCATTACACAGCTAGCTTTCATCAGATTTAGTATTAGGTTCCCAAAACCAAAAAAGACAAAAAAAAATTGGAAAAAAAACAAGTCACCTCTCCCCTTTCCCCAAATCTGATTTCTGGTCTTAAAATACTTTCACAGATTTACAACTGTATGCTATGCTACATCACAAGCTGATTGTTCTCCCCCAAATCTCAATAAAACCAAATTATATCCCTTCTGAAAAATAGGCTAAGTGACAGTGTTTTGGGCAGGGAAGGACAGAAGGGATGAAAACATAGATTTCAGAAATATACCACCAACTGAGCCCTCCATGAAAACCTGATAAGAGTTTTTAAGTAGTATTTTACATCCAAATCTAATGTTATTTTACTTCATGAAATAAAACAAATTGGAACTGTTCTTCAAATCATGCATTAAATGAAAGAAACAAACTTTTTTCCCCCCAGAAACATAAAGAAGGAGCAGTCTTGCTGATGATGTGTTAAATCTAAATACACATAGAGATCATGAATTATTTTTATGACAAAGTGAAAAAAAGCCCATTCAATCCCCTCCTCTAGCAAATTCTCCCTTCTTATAACAGTTGCCACAGGTACAGAGTCATCAGCCAGAAGTATAAGACAATAATCCACAGACTTAGTGCCTCTTTGCTCTGCTAACTCTTGCATGTAGGAATCAGTCTTTCAGAGCTGAGTGGCTCAGGATAACATTTGTGAGCGTTAAGTAAATTAATACTAGTGGTTCTTCCTTCAGGAAAACAAGGCACTAGCACACTACTTGTCTTACCCCTCACAAGCAGACTCTAAGCTTACCTTCAAAAAAATAAAAAGAAAACTCAAATTAGTCCAAGCTTACCACAGAAAACCTGTTTTTTCTTAAACAGAAGATTACACTCCAATTCTTTCTCCCTACTTACCTGCAGATTTTCCAACCTCAAAGATACATTGCTGAATCTCACCAGACTCTCTCACAGGGATTAAATGAAAAAGGATGCTGAAAAAACTAATAGGAATACTACAAAACTCTAAATCAATCCATATATTTAAATAATCAAAAGGAATTACAAATTCTAACTGCACTTAGCTTCAGCACTTAAATGCATAGCTGCCCAAAAATGAAATCATAGAACAAAACACATCATCAAGGAAAAGAGCATTATAAACCTTTTATGGTAATAACCAGAGATCTGCAAAATAAAAGAGGGAGAGAAGCACACACTTACTTGTATTTTGCTTAAGAAAAATTCACTTTTGATTCCATTCCTCACATCTTCAAGTAATAATGCTTATTTTCCATTTTGAGCAGAGAACAACCTTAACTGCCTCACTGGGCACCACTCAGGTTAATACAATAAACTTCCATACTCACCTGGTTATTTGCATTCCAAATGTACAAGAAAAGGAGACAAACACTACCTATAAAACAGTGTTGTCCACTTGATAACAACTAAATGTACCTGACATACATATATTTCTACTTTAACAAAGAAAAAGTATTCTATTTTAGGAGTTGGCATCCCATATTGCACTTGAATATATATATATTGCCACATACCTTAACAAGTTGAAGCTAAGATCTAGCCTTTTTGCCATATGTCCGTATTTTCTTCCTAGGAATTCTGGAATTTCTTCACAGTCTTGACTAATGTAGGACACCTGAGAATTGGAAGCAGAAAGGAAACATTTTGTAAGTGGATTTAGTTTCCTGCCCAGATTCTGTCTCACTGATACAATGACAACATGCAATACAGTAAGTATTCATTACAGCTTTAAGCTACCAAAGTTTTATTGCTACAAAATCTATCACAATCTCATTTTCCTGTTGATACCATCAACTTAGTATCTATTACATCTATAGTCTCATATACAATGTTTTGGCTCCCTTCAGCTAAAAATAATTTGATTAAACATATCATATTTCTTCTCTCTCACTGTTAATACTTTGATCTAATGGCGCATTATTATACGTTCCAGAATAAGTTTGTTTGAAGAACCAGAATCTCTCCAAAGGACCTTCCGGTTTGTCCCTCTGTATACAACACACTAAAAGACTGCTTTGTAGCTTGATGCAGAAATACCTAAGTGGTGTACTGTCAGTCGACTCTCATAACCATTCCCTGAGAAGATTACTCCAAGTAACATGCTAGGGACAGAACAAGAGGGCTGCCCATGTTCTGAAAAACATAGTATGCAGCTTTTTTTCAGACAGTAATGTAACTCTTTAAAGATTTTTGGTTCAACACCTCTATTCAGATCCCACTTCTCATTACACCCAAAATACTCCTAAATGTCTTTTCTTTTTCACAGCAGCCAATCTAACCAACCTTTAGCACACGTAGAATGAATTAGTGGCAGCAAAAAAATCCCAGTCTACTCAGATGCTTTTTGTTTGGTTGGCTTCATTTTTATTTCTTTTTAGCCAGGATTGTGTGACAATATTTGCAGAAAAACATAAACAATAAAACAGCTAAACTTTTCCCATTCTTTCTGCTCTACTGCTTCAGAAGTCATTGGTTTGATTTTTTAACAGAAACCCCACAAAGCCTGCCAAACATATTATAAATAATTCTATACATCTCTATTGGCTCATCATCTCAGTATCCAAAACATTGACATTTCAGATTTTGTGCTACAGAAATCTTAGTTGTCCTTAATGGTAACTTGCTAGTTAAGTGGACTTCCCCACTGTATAAGGCCACTATTCATATGATATTGCTACTATCTCCATGTTTAATATAAAGTCAATTTCAATACCATATTCCACTGGTCTAAAATAAGTTAAATGAAAAATACACAAAAAAAGTCCATCAAACTTTGTTTTGATAGTATTTCACCTTCTGTTAAAATAGAGACTCCACTGCAGAACACTGACTGTACTCACTTTTGCAAGCTATCCTAGTCTCCTACACTGTAAAAATGATTGCAGTCTGATAATACTATATGGCATCCCATTTAATTCATTTTGTTCAATAACTTCAACAGATAAAGCTGACAACAGTGAAATAATTTTTATGAGCAGAAAACAGGTAGCTTGAAGCTCAGTTAAACAACTTCTTCCCCTTTTTAAATCATACCTGGTCTTGCAATATATTCTGAGGGTTTTGCTCCAGTTTACATCCAAGATAATTACAATGCATTTTACAGGATACGTGGAGGTATGCATAAAAGAATTGCTTCATTCTTCACTGGTAGATTTCTTTAAATTAGAGCTTGCAAACCCTTCAAAAGTCACCACTTTAAGCAGTAGAATACTTTGGATTAAGCATTTGGTTCATTGTAACATGTTGAAACAGAAATTACTAAAATACAATGCCTATTAACACTAGGAGTGCAAGACCATCTTGAGCACCTACAAACATAGCAAGAGCACAGACCATCACTTCTTCACCCAGGGGCAGAGAAGGAGGAAGAGACTCTGACCTGCAGTCCCACTGCTTTAGAAACTTACCTGGCCATAAACGCTCTAGCTTCACAAGAAGAGAAGTTGAAGAAAAAAGTTCAAACAAATGCATTTTGGAGCACAGAGGAAGCAAAATACATAAAATGTTGAAAAGCTTCAGCTTTTGAACTTTTATAATATGCAAATATATTTACACCACTGGCACAAACATTATTCACAGGCATATTTGGAGATGACATATGGTTATCATGACCTGTTAATGCTGTGACCTTGTAAAAGGAATTTTACTTCCACAGAGTCCACTTCAGCACACTCACAGTACAAGCGCATTTTTCAATTTAAAACAATTATATTTATTTTTCCAGAAAACACACAAATGGTATTCATCTTCATATTTCTACACCCCACATGCATGAATTTGCTTCAGATATTCAACAACTGTCTTTATGGTAAGAACAGCAGCAACTGCCAACAATTAAGTACATGATAAGCCTTTTTTGAACAAGTTTTTCAGAGTTACTTCCCCACTCTTAAGTATTTGAACAGTGCTGATATAAAATAAGATTTCAGTAGTCTGGACAATAAAAGAACATTTCTTCATTTTCATTCTTTCAGTTCAGAATCATTTACTCAGGAAACAATAAAATGTACATAATTCAGTATTCTTCCTTTTGCATCCATCTCAAATACCCTCAAAGGGTATTTGAGGATGAGCTTTCAAGTACATATCCAGAGATGTCATCACACAGATGAGAGCTAGCATACTTTTCCCAAGACTCCAGCTCTTTAGCTGCAAGGCACATCAGTATCAGCAGATTTCTTAGATTTTTCTATACCAGTCACAGAACATCCCATAGGACTAAAAACTGGATGTAGAAGTCTCCATTGCCTAATTCTCCAACTCACATACAGTACAGGTTGGTCACAGTCAATCATTCTTATTACTGGTCCCCTGTTCAATATCCCACAGAAAGGTTGAGAAAGTTTGCCACAAAGCCCAGCATCAGATAGGCTATAGACGTCTCAGATATCCTTGCAGACTCTTCAACACACTGTATGCAATTCGGGAAAAAAATACATTTTTACAAAATATTTAAAACAGAAGTTAACCAGTCAACAACAGTTACACTTCTCTTCTGCTTTAGTTTCAGAGAATACTACCATTTCATCTCTACGATCGTTTTACAATGATACTCATAGAGTAACATCTCTATTAAGGAATATCAGCAAAAAGTCATGTATGAACTCTCAATACTACTTATTCTCTCCCATTGAAGGATGCTATATTTGAATATTTCCAGTCAGCTGACCATTATATTTTACTCTATGCTGTTAGAAGATTGTATGTTAGGCACATAGCCAAATTAAGGGGCTCAAGGCATGCTCAAGGGAAGGAGGCAGCATGTTACTCAGTGCCACAGAGACCACAGGAACCACTTCCTACAGCAGCTGCAAAATTAGCCAATTGCCTTCATATCACACACATATTTACATGAGTTCCACACAGAAGAGTGACTAGATTAAAGAAGCAATTAAATGGGCTGCACCCTGGTTTAATGGCAAGCCATTTTCAAAAAGAAGACAAGTTTCATTTATTCTCTTTGTGTGGGGGAAAAAAATACAAAAATTGCTAATTTTAGCTCCAGGTTCAGCAGTAATGTCACCAATTTTTAGTCAGAAAATTTTTCAGTAGCCATATAAGGCACTGGGTAAAGGCCAGCAGGATGTGCTTGACTTTCCAACTTCTCTCTAACCAAAACGAAACGTACTTTCAGGAGGAACAACCCTTAGATTTCAGTCCCTCTCCTTCAGCTCATGCCCGCAGCCTGCTCAGGGCCCGAGAGCGCAGCGGGGCTCACGGCGCGCCCCCGGCCACAGCACGGTCCAGGGAAGCGCCTGTTGCATTTTGGCGGCAGCTGAGGTGGCAGGGCAGCACTCCCTCTCACCATCTCCCAGTGCTCCGCCATCCACCGGCTCTGAGCGTTAGCAAGCACCGCTAGGGCACACACACACACACACACACACAGGAACGGCTCCTGGGCCCCTTCCCTTCGGAGACAGCGCGGCTGCGGCAGCGGCGATACCCGTGCGGGTGCCTGGCGCGGCTGGGAGCCAGAGCGCCCGGCCCATGCGAGACCGCCCCAACCTCGGCCGCGGGACCTGCCCCGGCTGGGCCGGGCCGCACCGAGCGGCGGGCGCGGCCGCGGGGCTGGAGCAGCCGCTCGCAGCGCCGGGGGCGGGAACGGGGACGCGCCGGCCGGGACGGGCTGCCCCCGGCAGGTGGGGCCGCCGCCGCACGGGCTGGCGAGCCGCGGACACTTACTTGTGCTCCGCTCACCACGACCCCTGCCATGGCCGCG
>JAWWEE010000001.1:75427949-75440834 GCA_035221455.1 Xenops minutus | reverse complement strand
AGACAGAACTGCTGCTTAAGTTTTGGACTTACATCTGCGAATGGCTGACCCAACAACAACTGACTGTAAACCTTCCATTTCCCTGTACCCTGCACCACTAAGGGAAGGAGGGGGCAGGGACAGACCAAGAGGTGGTGGTGGAAAGGTGTTTGTAATTTTTTTCTATTTCTTATTTTTAGTTTTTAGTTTTTTAGTATTAAATTTAGGCATTATTCTAAGTTCTGCTTTGCCCGTGGTATTAATCAAAGCTCCTCTTTTGGTTGTTATCTCTAGCCATAAATTTCAAGCTGTTTTTTTCCCCTTCCCTCTGTAAGGCGAAAAGGCAGGGGGAAAAACTCCCTTGAGGGAGTTTTGCTGGACACCAGGCATTTATCCAGGGTCAAACCTCCACACAAGGATGAACTTGTAAGGCAATGTAAAAAACTGGAAATGATACTGTCTGTCAACAGATATCCCATTTCCCAAAATACCTAACAGAGCAACTAAAATCAAAGGCCATTTCTACTGTAGTTGTCAGCTTAGCATGTGGTAAATCAACATATATTAGAGCTTCAGATCTCTATTTGAAAAGCTCTATTTGAATTTGTTTTCTCAGACCTAAAAGCTTTGGAAACTCAGAAGGTATATTGTCTTTTCAAACATTGAATATTAGAACCAGGAAAGAAGATACATTCAATTCTGTCTATTTGGTATGTAGTGAAGGGCACATCCAGTTAATCCCTATAGTTATCCTAAATCCAGATGGAACTCACAACCTTTGCACCTTACTTTAGTTTCACTGCTGCATGGATTTATATGGACTAAGTTTACCATGACTATAAAAGGTAGGATTGAATCTATAAACCAGACAAAACTTTTCACACACAGAGTGTACAAAAAAAAGTGCAAGGTTGAGGGTACTATCACAAGAAGAAAGGGAAGCAAATATCTTGGACCTGTGGGACCTCTTTGCATTAAGGACTACTCTTGATTAGCAGCAATGGACTTACACACTGCGAGGAAAGGCCAGCACACTGATGCCTGCAGTAGCTACCTCTATGCATCCAATCTGTCTTTCTGGCTATATCTGATGAATGGTACTGGATTTTTGGCTTACTTTGAAAAATTTGTTAGATCATCAAGGATTTTATTCACTTTGGCATAAGAACTTTATTTTCTTTCTGGTTGAAATAGGGCAGCTCTCATCAGTTGTGTTTTTTTTTGTTTTGTTTTGTTTTGTTTTGGTTTGGTTTGTTTTTGTGTGATTTCAATTCAACTCTTGCTGACTATGTCTGTGTTAAAAAAATCAGAACAGAACAGAACAAAAACAAACCACCACAAAAAAAACCCCAAAACAACCAAAACCCAAACAATTCAGAGATTCTGAACTGATAAAAATAGATAAAAAGTAACAACCAGGTCTCCTTGCCCATTTAAGACATGGAAAAGGCATTTAGCCAAGTGCTATGCTGTGCAGAGGTGGCTTTGCCATGTCACCTTGCCTCAGGGACAGAGAATGGTTCCTTGTTCTGCTTAGTTTACTAATATTCATGTGACAATGTTTGTTGGTCTGCTGGCCACCTGAAAGAACATTTGCTGTGTGACAGCTCTCTGAAGCAGAAAAAAAGTCCAGCAAGATCCCAACTCTTGCTGCAAAACAGAGGCATCTTGTGTTGTCCCTTACTAATTTTCCTTTCTGGCACCTATAAGACATCACTGCAGTTTCTGACACTGTACAGTGTGATCTCTCCTGCCAAACACCTTACCTTCCGTCCTGATACCATTTACTATCAAACATAAATAATTTATGTTTTTAGTTTAAAAACATTTATCTTTAACTGTAACAGAACAGATGTGTAGTCTGACACATCCAATAAACTGTCCTCACAGAGGGCTCCATAGTTTCTGGAGCCTCTAAGGTCTCTATTGCCACTCTATTACTCATTTAGCAAGAAGCACCATATCGAGCTCTCCATTCCTAAACACTTTATAGACTCCATCAACAGTCTTGGGAGAGGGCACAGAAATCTAGATACAGTTTTCCACACAGGACATAGGTTCTTAGTCCATACTCTTGGTGAAAACACCAGTCTTGTATGTCATTTCAGTCACCTTTTACCTTAATAAATTTTCATTTGTACACAAAATGAATACCCTGGTTTAACCCTAGCTGACAACAAATCCCGGCACAGCTGCTCATTGACTGCCTCTGGTGGAATGGCAGAGAGAATCAGAAGAGTAAAAAAGAAAAACTTAGTTGAGATAAACACAGTTTAATAGGTAGAGTTAAAGCCGTGCACACAAGCAAAGCAAAGCAAAGCAAGTAATTAATTCACCTCTTCCCATTGGCAGGCAGGTGTTGAGCCAGCCCCAGGAAAGCAGGACTCTATCACACATAATGGGTACTTGGGAAAGACAGATTCTATTACTCCCCCTTTCCTTCTTCATCTGGCTTTATATACTGAACATGATGTCGTATAGTATGGGATATCCCTTGGATCAGCTGGTGTCAGGTGTCCCATCTGTGCAGTGCAGTCAGTCAGCTGTCCTACTGAGCTTGAATGCCTAACAGCTGTGGCAAACTCCTAGGAAATGGTAGACAGAAACAGCAGTCCTTTGAAGTGATAAAGCAGCTTAAACACTGTGTACAGCATGCTGGATTCAACAGAATCCCTTCCAGACTGAACTTCTGGGGGAAATTTAGAAGTAGACTCAATTTGTGGAGAGCAGCAACTCTTACAAAAGAGATATATGTGAAAGCTGTGGGTTTGCAGAGAAAAAAAAAAGACTGGGGATGGGTTTAAGTCCATTTTAATACAGAATTAGATGCCCGAAGCTTTAGCTAGAGGTCTGAGGATTACACTATGATCACATTATATAGCTGTTTGAATTCTGGTTAAGGGTTTAAATCTAACAAAACATTTAAGTACCAAAATTACTTTATGACCATGAACAATAACATGACAGGCTGAAAGTGTATTTAGAGAGAAAGGCAGAGACATTCTCAATTGCTTTTTCACACTGAAAAATGCAAGGACTATGAAAAGTAAAGTAAAAGTAAGTTCTGGAGCTACCTCTATGAAATTAACATTTACCAGTAGCAAAGTTGTTAGGGCAATTAGTTAACATGGAAATAGAAGGGTATGCAATGAAAAAAGTAGTGGCCTAGCATTTCTGAGCCATATGTCCAATCACAATGGAAAATTTTACATGGTGGAGTGGTTTCTGTTTTGCTTTAGGTCCTTTCTCATGTCTGTGTGTGCTCCATTCCTAACCATAATTTTCATCTTTTGTAGAAGTAGTTCTAATAGGAGAGATTAAACAAATGCTAGAAAGTTAACACACATGAAAGGACTATATAATTTTCTTTTGAGAATTCACTATTTGAGTTACCCAAATCTTGAACAGTAAATAGCTTATCTAGCAGAATGATATATTTCTACAGCGTAGTAGGGAATACACCAGAGGACAAAAGTTAATTGAATTAAATATTGTTTAAGATTCTACTTATCTAATGGAGATTTGTTCATGTCAAGCTCACATTGGTTGTGGTTAAGACTAATTTAGAAAGATCATAATTTTACACTTTGTTGTCTTGTTCCTAGATGTTAAACAGGATATTTCTCCTTGTGTGTCTAATTACAAGACCATCATAGGTACCTCTATTTTATTTACAGAATAATAGAAAAAAACCCGCAACATCACCACCCAGCACTAGCACTTTTAACTTGTAAAATGCCAAGACTCTGAAATCCTTACTAATAAGAAACTGCACGTAAACCTATCCGCTTTCAGTTTAAAGTCTCTTGTCATCACTACATGTCCTTACAAAGAATCCCTCTCTTGCTTTCTTGTAGGGTCCCTTCAGGTACCAGAGATCTTTAGGTCTCATTCTGATTGCCAACAAATATTTTTTTTTTTTCCCCAAATGAATGTGTGGAGATAATTCAAGAATTGTATTGTGAATGTTGTCATAGCAATAGTCCCTAGAAGTTGTATTTATAATCTGTATCACAGTTTACCAATTTACCAGTGCACACCACAGGCAGAGCTGCAGGGCATGTGTGTGATGACAGCCGAGGTTCTGTGCATTCCCTTACATGTCAGCTGGAGTGAGTTACAGGCTGCCAGACCCCTCACTGATTAATTTGTGATTTGTATGTTCCACTTTTTCTGTGTAATCTTTTGGGTAGCTAGAAGATTGATGTTCCTTGAATTTGATGAATACCTAGCCAAGAATACTACAACTAGTATTGCACTATGTATATGTTTCCTTGTATGTATTCCATATAGATAAACTACACGTTTCTTCTACCATACTCTCTTTGGTGTTTTTTTCCCTTTGTTTGTTTGTGGGGTGGTGTTTTTTGTTTTTTTGTTGTTTTTTTTTTTTTTTTGTGTGTGTGTGTGATGAACTAGAAAAATGAATTTACAGTTAAAAAGAAATTCAAAAATAAAATTCAAACCACACTGTAAATAAAATGTAATGACTTGAGAGGTAGTAACTGCTTTCAGCCAGTGGCAGATCACTATAATCAATCAGTCCAGGATGAATATGCTTCAGTCTGAAAGAGATGGAGTTGCTGGCAGGCACTGTTAATAATGCTGTAGGAAGATGAGGTAGTATATTGATGTGGTGTAGTAAAGTTGGATGGAACCTTCTGTTTCAGTAGTGCAAAGAGGTTGTTGGTGTGGATGAGTAACAATTCTTAAGTATTCTTATTCAGTCTGTAATAATACTAATACTCCTTAAATTATTTTGTTGGATTAAAACTATGTTGTGAAGTGGCAGCAAATGCTGTATGTTGGTGAAAAACACTTTGAATATTTTTCCAGATGTTAAAGGAAGCAGTTTAGGTTGTTTCACTTCAGTTTCACCTTTAATTTCACTGAGAGAATAGCATTACAAATATTTACATAAATTTACAAAACTGTGGCATATACATAACCTTATATATGTGCTCATTGCACAATTTTATCTGTGTCAACCCTTATCACTGTGAATTTAAGTTGAGACTTCTAGAGACAGTAGTATAGGTTTCTGTGATACAAACTATACCACATTACTGAACTCAAATCTGTAGCCATAGCCTATTTAAAGCTGTATAGATGGGAACAAATCCAAACTCGACACCTATAATCTAAAAAAAGGCCTACCCAAAAAGCTGTGCTTGGGTGAAGATATATGGGGTTCAGCTCCAATCTTTAAATACCTGACTGTGGCTGTCTCAGTCTGGAGCTGAAATGAATCCCAGACTGTACTGTCTCACCTGGAGTTTAAAGAGCTAAAATTTGTACCTATGTTTGTGTTCCTATTCTGACTTTGACATCTTAAGATATGACTTTTTTTTTTTTCATGTAGATTTTGCCATTTGTCAGTGCTATAGCTGTTTGTAACTATCTTTCATTTATGCTTAATTTTAAAAGTATCCAAAGTATCCACTAATCATCTGCTTTATGTAAAATTAAAAATCATCAATATATTTTTCTTTTTTTCTCTGTTTTTCTGATTGTTATGGAACATTTGTGATATGTTTTTTTAAAGCTTTTAATTTTTTCTGTCCTGTAGATGGGTAATTTATTTAATCTATTCAGTATGAGTATTTTGCAAATCATCCATGCTTTACAAGAAGTTGGAGCTTGTCACAAAAAGCATGTTTTCTTCAGATTTCAGAAGAAAAAATCAGAAGAAAAATTCAGGGATAAGTTTCTGATAGATTCAAAAGAGTTGTTTTTAAAACCTGTGAAACTAGCATCACTTCATATAAACATAGTTGCTTACTCAGTAAAAGTACTACATCTGCCTTGAAATGTTAATTTCTTTTTCTTTAAACCTTTTAAAAACACACCGATTGATTGGATGATCTTCATTAGAGGAAAAAAAATACCTAAGACAGAGAACTTTAATGGGGTATTGCTGGTGCTAAGGGCTTTTTAAATCCCTGTATTTGAATAAGGTTTGCTACAACATAGAGTAATACCCTAAGATTATCTCCCACAGAGAGGTGAATAATCCATTTCACTGAGAATTGTGGTTAATCAGCAAGTCTTTAGTCAAATGGGTAAATTTTGCTCTATTTTCATAAAGACCATTTCATACTTAAAATGTACAGAACCATAAGGCATTGCCTATCTGATATAGTAGGTACACCAAAATAATTTGCTATTAATGCACGTACCTGTGCAATAGCGCTTTATGTAATGAAAAAAAAAAAACCAACAACACATAACTTCTAGCAAATATCTGTTTTAAAAACTACCATGTTTCCTTGAACTTGGGCTTTTTTGTGCTTAATATTGTGGCACTTCTATCCACAAGTGTTCTAATAACAGACATCAAAGCCATGCATATTAATCTAAGATGAAAACTTACAGCCATGGTACTCCCAGTGGCATAAATTCCATTGCAGAAGAAACATTTGAAGT
Organism: Xenops minutus; assembly: GCA_035221455.1. NCBI lineage: Eukaryota > Metazoa > Chordata > Aves > Passeriformes > Furnariidae > Xenops > Xenops minutus. The sequence continues at coordinate 75,434,429 of JAWWEE010000001.1, read as the reverse complement.
TCTAATTACGTGAGCTATTTGAGGAATTTTGCTTGAAAGACTAAAAGACTGCACAAAACATAATGAATATTATGGCATGTAAATGGATAGGGTTTTTATTTTTTTTTTATGTATACAAATGGTAAACTACCACATATGTAACTCTGCAGTCGTGATATTTCTGAAAGCACTAAAACCTAGTACAGGGAGAGGATCACAGAGAAGCATCAGAGAACTTGCTGAACCTGAAAATATTGTCAGACATCTTCATTGCGTTGCATAAAATTTAATTCACAACTAAACTATGCAATTTGATGTTAAGCCCTGTGTTTGCTGTTTGCTGCTGACCAAGAAGTTGCATTCTGAACAAAAAGGAAAATTTAGGGAAATATGGAGGATACTGGCAAAATTCAAAACATTTATTGTGCTCAACAATTCTAACTATCCACTTACATTTCTGTGGTGGCAAACTCACCACAGTTATGTTAAAATGTAGTCTGGTAAAAGGGTTTATTGCTACAAGCAGAATAAATAAAAAAAAAGAACGACAGTGTTTTGTGTAAGATAACTAGCCCCCTTTAACTTCATATGCTAGAATAAATTTTCTGAACTGGCAGTTTTAAAAAAAGGAAGAAATCCCCAGAATTGTAATTTTTCTTTAAGAAAACAGTAAAAAAGCTGGTTGATTTTCATTTAGGTTACAAATTCCTTGGGAAATCTTGATGTTTAGGCATATTCTGCAGTATCCAGCATCATGCTTAAAAACCTATGTTTAAGATCAGGCACTCGGAAACATCTGTGTGAGCGCAACATGCTACATTGCCTGTGCACAAAGTAGTCCATGATGATTACTAAGAGAATAAGAAAACAGTGACACTCAATGATTGCTGTGGGTTACTGTACACTGAAAAGATGGTTTCCAACCTGCTTTCTAAGATTCTTTTTTTCATAAATTAAGGGATGGAAGGCTTAATCTTTTTACTATTTTTAGTCTGAAATGATTCTTTGCATCAGACAAACTTCAGTAGGAATTCAGCAGTATTTTATTGTACATTTTATGCACCAACAGTTTAGTATCAAACTCATAGGTACCTGTACCTTACATCAGCTCTAAGTTTGTTTTTTTTGTTTCATCCCACTAGCAAGTAGTCAGAACAATGAGAAAGACTTCTTAAAACTGCTACCTCATTCCCATTAGAAAAAAAAAAAAAAAAAAGGAAAAAAAAGTATTTGTCTTATGTACTGTTTCACTGAATGAGATCTGGATTTGAAAATTTGTGTAGCATTGTATGCACAGATTAAAAACTCCTTTCTTCAGATTTTCACAACGAAACCAGAATATAATCTCTGGCAGCTTTCTTGGAAGATTATTCACTGCCACTTCTTATCTTTCAAAAATGACATTACCACTTCACTGTAAATGTCAGTTAGCCTTTAATAAGTGGGTCTAGCTTCCCATCTGATCACAGATAAAAACTGTTAATAGCCCTGGTAATTGACTGGGCTAAACCAAATTTCTAATATACTGTGAGTACTGTATATTATCAAGGTGGGGAAGAGAAGACTGCTTATCATGTTCGTATACTTTATATACTGAAGCCTATAAATAATTTGTACTATGTAGTTACAAGATATAAAAAAAAAAAAATATTAGTTTAACTATCTTAGCTATTGATCAAGACTAGATGAAATTGCTAAACAATTTTTGTGATAGTGAATTTCAGGTCTGCAGTTCCAGTCTGGCTTTATGAGACCCTTATATCTCTAAAATTTCATCACTGTAAAAAATCTCATCTGGAAATACAGTAAATGTGGAGTTTGAAAAAGTGTTGAAAGAAATATATTTTAAATCCCGTGAAAGCTGGGCAAAGAACTAATGTATTCATTCTTTTTCCTGTTATCTTATGAAAGAGAAGCCAGGTCATAGAAAGATCTCTGTTAAGCTCCACTCAGATTTCAAGAACCAATTCCAGAGGTTGGGGTTGAGATATCACTGTAATATCTATCCACATTTCTCTAGGAAAAGAGAAAAACAAACAAACAAAAAAACCAAAAAAAACCAACCAAACAAACAAAAAAAAACAAACCAAAAACAAGGTTTAGATGGTTAAAGATCTAGAAGAATTTTGAGTTTGTTTCTATGCTAGCATCATGTGTCTATGCCACCTCACACTCCACCCATCCCACTTCCAATTGTTCATCTGTGCTGACTCAAAATGCTACTAAAAATGACATCCTATACTGGCTTGCTGAATGATTTCTATGTAAGACTTCACTCATCAAATCTTTGAGGTTCAAGTTGGTGAGAAATCTCATAAGTAAGACTAAATTTAAATCCAAATCTGTTCTGTAGTATCTTTTCACATGCCATTATTGGCAACTGGAGTGCAAATGATAGTCAGAAAAAATACGTATCGACATATTAATCAATACTAGTGCCATAAGAGGATTTACAGGCAGGAAGAAATGAGAGTTAAATCATTTCAGTGAAATGGGTTTTTTAGTTTGCAGATCTTAACCTCAGGACAGAGACTTGAAGGAGTGACTTCGAGCAGATCAAGGAAGGCTGTGTCAAAGAGATAATAGACTCCAAACTTCTCCTCCCAGCTAAATTTCATGCTATTTCTGAGAATTTTTCTGGGATATAAAAATTTATCACTTGGTAATCAGACGAAATCAGGATACTATATCCAGGTTGATGAAAGACACAGGAGAAAGGTAACTAAAACTACTGGCAATATGAAATGTCCATGGCATAGCCAAGGTCTGAAAGATTTATCTTTATTTTTCTTTCTTTTTTTTAAGAATACATGAGATTTAATAATTTAACATAAATTTTAGGAAAAATATGTTATGTTTGATAGATTTCACTGAAATTAAGAGTTAATGTAGAGAAGATTCTGATTGAGAAATCCCAGGCTTTTTTTTGTCCTCTCCTGGACAAAAACTGGAGTTAGAATAACTCTTTGAAACAATTTCTAATTCACTGAATAAAGCTTAAAGAAAGCATTATAGCTGTGTTTTGCAAAGGTCCGTTCCTGCAAGCACGTATAATCTTACATATTTATGAACCTGTTGATTTTTAACAGAAAAGATGAACAGAAGAGAAAACAACCTAATGCAAAATACAGTTCCCTTCCCCTGTTATGCCTGAGAAAAGACTGTGCTTGTGCTGTGACACAATAACAGAATCACACACGCTTTTGCGGATGCAGTGTACCTGGATATGATTCTGCCAAAATGACATGTGGGGTTTTTATTCCCAAGTTGACATTACTTTTAGTGAGTTCTTCAAATTTTGCTTTCTAAGTCTGAAAGGTCATAATTACTTCAGGAACCTGAAAGAATATTACTGAATAAAAAGAAAAAAATAAGTATTATACATACATCCACTTCAAGTGTACCAGAACTTGTGGAAAAATGCATTATAAATGAATAGACACTGTAGGAAAGCAACCAGAAAAAAAAACAAAGAAAATGTTAAATTTAAAATTTGTACGAATATTTTAAGAAATAAAGGTTTCTTATAACAGTCATGGTGCTGTAGCTAGAAATAAGCTAGAATTATCACTGCTGCCATAATAGTTCATAGGGAGGTCGATATTTAAACTTCCAATTTATAAAAGAAACTTTCTCAGTTTTCTTTTTGTCTATATAGCGACTAATACTACTGCCATGAATGAGTCATGGCACGAAAAGAATTCTAATTTTAGTGGTACATTTTTTTGGATTGTGACAAACATTTATTCATGTACACATTGAAAGGTGAAAGAAATGTTAAGTCATAAATCAGAGAATCATAGAATATCCTGAATTGGAAGGGACTTACTATGATAATTAAGTCCAACTTCTGGTCCTGTACAGGACCCCAAGAACGCCTGAGAGCATTGTCCAAACACTTTTCAAACTTTGTCAGATTTGTTGCTGTGACCACTTCCCTGGAGAGCCTCTTCCAGTGCCCAAACACCCTGTGGGCAAAAACCCTTTTCCTAATATCCAACCTAAACCACCTTCAACACAATTCCTTGCCATTCTCTTGGTTCTGTCACTGGTCACCACCAAGATCAGTGCCTGCCCCTTTGCTTTCCCTCATGAGGAAGACTGCAATGAGATCTCCTCTCACTCTCCTCTTCTCCAGGCTGAACAGACCAAGTGCCCTCAGCTGCTCCTCACACAGCTTCCCCTCAAGGCCCTTCACCATCTTCATTGCCTTCCTTTATATTAAACTCTCTAAGAGTTTAATATCTTTCTTGTATTGCAGTGCCCCAAACTGCACCCAATATTCAAGGTGAGGCCACCCCAGTGCAGAGCAGAGCAGGACAATCCCCTCCCTTGCCTGGCTGGCGATGCTGTGCCTGATGCTCCCCAGGACATGGTTGGCCCTCCTGGCTGCCAGGGCACTGCTGAATCACATTCAAATTGCCATCGACCAGGACTCTCAGGTCCCTTTCTGTGGCACTACTTTCCAGCACCTCATTCCCCAGTCTGTACGAACATCACAGGTTGCCACATCGCAGGTGCAGAATCCGGCACTTTCCCTTGTTGAACTCCACATGATTGGTGATTGACCAGTCCTCTAATTTGTTGAGGTCTCTCTATAGGCCCTCTCTGCCTTTAAAAGAGTCAGCAGCTCCTCCCAATTTAGTATCATCAGCAAACTTGCTTAGTATCCCTTCCAGTCCTGTGTGCAAGTCATTGATGAAGATGTTGAAGAGCACAGGGCCCAAGACGGAGCCCTGTGGAACCCCACTAGTGACAGGTCACCAGTCCGATACTACCCCATTCACTATGACACTTTGTGCTCGACCCATGGTCCGATTGCTCACCCACCACGTGATGTGATATGTGATGGACATTTAGTCCAGATTGATACTGTAAGAGACAGTATCAAAAGCTTTACTGGAATTCAAAAAGATTACACTGGCTTCCCTTGATCAAATAGGTTGCAAAAGGAAATTTAGTTTGACAAGCAGGACTTTCCTCTCATGAAGCCATGTTGGCTGTGACTAACAACTGTGTTGTTCTTCAGATGTTCTTCAATAACTCTCAGAATAATCTGGTCCATAATTTTACCAGTCACTGAAGTGAGACTGACAGACCTGTAGTTTCCAGGGTTGTCCTTCTTTCCTTTCTTGAACACTGGGTCAACATTAGCCAGCTTTCAGACAACTGGGACCTCTCCAGAGTCCCAAGACTGTTCAGAAATCATAGAGGTGCCTCTCAATGACATCAGCTAGATCTTTGAGTACTCTTGGATGAATCCCATCAGGCCCCATAGATTTATAAGGACCAAGCTGGAACAGAACTTTCTGCAAAACTTCAGGGTCGACTGGGAGCTGTTGATTCTCACAGCCATGGTCTTCCAGCACAGGGTACTCAGACCCCACTAGCCTATCATCAGTGTTGAAGACCAAAGCAAAGAAAGCATTACACTTCTCTGCCTTGTCTGTTGTCTGTCTTCTTTGTGGGTGACCATCCTCATCAAGTAACAGACCAATGTTATTTCTGGACTGCCTTTTGCTATTGATATATTTTAAAAAGTTATTTTTATTCTCCGCTACATTGCCTCACTGAGGGATGTGCTTGCATTGAAGTTGTTTGAAATGAATGAAGAATAAAAAAATTACTTTATCTCAAGAAGTCAGCACCTGTATATGTCACACAAGTTGTTAAGCCATATGCTAGCAGTTAAATGTTGGATCTAAAATTAAGTGAATCTCTTCATGTGTGTGAAAACACTTCCAGGTCTTTTCAAATTAATCTGATGTATTTTCTAAACCATAAATTATCTTCAGATCTGCATAGTTGGTATTTCTGAAATATGTGCAGTTTGCTGTTTCTTGCTTAACTTTGCATTGCTTGTGGGTGCTTGAACAACATTTATTTTTTTGGCTGAAACAGAATAACTTTATCAGCACTTGAAGGATGTGTTAAGAATTTGAATAAAGTTTTAATGCAAAACTACTAACTCAGTGGGTCTGTCATTGAGTGAGATACTGATTCATATAGCAGAGCTTCCAGGTAGATTTGTCTGAAAAGTACTTTTTTGGTCTCTATGAAATTTTTTGGTGATTTTAATTCTTTTGAAAAGTAAATCTGTGGGAAGTCTTGGCTACATGCATCTTAACATTTTATCATTGAGTCTAGGCATGTGTAAATTTACATCACCAAATCTCCTTGACTTTCCATTGCTCAATAGATGTGAGAATCTGTTATGGTGATATGAGGATCATATAGCTGTTTTCTAGTTTTTAATTCTTGATTTTACTGACTGAAATGCATGCACCTTACAGGTAATTTCGACCAAGATATAGACTTCAGTTATTTATCTGTGGTCAAATATAAGGACTTCTCTGCTTTGAAAGTTTTTTTCAGTACTAGCTCTCTGAAGTCTTGTTACCCTCATTTTATTTCATTGTGTCTTTGTTATAGTTTCAAAACTCAGTTGGAATTCCTTCCAAAGCTTGGAGGCAACGCCTTAGAACCGATAAAAGGTTTTAA
>JAWWEE010000001.1:75411133-75427849 GCA_035221455.1 Xenops minutus | reverse complement strand
GTTTCTAAATTTAAAGGAGAGGAATTATTCATTGGCCAACATAAATATCTTAGTTCTCCCCTCGAACTAAGACAGTCTTCTTTAACTCTCTGAGTTTTTCTTGAATGAGAGGTTCTGATTCCTGTCTCTTGTTTTTGGTGGGAATCTTATAGCGGGATAATCCTGAGCTATTATTTCTTTTCAATCTGGGGTCTTTTTTAAAAAAAAAAAAAAAAAAAAAAATTAGATCTACTTTTAAACTGATTTCTTATTTACATTTGGGCAAAATGTAAATAACAAAGTTCAAGTGTGTATAAGTATCAATTTACACCTAGGAAGTTCTTATGAATGACTGTTACCTAGCTAGAAACATCTAAGATGGAATTGAATTCACTGTCACTTCACGGTTAAGATTCATTTTGTCAGGATTTTGAGGGCACCACTAGACCTCATTGTCCCAGCCCAGACTCCACTGGGGCTTCCCCATTCTGTCCATGGCCTGGGGCTCCATGCCACTCTCTTTCAGGGCCATCAGCCCCTACCCCAGTGATGTTGTACTAGGACCATCCTCCAGTGCCCTTCAGCCCTGCCCTGCCTGTCTCTGGACCCCACTGAGCTCTAACACCTGCAGGCATAAGTTTCCTATAATTCCATCTTATGTCAGTCAGCCTTAGGCAAATGACTTGAAAATCTTAAAGTATTTCATACAGTGTTAGACTCTCATGTTTAGGAAATGGAAACAATCCCCAATACAGAAGGATATGCAGGTAACAAAAGATTCAGAAAATGGAAGTCTGTTTTAGGGTATGATAAATCTCTCTGAATTCCACTTACTGTATTTATTAATTTTTCACTGAGTATAACAGAAACATAGAAACCTACATTTAAGTGAATTGAAATCCACTCTCAGACTTAAGGGATTCAATTACTCAACATTTCTATCTTGCATGACATTAAAGCACACAGGCTGTTTGCAGCAGCAAAACTTTTTGGAATAGGTTTGGATAGCTTTTGAGGGCAGAGGGAATCAAAACTGAATCAGTTTTCTTCAAGTTGTTTTTTTTCGAAGCAATGAATGGGATAAATTTACTCCAGAATGTGCCCTGCTTGGAGACAGCTGTCATTGAAACACCTCAGAGCAGAGCAAAGGACTGATCCAGTTTGTAAATGCTGTGTGGACCTAATCAGCCTTCCAGGCTTGATTATATTTTATTTATAAGAAAAGGCAGACCCTTGTATTACCCAGAGTTATCAGCCTAAACTGTTTATACCTAAGAATAATGTGGGAAGAGCAGTAAAATGGCATTTCTCCATTCAGTGACCAAGAAACTTTACACACTTGCAGTACTCATCTTCAGAATGGCATAACATAGCATACAGAATTGAATAATAAAATTTAGTTAATCTGACATATGGCTCATTCCTCCCAGTTACACATCTAGCTTCAAAAAATACATCAAGTCAACAGGATTCTTTGCTATGCACATGGTCTAATTCTCTGATTTGCTTTCCTTTTTAAATAGAGAGGACAGCCTGGAATCTGAACACACAAAGAAGCCTCTGGGGCTGCCACTCTGAATAGACTAGTACCAGCAAAATCTGCAAGGAAAGCTTACAACACAACCACATACCTTAGCAAATCTCAAGCCAGTATTATCTGATTGTAAAGCTACTAAATTCACATAGGTTTTGTAAGTAACAGAAATTATTTGTTAGCTAGCATGAGATAAAAAAAGGGGGAAAGTCCTGTGAGCATATGTTTTTTTTAAAAAAAAATTAACCCCCCTCCCATTTTAGAAATGGTTATATAACATTGTTTACATATAATTCGTAATAATTCAGTATATTTTCTTTAGAAAAGGTTGTAATATAATGAAAGGTATATCTAAGTATTTTTTTTTTAATCTTGATTACCTACAAGAATTGATTCTCACAATAATTTAAAAAAAAAAATGTTGAAAAATGAGAAGCTTGTGTTCTTCAGATATATTAAGTGCTCATTTGGCTTTTTAAGAACTTTATTATTTATATGTGAAATACATGCATTACCCAGTGCAGACAATTTACTCTAACAAAAACCCACAAGTGTTAGAATATGATAAGAGAGTTGCTGTAATAGAACCCTTATACAAAATGTTCAACTGGCTGTTTTGAAGCCATGAGAATGGCTGTTACTGCATCATCCATCTAGCAACTACTCTAGCTTATGGCAGAAACCGTTCAGTTTAATGACTTAGATTAGGAAGTTTTATTTCATTAATTTTTCCACATTGAAAATACTTAATTGAAATAAAGTAGTTCTTAAAAGACCTCACAGCTCATATAGGAGTCACATAATATGAAACATATAGCTTCTTGAGAAGGTATTTTAGTATCAGAAAATGAAACTGTTACATTATTGTGATGTAAGTAACTTTAATTCTTTTAGCATCTGGCCCAGGAGCACGGAAGACTGAGCAGGGAACAATAATCACGGCACTGGGACTGCTTATGAAGGAATAGTAAAAGGAAAAATAGCTTTTATAGACAAGACACAGAATTCTATGATCTATCTTCCAGAATTTACTCTTTTATAGTGACCTTCAATAAGTATACTCCTCTAGTATGTCCTAGCTTCTGGCAACTTATGCCAAATTATGAAATATGAAAATTTGTTATGTTCACAATATTTGACTGAAAGAGAACAATGTGATTTCCTTTTGAAAGGAAGAGATTGTAGAAAAGAAAGATCTTGTGAGCAATTCCTACCAAAATTTAATTCTAATGTATGAGATCTTCATGCTTCCTGCACTTTCTGAAATCTCTGATGTGGATTCCACAGGCGCAAAAAGGTCAGACTTTTACAGGTAATTGAAAAAACTCAAGAAGTATAGTTTTCACATAAGAAAAAATTCATTATTTACTAGGCCAGTGGCTCTATTGTGAAAATGACTGCTGACTAGAGTATAAAAGTTAGAAATTAAGTACACTTTGATTTTTTTTCCTGTGTTTTTTCTTTCTTTTCTTATGTTCTTCATGAGACCAGGACATGGAAAAGCCTGGTGAAAGGTACCTCTAGTTCCTGAAAAGTAAAGACAATATACACTAACTGTTTATCTTCTTTGTGACATTCATGACTTCACAGATTTCACCATCATCACCACCATCATCACCATCATCATCATTATCATCTCTCCGACCAATTCTTTCGCTGTCTGCTTTTTATTTGTCCAGTCTAAAGATTCTTAGCTCCAAGTTCCTTCAGATCCTTGTTGATGATTTCTTTTTTCCTCTCTGAAGATTTATCTGTTTTATTAGAGCCATTTGAAATGGAAGGACAAGAGCTGTACATAATATTATAGATCCACATGCAATATTAATTTGCAGTAGCAGTTTTTCCCTCTATTATCTGTAATGTTTCCTACTAGCTCCTAAAACTCAGCTTAGTTTTTCATTACTACTGGACACTTGACACCTTTTCAGAGAACCAAATGTACTTTTGGGATCTTGTCACTGAATAGCCTTAGTCAGATCAGAGAACGTAATTGTATAAGGATTTTTTTTTTTTTTGTGTGTATAACTTTAATTACCAAAAAAATATCTACCCTGCTAATGTTTGAATTCAATCATATGAAACCAAAGCTAAGCAAAAATTCAAATGTTCTGAACTGGAACAAAGTGTCACCCTTTTTGTGTATGACTAATAAAGACATTAGCCACATATCTCAGGAGATACTCTATGTACTATCTAAATCATTAAAAAGAAAAAAAAAAAAGGAGAGAAAGAAGTTGTATCATATGCTGCAAAACAAGAAGAGTCTAAGAGGTGCAAAAATATTTTCATCATGGAATTGATTAATTTTTCATTATTCAGTTAATTAAATTGAAAAAAATAAAATGTTTTTCTTAAAATTGATTTGTCATCTACTATAAGATGTTGCCTACCTTATCAGTACCAACTCACAGGGAATTATAAACTTAGATGTACATTAATGGCAATCATTGTCAGCTAAGCTTTTTTTTTTTTTTTTGGCTGTCTTCTAATTTTGTCTAATTAAATTGGGGGGCATGACAAAGAAATTTCCCCAAGGACTATCTGATGTCACTTTTCCAACAACATCATCTCATTGTACAATTCAGCTTATCTGCAGAAAGAAAAGGAAACGCTAGACAGTGACTTCAAATCTCTCCAAACCACCAATCCACTTCAGGGAAGGGAGAAAAAGTAAATTAAAATTCTTAGCTGTTATAAATCTGGCAATCTATAGAGAGTTATCTGTACTGACATCAATGGACCATGATGATTTACGCTGTTAAGGAACACATCTGGTCCAGGTAGCTGGGCTCACAAACTGTAGATTGAAATATAGGATGAGCTCTTGATGGGAGCCTGAGTCAAGAGGTCATGAACTTCCAGCCTTTGGGATAACAGAGGGCACGAAGATGCGTGATGCCAGGCACGTGAATGGACACAGCAGGAGACTGGAATTGCTGACCTTTTGAATAAAAAAGGAGTTGAAAGCTGGTGACACGAGTGATGTGGATGGGCACAGAGTTGGGGGCAGGAGCTGAGGACTCAGGAAAAGAGCAAGACTGGGGTGGGGGCGTACTGTGAGGATATAAGCCCAGGGGGTGCTTGGTTGGGGGTCTCTCCTCAGAGGCACCAGCCCAAGCTGTTTCTGTGTTACTGTTTTGTGAATAAATTGCTTTATGGAATGAGACATCTGACACTCCACTATGGGAAACCTGGTCTGACTGTGTGAGTGGAGTGTGTGGGGAGTCAAGTGAGGCACTGTGGGCTCACTGGAGTCTCCCGCTGTGAAAGGGGTTTTGGTCCCAGCAGTGAAAGTGTCTGGCCTTGGGACAGGGATGTTTTCTCAACAACACTAGCTAAAAAATTGAATTTCTTTTAATTAACGGTTCTTAGATTATACAGCAGATAATTAGCATGAAGTGCTGTTTAAAACTCCAGTGTTTATACAAACAGCAGTCCTAATTATCTATATTGTATAATTATTCTTGAAAGTAGCTAGTAAGGGAATTTCCTCTAAACAATGTAGCTCAGTTAATTTTTGAATAACTTCACAAAAATAGGGTTTTGTCCTGCTGGTCATTATAACTTTTGGTATCCTAGACTCACTTTATTTTCAGTCATTTTGATGTAAATCAAGAAAAAATGCATCAATTTGCACTGGATCTACAGGACCACTTTAAAATTCTAAATAATAATTAATAGCATATCTGGAGTAATCAGTTTGACTTAAAGACACAAAAAGTGGCAGCATGAAGTATTTCAAAACGTACGTTCATATTTTTCAGTGAAATATGGACAATTCCTTAGATGTGATGTCTAGAAAGTATGGGCCTGTCTGGGGGAAAGGAGGCTTGCCATCAGTGGCTTTGATTGCAAAGATGAACAGTCTCTCCCTGTACTTTAGGTGAAAAGAGTATTTTAAGTGAGGAAAGAAAGGATCAAGGTAGGAAGAATGTGGTGCTGCACTTTTAGTCTAAAGCACAAAATGGTTTTAAACAGAGGACTGTACCAGTTCTTCAGGTGTTTGATTTGTGAGCTGCAATTCCCAAACAATTTTTTTGTGTTAACACAACTTTGCACTCATGGTGGTAATTTCATGGTTGTCCCAGTGGAGGATTGAGTTGTTAAAATGTTTGAGTTTGTTTTGAAAGCATGCTCAGAAACTGACCGTAGCCAGTGTGGGTGTCAGTAAAAATTTGGCAGAATTATTATTATGCTTATCTTCAAAAGGAATTCAATCTTCTGAAAAGTATTTTAGATGGAAATGAATAAACTACTAGTCAATACAGACAAAAGCTAATTGCATCTATGTGTTAAATGTTTTGTTTTTTTTTTTAAAAAAAAGCCTGGCTATGTCCCCATGAGGACTTTCATGAGATTTAAGTATCTATCTCTACATGTTTTCCTAATTCAAAACATCTAACTCCTTCATGCCAACCCCTTTTAGCTGCTGACGATGTAAATGTTTATTGCTGCAAACCAGAGAGATCTTTAATATGAGAATCTTAGTGTGCCAAAACCATTTTGCATCTAGTACTGCACAATAGGCCTACCTCTACTGCAATATCTACAGCCTGCGCCTTTACATGCCTTGTCTGACAAGTCAGATCTCTCCTGCTATCTCAGATGCTAATAAAACAGACTTTTGATGAAAGAGAGACAGTGAAAAGAGCCAGGTGGAGACTCCAGTAACAGGAACAACTACAGAAGCACCCAACACAGTGTTTCTCACATTCAGTTTTGTTCTTTTTTCTAGACCACTGGTCTGTTTGGTACAAAATGTGCCACATCCCAGCTAAAGGAATACTTGGACTTATAGTTGCAGAACCTGGAATCCAGTTTCCTGGCTGGGCTATGGATGGTTGAACTTACTTTATCCAGTAGAACACCTTGTTACATCATAATATATTCTGTTATAAATCTATTGGGATTCATATTGGAAAGATTTTACTTTTCATTAAGTAATTAAGTGTGATTTCCAGATTCAAGTCCTTGTTTTTATGGCAGAATATATATTTAATCAAAGGGAAAAAAAATAAGGAACAGAATAAAAATTTTACTTTGAGCTGCTTCTGAAGTGTTTTGAAAGAAATGAGTCACCTTTTAGAGGAAGGGATTTTGAGACTTTGATATCAATTGCAGTCCTGCACTGAAAGGTGTGAAGTCTGAGAATAGATGGAGCATACTGGATGTATTCTTAAGACCAAGAGTCCCCTGTTCTGATTAACTGTCTAAAAGTTATCTCATTGTTCCAGTCAACCTTTATATTCAGAAGAGAAAAATTGTCATCTTTAGAGGATGATTCATCTCCTCATAGACTGAGAGAGCTGAGCTGAAAGAGCTGGGACAGAACAGGTGAATTAGTTTTTGAACATATCTGCTTCTCTCCAGTGTCTAGAACGGGTGAACAGCTTGGGCATAAGGCAGGTAAATTCCATCTCTTCTGCCCCATCTAAGTGATTCTTGCAGAATGCAGAGTCTTGATCCCTTCTTAACCAATTAACTCTTTTTTTATCCTAAATTTGTTAAAACAAACCACACTAGACAGTTCGATATATATAAATAAGGCATGTAACAATACAGCCAATGAAATGTTTTGTGGTGTGTTTTTGTTTGGTTGGTTTTTGTTTGTTTGTTTGTTTGTTTGTTTTTCTTTTTAAAGAGGGGGAACTTGCGTCCAAAAAAGGTAGATGGGAATGTTTTTTTCAGAAAGATGGAAAACCCACTGAAAAGTCTTGTTTGTTTGTTTTAGGCTGTTCTGAAGAGCTATTTGAAGAAATGTAAAAGGGAATAGCAGATCTCCATTTGGTTTTATGTAATTAGCAGTACTATCCCCAAAGTAGGCTATATTTGTGCTGGAAAAAATATTGTAGAAAACAATATAATTTTGTAGCACTCTGGATTTTTTCTTCTGGAGCAGAGATGCTTTAGTAAGCACCTTCATAGAAGAGTGCATGGTAAAGAGAGGGAGAAAGCACACGTATGAAAAGTTTGATCTTTAAGCATCTGTTCTGTCTACTTTTAATTTCAAAGTTTTATAACTCAATTATAAAATTGTACCTAGTTTATAGCTGTGTTTATATGGAAAACATGCCCAGTTAAAAAGAACTCTATAATGACTCTCTATATTTGAAATGCTAAAAGCTTGCTTTGGCTTTCAGCATGACAACTGGCTCGTTACTACTGCCTTTAATATATTTGGTGAAAAGAAAGGTAGAGGAGATGAGAACATTAGTTACCTTGCTTGAAACCAATTTTTATTAGTAGAAGGAAGAGCATAAACAAAGATGGTCTGTATGGGAGAAAGCATACAATATTAAATAGGGCAAAAGTGGTTCCTTGCTTTCTCCATAGACACAAAAATTCAGATCGTAAGACATTTCCCTTCACCCTTATTACAGTTCAAACTACTGTGACTGAAGATAAAAAGGCCAAAGGTGGTCTGTTTGGGTTTTGTTTGGGTTTTTTTGTTTGTTTGCCTTTTTTTTTTTTTTTTTTTTGGAGCAGTCAATGTGGTACTGAGTTTTGGATGTCTAACTAAAAGTGTCATAACACATCCATGCTTTGACTATTGCTGAACAGGTACCTAACTATCCCTCTCCCATTCCATTGGATTTAAGGAAAGACTGAGGGGTCTGCTGTGTGTATGCTTAGTGGCTGGCAGTGGTCAACCTATCACAGAGTGAAGAAGTTTCTGGATTATAAATACTTCTGTTGAAGTAGCCAAAGCAGAATACTTGCAAGCAATTCAGGTAACATGTATCATCCCTTTGTATTGAATGGGAGAAATAGAATATGAGTCATCTGACCTATTCCAGATTTTCATACTAATATGAGATGAATCACCCTCTCAAAATGTGTTTCTTACAATTTAGTCAGATGAATTCCACTCTTCATGTCACTAAGTGAGGTCTTGTGTAAGTGAAAGTTCAGCTAAGCAAGAATCTTAAATATAAGAAATTTATTATGGCAAGAAGAATAAAGTAACTAACTGTGGGATGACTTGAAGAGGCTTGAAGAACTGGAAGGTTGACAACAATATTACACACCAGAAGAAAGTTCCAATTTGTGAATACATATTCAGTAAAACCCACATATTTCTTCTTTTCCTTCTATGTGACAGCCAGACTGATGCTTGAAGGGATTATAGTATCCACCTGTGGGTGGAATATAAATTTATATTTTAAAAAGTTGAGAATGAATTAATGGGCTCATTCAAATGAGATATTGCATTCACAATAGTAGAATGGGGAAAAAACATGTACGTAGGAGCAGATGACTCTGAAGGGAAGAAGTTGTGAGTGACAACTGAGAAGATATAAAATAAAACAGATTTAAGCTAAAGATTTCTGTAAGTAAGAACTGTTATCTAGTGCAGCAGATAAATGTGCTCAAATGTTACAGGACAGTCAATAACAAACATTTGAACAATTCTGTGGAAAATTAAGTGTCAAGAAGGCTACAAGTGAAAAATAAAGAACAACAAGAAATTATAAAGGATTTGACAAAAAAAACCCCAAAACACAGTGTATTTAACAGTCTTTAAAAATCAGAATCAATTTAATATCATACCAGAATGTAAGAAATAATTAAAATTGTACTCCGTTTAAGTCCTTAAATATTTGATGTTTCATGGTGAGCCATAGCACCTGTAATATATTAATGACAAGGTCAGATGTTAAAATTAAAAGTTAGTTTTAGTTCATTAAGATCGTACTTTTTAAAGGATGCCTATAATTATTTTAATAGGATGAAATTGGGAAAATCTATTTCAGTACCTTGGTTATATTCAAATTAAAAAGAAGTAAACAGCTGTAGGCTTAGCATGAAATATTATATAGTTCAGCATGCTAATTTAATTATAATTTCTATTGCTATACAAAAGGTTAATTATAGAGCAGGAGAATAATGTTGTGGAAAAGTACACCAAAGCTCTGTAAACAGATCCATACTTAACTATTGAAAACAGGTAGATGAAATGTCAGAGTTGTACAGATATTAAAGCACATTTCAAATTCATGCTATTTGCATTGTGTCTGGGAGTAATAAAAATCCATGCCATAGCAGAATTGATCTATTTTCAGCAGAAGTAATATATAGCAGACAACTTTTTCATTCTGGCCAGCTTCATAGGCAATGTTCTATGCTCTTTGCCTTCTAAATTCAATTAAATGGTCCGTACTTTCCTCTGAATTACCTCATCAAACCTATATAATAACATCTGTCACACTCCTCCATTTCAACCATTCTCATATGAAGTCAGCAACACAATAAACAGACTTCATGACTTCTGAGTGCTTGACTGTATGAGTAATAGAATTACTTCACTGTTTCAGACCAAATGCTTAGGTTGTCTATATATTCAACACAGAGAAGCAACAGAGGCTTAGGGAAGCATTTAAAGATACGGTATTTACTGTGAAATGCTAATTTCATTGCAGTTCTACACTTTAGAAAATCACCTTAATGAGTGGAATATGCAAAAAGAATTAGACCTTCCGCTTCATTTTCATTGTCCATGAAAATTCATAATGTTGGTGAGTTTTTTTTCTTTTTTCCTTCAGTGAGCCAAGTTCTGCTCTCAAGTATGCATTCATGACTTTTTTTTACAGCAATGAAAATTGTCCTCCTGTATCTTCAAGTTGATTTTGTCACATTGATTTTTCTTGACATTTCATGTAAGCCTACAGAGAAAAAAGAAGCAATAAATATAAACTTAAATGTGAGAAAACTTGTGGATTTATTGACAGTATGAAGTTTAGAACTACTCAAAGTAATTTTCCATGTTAGCAATTATTTTTGAGAGAGAGTGCTCTTTGGATGCTATTTGATTGACTAGCTGCTTTCATTTTGGGGAAGTGGAAGCCATGGAAACCTGCTTTGAAGATGACTGTCTTAGAGAAAGCTACAACATTCTAGCAATAACTTTTTCAGTGATATGAACAGCTTTTAAGATGGTTACTGAAAAGTAAATTTCCTTTTGAAACCATCAGTTAAGTTCAAATCAATGAGACTGGGTTTTTTTGTTTGTTTGTTTGTTTGTTTGTTTTTGGTTTTGGCTTAGTTTGCTTTTTGGTTTTGTTTGTTTGTTTGCTTGTTTTTTTAAATAATAAATGACCCTAAAACATATAATTAGTGTTTTAACAAAGTAATACAGAGTGTTTTGGAAATACTTGATGTTATTTATGTCTCCACAGTAGCGCAAGTTTGGGCTTTTTCCTACTCCTTAAAATTTTCTTCTATATTGAGTCATTTATTTGCAAAGATATACACTTAAAATAAAATGCATAGTGTCTATGAAATTCTTAATGAAACAAGCTACATAATCAAGTATTGATTGTGCTTAATTTTAATTTTTCTTCAGACATTTTGCGGCAATGAGCTATTTTCTTCTTTCTGTGTAGACTGAGGACACAGAGAAAAAGACTAGATCAAGTTACATGAGAAAGTTTATTTCTTTCTGAGAGATTTCCTATTGTTTCCTTCTATTACTTTCACTTAGAATCATAGAATCATCAAGGTCAGAAGAGACCTTTCATCAAGTCCACACATCAACCCAACACTAGCACTCTACCCATAAACCATATGACCCAACCACAGATTCAGATACCTCCTAAACACCTCCAGGGATGGTGATGAGGTCACCTCTGAGCCTTCTCTTGTCATGACTAAGCAAACTCAGCTCTCACAGATATTCCTCATTGGACATGTTTTCTGGGCCACTCATAGGCCTGGTTGCCCTTCTCTGGACGCTCTCCAGCACCTCAATGTCTTTTTTAAAGTGAGTGGCCCAGAGCTGGACACACTATTTGAGGTGCAGCCTCACCAGTGCTGAGTACAGGAGAATGATCACTTCTCTAGTTCTGATGGCTACACTATTCTTGATATAGGCCAAGATGCCACTGGCCTTTCTGGCTACCTGGGCACACTACTGGCTTATATTGAGCTGGTTGTTGACCAGCACTCCCAAGTCCCTTCCTTCTGAACAACTCTCCAGCCACTTCTCCCCCAGCCTGTAGAGCTGCATGGGGTTCCTGCGACCCAAGAGAAGAACATGGCACTTGGCCTTATTGTATCTCATACAGTCGTACTTAGCCCACTGACGGAGTTTGTCTGTAGAGCCTTCCTACCCTCAAGCAGATCAACACTCCCACCCAACTTAGTGTGGTCTGCAAATTTAGTATGGGTACACTCAATCTCCATGTCCAGATCATCAATAAAAATGTTTAACGGGATTGGCCCCAAAACTGAGCTCTGGGGAAGACTCCTAGTGATGAGCTGCCAACTAGATTTAGCTCCATTCACCCCAACTCTTTTGGCCCAGCCATCCAGACAGTTTTTTACCCAATAAAAAGTCCACTCATGCAAGCCATGACCATCCAGTTTTTCTAGGAGATTGCTGTGGGAGATTAGGTCAAATGCTTTACTGAAGTCTAGATAGACAACATCCACAGACTTTCCCTCATCTACTAAGCAGATCACTTTGTCATAGAAGGAGATCAGGTTGGTCAAGCAGGACCTTTCCTTTGTAAATTCTTCTTGGCTGGGCTTAATTTCCTGGTTGTCCAGCATGTGTCTTGTAATGGCACTCATGATGATGTCTTCCATAACCTTGCCTGGAGCTGAGGTTAGGCTGACAGATCTGTAGTTTCTCAGATCATCCTTCTGGTCCTTCTTGTACATGGCCATTACATTTGCTAATTTCCATAGAGCTGGAACTTCTCCAGTTAACCAGGACTGCTGGTAGATGAGAGTGGTTTGGCTAGGTCTTTCACCAGTTCCCTCATTACTCTGGGGTGTATCCCATGAGGGTCCATAGACTTCTGAGTGTCTGGCATAGCAGGTCACTAACCATCTCCTCCTGGATTATGTAGGCTTCACTCATCTCCCAACACCAGTTTCCAGCTCAGGGAGCAGGGTATCCTGATGGCAACTGATCTTGATAATAAAGACCGAGCCAAAGGAGGCCTTAAGTACCGACTTGCTCTGGATGACAATAGCAGTTCTACAGAGATCAACAAATAGAGAAAAAAATCCTTAAAAATAAATATGTGTATTAGAGCTAAACCCTTCAGAGACCGACAGAATGCCTGTGCAGAATTAGGGCAGAACAAAACCTAAGCAGGGAGGAACAACTTCTACAGACATCAGAGAGAAAAGAAATCAAAGAGAACAGACTAACAGGGGAGAATCAGTTTTATAGAGAAGGAATATAAAAGTGTAAAAGAGATGGCTGTGGGCCACTACTGAGTTAAAAGTTCACCTTATTTTACCCCTTGTTGATTTTCACTCGACTATGGTATGCTTATTTGTGTGGTTTTGGTGTTTTGTGTTAACTTTTCCCTAGAGTTCTGAAATCCAAGGAATTACAAGAGAAAGGATTTCTTACTGTCATTTGAATAGTTGGTATAATTTCTTACAGTAATGTTCTCTCACTTCATCCTTATTGTCCCAGGATTACATATTCTGAAACCTCACAAAGAATCAAGGCTTTCTAATTATGTACTTATATTCCTCACCACTAATTATTTTCTGTCGATTTTGACAAAATCTTATTTTTGCCCAGTAATGTTATCTCCACTCCTCCATTTGTATTAAATATCACTGAAGCTCAAATATTACAACTGACCTTAAATTTTAATTTTAAAACCTTTCTTTGCTATTATTGAAAAGTTTTGTTATTTGTTACTGTTGAAAGTTATAGAAGTAGCTGGGAAAGAGCATAACATTGTTATTCAGAAGTGGTATACCATGGACCTTTGTTGTAAATGGAATTTACACTGGTTTCTTAAAACCAGTCTGGTGAATTTGACCACAATCATACTATGAGCACCATCCATTTTAATTGATAATGCTTTTCCCTCCATTTAATTCAAACAGTATGAAAATAGACATTTTATTTCATAAGTGTTTGCTTGGACAGTTGCTGCAGCTATTTAGAGTATGACTGTTAACTGCGAGAGCACTATTTATTTATGCTAGTTTTATACCTGATCACAAAATCATTAAGGTTGGAAGTGATCTTCAAGATCATCTAGTCCAACAGTCAACCTAACATCAACATAGTCATCCCTAAACCACATGTCCTAGTGCCACATCAACATGCTTCTTAAAGACTTCCAAAATGAGTGAATCCACCACCTCTCTAGGTGACTTATTACAATGCTTTACCATTCTTTCAGTGATGTAGGTTTTTTTCCTAGTATTTAATCTGAACCTTCCCTGACACACCTTGAGACCATTTCCTCTGATGTTGATTTGTTTGGTCTGGAAGAGAGCAATCTACAGCTTCCTCACAAGGGGGAGTGGAGGGGCAGGCACTGATTCCTTCTCTTTGGTGACCAGTGACAGGACCAGAGGAAACGGCCTGAGGTTGTGTCAGGGGAGGTTTAAACTGGATATTAGGAAAAGGTTCTTCACTCGGAAAGTGTTTGGGCACTGGAAGAGGCTCCCAAGGGAAGTGATCACAGCACCAAGCCTGTCTGAATTCAAGAAGCATTTGGACAATACTCTCAGGCACATGGGGTTGTACTGTGCAGGTTGAGGAGCTGGACTTCAACGATCCTAGTAGGTCCCTCCCAAATCAGAATAATCTATGATTTTATGATTTTTCTCAATTGCCTCTTAAGTTTTTCTGCTTTTCTCCATTGTTTTCAATTTAAAATTTTCCAAATAATTCAAACACATTAATTGTTTGATGACATCACTTTGAAGTACATAAAGATCACATAGAAATAATGCAGTTTATTACTGAAATTCAACCTACAGTAATGTGATATCTGCATCTGAATAAATAAGGTATTCAAAATAAATTTTTAACAGTTCTGGGAAGAAAATGGAAAACAGTTGTATTGAATAGAACATCCAGAGGGGTTTTAGGCATATAGGTTGCAATTTAGTGAATTAGAATTCAATTAGCACAATTCCATTATTATAAAAAAATATTACAGATCTATGACAGTCACCTCATATGATATTAATTGACTGAACTTACACTGTCCAAAACTTAGATGAATCCTGGCAGGTGTTATCAGTAATGTCCATGTTGCACTTTTTATAAGATCTTATTTTGTCAATGGATATAATGTTTCTGGTGCCATTTTGCTCATCCTTGCCTGGAAAGACTTGGTACTCCCTTAGGTCAGGCACTATACTACCGGTCTTGTGTGGATGTCTTTGATAACTCAGATGCCTGAAATTAGCATAGGAACCTATGTTTATGCAAATGCAACAAGCATGAAGGATTTCAGAATGACTTTAGAGTGAAGATGCCCATAGTAGGATTTAGCTCAAAATTAAGGGGATTGTACATAAGCATTTATATTTGAGTTATATGTCTAAGGTCTTATAGGCATTGAAAGTTGAGGACTTAATTTACTTGCTCAAACATAGGCATCCAGTACCCTTTTATGTACCCTAGAAGATCCTTGTAACCGTACTCTAACTCTGTCTTCAGAATAGACATGTCTTCTGTTGATCCTATGTTGCACTTGCCAATTATATGTATACATCTTTTGTTCCCCAGACTGTATGAACAGGCACTAAATGGCAGTAAATCAAGTCAATGTAGTAAAGCAATACAGCAAAAATATTTCTATGTATCAGGGCAAAAAACCATGATGGATTTATAAAGCCTACCTTAAATGTTGGATGTTTTTTTTCTTTTGCATTTACTAATCACTTCCAGTCGGGAAATAATCCTGAAAAAAGAAAAAAAAAACACCTCGTCTTTTTTTTTTTTTTTTTCCTTTGGTCATTTCCCCACCTTTCAAGGGGGAAAAAAAAAAAAAAAAAGTAGTAAATCTGTAGCTTCAGAGGAAGGAAAAAAAAAAAGAATTAGGATCTTGAAACATGTTACATTGTAAAATACAAACAAAACCCCCCAAAAATAAACCAAGTGAAAAAGAATTCAGGAAGAAAAGGAATTTGAATAGTCCTCCTGAGAAAAAAAGAAGGCAAAAGATAACACTAAAATCAGCTGTATGCATGTGCTGATTAAGAGACTAGAAAAGATGGCTTGACAGTACTGTCATGTGATCAACCTGGAAAGCAAGAGATAAGAACACTACTTATGTACACTAAGCTTTTATATTGATTTCACACTTGAAGAACATATAGGGCCATGATTGTTTTGGATGGATGATAAGAGTAGGATCAATCAGAAAGTGAATCTTTCTTTTTTACTGAGGAGTGTGGCTGATTTGATTGTTGCTTCCTTCATTATTCTGTACAGAAGGACAAAGAATAGGAAACCAATGAAACACAGACTTCTTTGACACATTAGGGACCTGGAGAGTAGCTGCATCTCTGAAGTATCAACTGATTCTGGCTCCAGCTAAGTTCTAACATTTTAGGTCCTGATACTCTGCATGTCCTGAAATCTACTGAAGGCTGTAGGCTTCCACACATGGTCAATCAAAGGATTGAGGTTATCAGAGTTTTAATTCTGTGTAACACACAGGTTATAATCAGAATGTTATAATCCCACACTGATATCTTTGCTAAAATTATATTTGAAACAGGATTTATTATATATAATATTTTAATCATATAGCAAGAAGGTGCTTGTTCTTCCTATATGCTTCCTATGAATACTTGTGTTTCCATCATAGGATATACCAGTTCCCTTTGATTTCTCTGGTGTCTTTTTTCAGATGAAAGCTGGAAGTATTATGTTTACCTAATCTAATCACCTAAAGGTGAGATTTTGCATAGAAAGTTGCCTACAATTTCTAAGATCCAGTCTAAAAATAATGATCACATTTGAAAAACAGAAAACTGTCTCTTGGACTATGAACATTGTCAATATATCCTTCAAAAAAGAGTTCTTACTCAGGTACTCAAAGTAACATAAGTGAGCAAACAGATAATGTTGGAGAAAAAGCCTTAGGAAAGTGTCATTATCACTGTATCTACTCTTGGTGAATGTATGCTTGCTGCAGGTGTGAAAATTACTGAAAATGCATGTAGATTCAGAAAAGGGTTATAAGAAGTTTTAGATACAAGGAAACTTGCTTCATATAGACAGACTGTAAAACAATCTATGACAGCTGAGTGGTGATGCTCCCCCCTTTCGCCGCCCCACTCTCAGCCCCCGAGATGCCCCAGAGAGACACACACGGAGACCACGGGAGGGGAAGCAGAGACAGAGTTTATTAACATAGCTGGGGTGTATATATAGGTTTTAGGGGAATCCAAAATACTACCAATAGAAATCAAGGGAT
>JAWWEE010000001.1:75391300-75411033 GCA_035221455.1 Xenops minutus | reverse complement strand
TGGTTTCTTCTTTTTCTTCTGAAACCCATCTCTGACATGATTCTTCCCATTTCTGATACTGTATGTTGTCTGCCACACAATCTGCTTAATTTACCCAAATGAGGATAAAAATCTAATTTTATGACAAATGCTTGTGAAGTAGCTGAAGACAATGAGCAAATCTGTGGTGTTATTTATTTAACTAGCAACTTTAATATACATTCATTAACTGGCTGAAGAAAATACCGTAACTAAAATGGTCATAAATTTCTTAATTGACTGACCTGAGGAGTCAGCACCAGGGTTTCTAAATCATTCATTATTGATAAAACAGTTCAATAACTTTCTGAAAATATTATTTTAAACCAGCAAAGGAAGGTGACAGTCTAGTTTTTCATGAGTGCATTCTATGACTTTTGCTTGTGTGTTTGTATCTGAGCTCCCAAGATAGTGATCTGATTTTCATAGTGCTGCAACATAGCTAGAATCTCTGGTGACTTTGGAAAGTGACCAATTTATCTAAAGGCCTTAAATAACTTTTTTAAAAGCTTAAATGCAAGCATCCAATTTAGAGACATGAGGAGAAATGCTGATGTATGCTGTGTGTATGCTATGTATTACTCTTTGGACCTATTGAACTTCTACCTCTTGGAAATGAATACAAAATCCAGTACAAAATCCGGTAACTTCTTTGTTTATTGAGCTACTGCTCCACAGAAGCTAAACAGACAATGAGTATTAATTAAACCACAGCACTTTCTAGGAATTCATGGGAAGATGTCAAAAGTGTGACTAAGTTTTTGTGTGCATTAACTTTCTGTTGGCCTGAGGAAGGAAGTCCTCATCGTTCTCATGGATGGATCTGAAGTTTGTCTTCGAGTGAGTGATGAGGGATACAGATGAAAAGTATACATTTGTGGTTTGTGGTAGATATGGAAAGGTTAGTTAAGCATGTTCTAGTCATTCATGTGGAAATACTGCTATGCATGACTTTTGCTACTGGACCCAAAATAAATTTGACTGTTACTATCAATCTTCATGCAGCTTGCCTGTTGCAGCATATCTAGATATGTCAGTAAAAAACATGTTTTGAGGAAGATCTGATATGATGACTTTCTAGGCATTTACTTTTTTCAAATATAAACATAAATACTCTGCACTTATTTAGTTCTGATATGCAGGTTTATGAATCCTGTAATTAAAATCTGTAGTCTAAAATATAGATTACCTTCTGTCAAGGTAATTATTAGTTTATCAGGTGCCTTGTGTGCTGGTTTCTTCCTCTGGAGTGTCTCACAGTGTTCTCACAGTGGTGTATTCCCATGGGGTGTAAGGGAAAGAGCCAGGTCCTGTCCCGCTCCACACTCAGGAGTAAAGCAGCTGGGGGACACTGGGGCAGTCCCAGCCCGGAGTTTTGATCACCTTCTTGGAGACAGGGTCAGGCTAAGGCTGAGATGGGACATGGGCCATAGATGGCGAGGCAGAGGAGGACTGGTCAATTGGAAACTAGCCTTGCTACTAGGATGGGGGCTTCCAAATGAGGAGTAATTTGTAAGATCCTGCTGTTCTAACCTGTTTTTTGTTTTAATGTGTGATGGGGACATACTGCTCCTTGTAAGAAGGAGGTCATTGGTGCCTGTTATCATTGCCATGTATTCAGACTCCATAGTATGTCTTAATGCAATAAATTGGTCAACAAACATATGAAAGTTTATTATTTTTAAATTTTTTAAATTGGTGTGTCTATTTTTTTAATACTATAATTCTAAGACTCTAAAGAATGATAATATATGCATTGTGCAGTCCACAGTAATGGATATGCACAAGTTCTGTAATGACTGCTTATAGTACATTATCTCTATGTTGGTTCCAGATTAAGACCTATAACATTAGTCATGACAAAACATTTGTTATTTCAGACAAAAATATCTTTTTTTCTCCAACTCCAGGAGTATTTAAAAAGGAAAAAAAACAAGGAGTAAAATCTGTTCTTTTACACTTTGTTCTTTATTATAGTGATGATATTTTACTGCTTCTTTTTCTGGGTTTAATAAAGTGTCAATGTGATTGCTTTTGCAACAGATCTGAGTGTTGTGTTTAAAATCAGACTATAAATATTTTTCCAGAGCTGAAAAATAATGGTAACCTAGGGTTTACAACAGCTGCTGTGATTGAATAACCCATGAAGTTTATATTATCAGGTGAATATCTGTGCTAAGGCTTTAGGCACATCTCAAAACTGCAGGATATTAAAAAAAAGAAATTGGTTTTTATTAACCATGGCATCCTACTGAATAAATTACAAGTAACTTTTGATGGATGATTTGTAAGAGTTTTTATCATGCTTTAAAATGTACCATGTATTTTTCTCAGATTGACAGGGTTTGTTGCTACCTTATTATCACATATTTCAGATTAGTCTGCATAATTTTTCCTGTTAAAAATGAGAAGTTAGTTCCTCATTACAGAATTCTGGCAAATAACAATTCTGGGTTCGTTTTTGATTTTGCTTTCTGAAAGTGCAGACACCTGTTTGTTCTTTTTTTTTTTTTTTTTTTTTTTAATTGTAATACACACGCAAAATGATAAAAAGGTTTGTTGAGATGCTGAGCACACAGCAGAGATACTGATGATGAAATTTCCATACTTATTGCTGAATGTGGGAATGGTAGTAAAGAACTTAGAGATGAAATGTTTATATGAGGCAACTAAGTAAAAATAATGAGAGGATTGGTTAGCTGTTTTTCAAAGATGTACTCCACTGTTAATTAACCAGAACAATAAAATTTAGTTGTAGGGACCCATGCCAGAAATTAGGCAATAATTTATAAAAATCCAGAGGAAAAAAAAAGGAAAATGAAACTTTAATACAAGGCATAGATTCTTACCATGTGCAGATCATTATTTGGACCAGCTCTTACTTCCCATTATCATAATCTTGATGTTTCTAGTAGTATCTAACTAAAGCCTAAAGAGACACACCTATGGGAATCCTTGAAACAACTAACAAATTTATTCTGGAAGAAAGATCTATGGATAAAATATGTGATTAGTCATGAATGTTCGGGGTTTTTTCAGAAAGAAGGAGCAAAAGTGTCATTCTAGCAAGGACAGCTGTCAACTGATTGTGTAACCCACAAATCTATGAATATTGGATTTTTCAATACTCTTAGACTAAGTCCAGTTGTCAACACCCTTCTGAGTTCCTGTGTAACTTGTGAGGCATAGATGAGGATCTATGAGTATTTTTATAAATGCTTGTGCAAGTCTTGCCTGGTGGCTTGTCCCTTAGGTATAGGGGATGTACCTCAAACTGAGCTATTGACACAGTGCCAGGTGTTCATATGTGAATCCACTTCCTCTCTGTATCTTGTTTTAACTATTTATCTTTTTCTTTTCTTTTGTTTTTCCTAAGTTAGATTTTTCAGTTGAAGCCACCAATAGCATACCTTCTCATGTAGCCCAGGGCAAGTTCTTGGGTTTTCGCCGCATGTCAGACTGATTAGCAGTTGACGACATACTTTCTCTCACTTTCTTTGTCTCTTACCTCTAATGTGTTACATTAACTGTGAAATCAGTGGCAATTACATAACATTGGTCTGTCACTGTTTTGTTTCTGAAGGATTTGAGTCTGAATTAAGTCAATTAAGCATCATGACAAATGTTACATTAAGCACAAGATTTAAAAAAAAAAAAAGGATCTGTAATAGTAAAATGAGTAAGTTTTTAGACCAGATGTCCATACACTGGTGGAAGCACGAAAATAAGAAAGTTAACAGACTTAAAAATGGAGTAGGTTATGTTATGGAACTTGCTGCAGGAAAAAAAAAAAATCAACCAACCTATGAAGTAGGAATTCTGTAAATTCCTTTTGATTCTACACTCTGATCTTTGATGTAGTTTTATAAAGACTTGTTGAGAAATATTTCATCAAGGATTCAGATCATTATAGAGATTGTCATGTCAAGTCATGCAGACTCATGCACAAATATTTTTGACCTGTAGTATTTTCCTTTATATATAACTTATTAACATTTATGCAATCTCAGTGGTAGTGTCTCTTTGACAGATTGCCTGTCCTGGAGATAAATATGTAGGTTCTATGGATCTATAGCATTGAGTCTCATTCTAGCTTCACATTTTATTCCTCCTTACCACTTCCTTGGATCTCTGTGAGTTTTTCTTAAGCAGAGTAATAGTTTCTCTGTTTCATAGTTCAGTGCAAAATTTAATAGATCTCAAAACTGTTTCTACTCCTCTTTTCTGTCAAACATAAACATTCTTCACTGCATTTTGTCCCATAATGTCTTTTTGAAGAGTCCTCACTTTATCTGCTGCATCACTTTTATTGTGCAATATGTACTTGCAGAACTTTTTCTTTATTGGCAAAAAAGTCTCACAACTATTGACAAGATATATATTTTTTGCATTAAGAAAAGTGTTTTCCTTTTCTGTATACTTTTTAACATATGAACAAAATGCTATGTAGGAGAAAAAGGTGTAGAACTTGCTTTGAAAACAGTATATATATATAAGAGAGGAAAAAATTCTTCCTAGATACAGATTATATAAAAACTCTTAGTTCACAAAGACTTGCTAAATGATTTTTTCTTTTTTTTTTTTTTCCCACCCAAATCTCCAATCCTTCTCAAATCTGTTGCAGTCTCATTAAAAATACCTTAATTTATGAATATCAACAAACTAGCAAAATAACAAGAACAACTTGGTGCCTAAACCAGGAAAACTGATGGTAATTATAATGTATTTAACTTCCTTACTATGGACTCAAGTTTTTAAAAAATTTTCCTTACAGAATAGTGGAGAAACAACAGATTGTTATTCATGGGGAGTGACAGCGACACCAATGATTATGTTCATATTTATCCTTTCCCTGTCAAGAATTGTCAGAAGAAGATACTGAAGGATTAGTGAAGATTCAGACTTCTTAACAAAGCTTGTAGGAAAGTAAACAAAAAGTTAAGCAAGAAGATGCATGTTATAAGTCATAGTTAATTTCCTTGGTCCTAAGTCCCTGCTGAAGTTGCTCATCAGCTTAAATGCAAATTTGTGGAAATCCAGACACTGAAAACTGATTCTCTTGCTAGGTATACTGACTGAAGGAAATCCTTGCTGTAAACTTTCCTGCTTAATAAAACCATCCTAGAAAATTATTCAAAATATTGAGAAAGTAATACAGGGATAATTTTATTTGCTAGGTAAGCCATGGTTTGTGAAACAGCATGGTATTTAGAATAGGAATAAGGATTCCCCTACTGCAGAATGTAATAGGCATTTTATTCTTACACTGCTTTCTAAATGTATCCATAAAATTTATGAAAAATATGATATTACTATCAAATGATACGGAACCTGATAGTAAGTGAACCATAATTTATCAGTTTCTATCGCAGTTTTTGCAAGATTTTCTTAGTGAGGAAATCTTAGATTTATTAGGAATGTGATTTACCTGAGCTGTGCTGTGAAAAAGTCCATCTCTTTCTACTGATTCATGCCAATTAGTGAGTTGAAATTAAAAGAGCTGACTCAGAAACTAGTTTTTAAATGGTCAGCAGTGCTTTAATGAAAATGTACAAGCACATCTCCTTAGAGAATGAGGCATCAAGTATCACTTCTCTGAAGCAAAAGTGAGAAACTGTCATCCTTTCATATTCAGTTCCTTTTTTTTGGGTTCAACCCAGCACTTTTTAACTTCAAATTTAATGACAATTAGAGCATAAAGAGATTATTGTAAAAGGATACATACAGAAAACCTCTTTCAGTTTATTCCTTCTACAATAAGATTTTAAATTCTACCCTTAGATTCTGAAAATGATACCTCAAATTCATCATTATAAACTGGAAATAGCATCACAGGTTTAACTGAAGGGCAGAAGGACATGGCTTTCATAACATACATCAGTGCATTTGCATTTGTATCACCATATTGTTTAACAACATAAGGACAGTAAACCTTTGCTACAAAGACACTCCTCTGTAATTCAGAGATTCTTTTCACTATAGTATATACTTGACTATTTTTAAAACAATAGTAATATTTTTTGTGCTAATGTATGCCATACTAATCAAGACACAAACTGTACTTTGTTTTACCCGCTCAGTAAATGTATTGTGTACATTAAATGCATTGTTCATAGAAAATCAGCATCTGTTTGTGAACAAATTCCTAAGAGAGAAAAGAGACCAAATGATTTAATAACCTATATTCAGATTAATACCACTGGTACAGTTGTAGTTCTTTTTTTTTTCATTATCTTTCATTATAACTGATTATAAATAATTTAAAATAGTTCCTAGCATGTAAATATTGATGAACTGTTGACATGGAAATTTATCATAGATTATGCTGCAACTCTTTTTTGCTTTTAAAATTAATACAAAGGATACTTCATAATGTGTAATGTGGCACTCAAAATCTAAACTTAATCTAGTTATGACATGGTGAAGGAAATTATCTTTGATTTTGGGGTAAACTGACATGGTTAAGCCCATACAATATCCATTCAACTCACATGCATACATCATGATCACATCTCTCTCCCTCCGTAAGTAAAAGAGGGAATCCAAAATGTCTATTAGGATTAGTTTTAACAAATGACCCCAAACCTGCTCCTGTCATAATCTAGAAAATGCTAGTCTGCATGGGTTAAAAATAAGCCATGGTCTGTGCTAACAGTAGTCAAGAGTGCGGACAATTGTGTATAAGTGCTAAGGTCCATGTCTGTGTCCTTTTTATTTTACGCATGTATACTTAGCCTTCCTAAGAAGGTCTTTAAAGAAAGTCAGTAAAAAAATCCCTCCTCCCAGAAAAGAGGGAGGGAAAGATAACAAATCCTAAATTCAAGAAAATTGCATATTGCTCCACAGCTAGCAAGGAACAAATACTGTAGTAAAATTAGTTTATAGGGTGATAGAAAAGAATATTATTCAATTCATGGAGCATTTTAGTTATAGACCTCCCATAAAAGTTATCACCAGCATGTCCTGTGGATGTCACATAAGAGAATGTAACAGCATCGGAGGCAGCAGCTTTCTAAGACACTGCTTTCTATTTCAGAAAACAATCATACTGGAGTTGAGTAACATCCCCATTATTTTGATCACATTAAAAGTTTGAAATATTTTCTAATAAATAAAAGCAACTGTGCTTGAAATATCTGCTTTGCTGACATTGGAAGTGATTATTTTCACTGACAGGCTTAAATTCTAGGACAACAGTCCTTGTTAGCTAGTTGTGTGATAGTGTGTCCTCTTAAGCTGTCATCCCACAGCAGTCATAATGCTTAAATTTTAGGACGTGTTCTGAATAACTCCTCTGATTGTTTCTAGATATCTAAATAAGGATCCTGATACTCAGATGTAATGATATTTGCATTTACCAAACCTTTGCAGGAACCAAACCTTTTAACTTGTCTTTCCCTTATAATAACTTGTCTTTCCCAAATTCTGTTGTTGTGTTTTTGTTAAATAATGAAAAAGAAAAATATTGTAGAATATAATAAAGAGAAAATGAAGCTTAATCTTACTTTTGATAAGGGTTTAAAACTACATTGACTTCAATGAGAGGTCTACAAAGCAAGTTATTATAGATTTGGATCTCCGAGACTTCTGCACAGAGAGAAGTCATTACATTTTTTCTTGGTTCTTCAAAGTTCCTAAATATTTGAATCACAGAATGTAGATAGTTTTCTCAGAAGACCATATTACAATACTGCTGTGTTTTTCCAACCCTATTAACTCATGTACCTTTTTTGTAATTCTACTAGAAAAAAGTAAAATATTTTATATTCAATAGGCTGTCAGTATTTAGACTGCAGTAATATAACTGAGAAAGTAATTTAAAACAAATAGGCCATGAACAATATAGCTTCCGATATCTGTCTTTCATTTAGATTCACAGAAGAATGAAAAATAGTGTGTCTCTGTTACTTATGTGAAATGCATTGTGAATCATGAAAAAAAAAAAAAAAGAGCAAAGAACCCCCAACCACATCATGTTGGATAGAAAACTGATGAGTGATATATCAATGATTTTGTGTCTATCAAACAGAATTACTAAGTTCAGAAATTGGCAAGAACACAAGTCAAATGCATGTGCTCTCAGGCTATTAGTGCTCTTTAGTTACTGAAGTATTCTATCCTGCCCTTAAACAAAGGAAAATTATTTCCTTTTCAGATTCTAAAATAGCACTTGATACTGATGTATCTTGCACTGTATATTAAGCTTTCTATTCTTTCTTTGATAATGTGGTGGCATTCACTCTTTCATATCAAGAGACTTTAAGACAGAGAAGAGAGAAAACAGGTGCTAATTCACAGCACCAAAGCTAGTCACAGTAGCGGAGTGATAAAGTGTTTTGATGGAACAGTTCAAAAGTCACATTGAAGTAATATTTCATTGCATGTTTTATGTTCTGCAACCTATCAACAAAAAACCTACAAGTCTTTAAGACCATATAAGATAAACTGCCTTCAAGGTATGTACTTCATCACTTAAACGAAATAAACCTTGAACTGTTAATACATTTTTAGGTTAAGTAATACAAGCCTTTGGGAATTGTGCAGACCAATTGAAAACTAAGCAGAAACAAAAATGTAAAGATAATGATTATTGCTGTAACATTGACATTAAAATACTAGCACAGTATCCATACCTTTTTATCCTACCTTTCAAAAGCTTATGTTTGGTGTTTAAGAACCAAAATCTTCAAATGAAAGAGTCAGATGAGACCCTATTACTTAAAAATTGGTTATTTTGAATGGTATTTTAAATGTCTAAGGCACCCAAGGTATCCACATGGAGCTGGCAAATATGGCATGGACCTACAGGAGGCCTCACACCCTTCCAGAGTAGCAAGTAGCTACACTGCCAAATGCGTGAAAATCTTTGGACTGTGATATCAAAACCCCCTTCTGACTGGATGACTGAACCCCTCAGTAGATGGTGGAAGGGGCAAATCTTGTCTGTGCCAGAGCAAGAGCCCTATTGAAACCCCAACAAACGGTGCAACAGTTACACTGACCCTGAAGACTTATAATTAGCTCTGAAGGAGGAATCTGAGTTATGTCTTTGGAACAGTTGGTGTCCCAAGAAATTATACTAAAAGTAATTTTAGTAATAAAAACATAGAGGTGAGCCTCGTGGCATTCTATGTTCTCTCTCAGTTCCTTGGATACAAATGTTGATCAGGGGCTCTCTGATATCAGACATAATAATTAAAAAGCTAATGCAGTGCTTTTATAGTTTGACAAATTGGCAATATTCATGGCTGTAGGGCTCCATGTATTTATAAAGTAACACAAATAGGAAATAATATTTGAAGTTGCTTGACAGAGATATCTCGGTCCGAACACTGTCTCTAAGGGTTTGTCTAATCCCTCTGATTAAATTGATGATAGTTCTACTTTTTGTGAAGCAATCGTTCTGCAGGAATTGAATTTCAGACACTGGTTAGTTTCACACAGATCACTGAACAGCAAGAAGGCCATTTGAAAACAAATGATTCTATATTCCAGGACCAGTTCCATGAGATAACTGAGCTTTTGTGTTAGATTGTAAGGAGTGGAGAGAAATTTTTAAAAGGATATGAAGGACATAGCTTAGGCACCTGTTAATACTGGAGAATCTTACAGGTGTCTTTGTAAAACCTTCGTCTGTGCTGGAGAAGTAATGAGTGACTACTTCCAATAAACTCTGATTCTGTGTGTGTAAATAAAAAGCAGTATCTTGATCTTTGTAGCAAATACTTATAATAAATGTATTCAAAGTGCTAGGGCAGTAATGAGCGCAGAACTGGATTTAAAACCAAACTTGTCAGCAAATAAACAAAACCCACTCCCAATGTAAATATACATTTTATTTTATTCCTATTCTTTTGAGGGATCAGTTAAGGATCATTTTATATCCCACTTCAGTAGAACAATTGGAGTCAACTGCATTCAGCTTCTGGCCCAGATTCTGTCTCTGTCCCTCATGCCATAATTTTTGGGACTGCTATAAAAGCAATTACATAAACTAGTAATTTACAGGCACGAGGAATTTTCCTCTGCTTATTGTGCTCTTATAAATGAAGTGACAGAGCTAAAGATCCACATTCTATAGCCTCCCCTTTGAGGTTACCCATTTTGAGCAATGTTTTATAAATAAGTTTTCTTTCCTGATTCCTTCCAATGTCATTATTAGATCACAGCTTTGTCTTTGCAGAATTGATGTGCTTATATTCACAAGACAGTGCTATGCCACCCTTTCAAGGAAATCTATTCTCATTCTGCTTTCATCTAACACTTTCAAGTGATAAGTCTGTACAGAGGTTCTGCATCAGTGGTTAAGTTCACATGGCATAAGCAGTCTAACACTAACATTTCAGAAGCGAAAATAGTAATTGTCTTTAATAATATAAAGGACATTTATTTGTGTTGATTCTGATCATTAATTCCAAATGGAATATAATTATGTTGCTATCCTGCCCGGTAAATGCAGTCTAGGGCACCGTGGTGGTGCATCCCCACCTCCCCCAACTTAGGCTGCTCTACAGTCTCAGGAATTCTTGTTAGCCTTAACCTTGATAAATAGCTCCCAGGTGATGCCATTCCCCTTGAGCTTATCAGAAACACTTTCTGTACCAGGAACTTCTGTTGCCTAATGAAGGAAAGGGATGAGAGATAATCAGTCATCCCCTGATAGCCTTGGAACATTGCTTTCCTGAATCATAGCCAGAGTGGAACAGTATTATTGTTGCTAGACTTTTGAAAAATTCCAGCAATTACCATCTTGGATTACGGCCACGATGGAGACTGACAGATGACTAATGCCAGTTGTCTTGTGACCCTATAAACAGCAGTCCTAAGTGAGGGCCTTTGAGCTCCCCTGGACTGCAGTAGGCTGTGACCAGCATTTCCTGTATGAGGAATATGTTTCAGAGCTCACAAACCCTCATAGGGTGATACTCAGAGGACCATTGCTGAAAGCTGACGATGGGGCCAAGCATATCAAATTCTATGACCTGGCACTTGTTGAATTTAATATTCTAATTATATACATGTGTTTCTACAGTTTTGAAAGCCCATTTTGATGGCTGCAGAAGAGTAGCCATTTGATGGGAAAATGTTTGGTTGTAAATAGTTTTTGTTAGTATTTGAATACATATAATGAGATGAATTAATCCATAATGATGTAAAATATTTCTTGTTTCTTTTTACCTTTAAAAAATAAGTAAACCAGCATATTCTACCAAAACACAAACAGAAAGCAGCTGACCTAAAATTCACAGGAACCATGTCCACACATTTTTAAAAAAGAGAAATAATAAAAATTCAGTTCTAACCTTATGTATTTGGAAAGATTTTTTTTTTTTCCTATGGGTGGCTTCAAATGTATGTTCAGATGTAGATCCTAAAGCTGTACTAATATTAACAGTCATGGCTCCTTTAATTTTTTAGGTGGTTTGTCTGGTTTGATTGTTAAATATGAAATTGCTAAGTTTTTAAAATCTAAATAAAGCCCTTGGATTTCCTTTCAAATTCTTGTACAGAATATTTAGATGAAATAATTTCACACCTTTTAAGATGGATACTTTTGTTTTCATCTGACCTTGCCTTACTGCCAATAGAACTGACATGAACAAAGTTGGAAGACAAAGATATTTAGGAAACACATACTAATGTAAACCTCCATTTTGGAAAGGACAGTGGCCATTTCTGAGCATGTTGTCAACTGGCAGCTAAAATTCATAATAATATCAACCACACAAAATAGATATGCAGACAGAAATACAGGTTATTGATTTAGATTATTTTCACATAGAAGTTTTACACCAGGAATTTTTAGTGTGGCATAATCAATAGCTAGAGCCACAGTCAAGACTATCGAGGAAGAGGCAAAATTAAATATTATAAAAAATAATTTTAAAATTACACTAATTTAAAACACAAATTAATTGGGCAACACTTTGAAATTTAGTTTCACTTCATTAAATAATATGAAAAGTAAAGATTTAAAGAAAATAATAATCCAATAGTTCTTCTGATTCTATTCCGTCTGTGTATAGATCTCCCAGCTACTATTTAGTTTGCTTAAATACAGCAGTACTCAGGTACTTTAATGCAGCAGCACTTTTTGCAGCTGTAATTACACTTAGACTCTAAAATCTAATTTGAGTTAAACCTGTGTATCTCTTGGTGTAAAAACAGAATAAGAAAATCTATATTGCTGTAACTTGAAGAAATCTTGGAATCCAGTTTTAGGTGACTAGTGTTAGCAATCATTGCTCTTCGCCTAACTAAAATGTTAGATGTGTTCCCAAACTGGGGTAATGCATTCTACTTTAAAAAATGCCACCTAAATTCCCTGCAAAATCCAAGGAAGGAAGAAAGCACCACTAAAAGCAGAGAACAAACATTCCTTAGTCACCCAATCTCCATTGACTGCTGGGAACACAGATATGTCAGAATGGCCATGTAGGCATGTAGAGAATGAGCCCTGTTCTGAAGAGGGACAGCAAATAGAGCAATGGAATAAAACAGCATAATGGAAGGACTGCCCATCTTTCACATATTGATCTAGTTCTTTAAAGTGTTCCTGCTGAAAATTGAAAAATTCTATTCTGTGCTCTTTTATGTCGTTTGTTTTTGTTTGTTTGTTTGTTGTGTTTTGTTTTGTTTTGTTTTGTTTTCCTTTTAATTCCATGTAAATTACATTTAAGGGAGTGCTGTTGGCACTTCCACGTCACTATTCTGTTATGTGTCTTCACTCTCAAACTTAATGGGGAAACTCATGTTTCCCCATATGGTGGATTTTTACTATTTTTCCAAAACACACACAGTCCATGAAATAAGTGTCTGCCCAGAATTTCAGTGCTGTCCTCTTCAAGAGGCAAGCGTCCACCTTCTCAGAACAAGTAGGTCTGATCATACCTGGATGACACAACTAGCTTTTAGCCAAAACGAGGGAATTAACAGGGTTAACTAAGCTGGAAAAGCAGACAGACTGAATAGCTGTTTGACACTGAGCAAGCTTTAGGCAGACATGCCTTGGCTGAGCTTTCCTTTATCTATACAGAATCACATATACATCAGGGAACTGAAGAATTTTTAGAAATGAGGGGATCTGAGGACTGGAACATATTTTATGAGATAGGAGAAAAGCTCCTTTATCTGCCACCTCCCTGCTCCATAATAATAGTTGAATAATTCTTATCAGTTCTGCACTAATATTAGTAATGGAGATACAAAAGCTTTGTAAGGCCTCTTCCATTTGCTTTGAAAGTGGAAATGAAATTTCGCCAGAATTTCATTCTGTCTTTTAATTTGGTCTTCATTAGTCATGTGGTGTAATAGTACTTATCATGATGAACTCATTTGATTTAATGCTGATATGTATAACAGACATCTCATTTTAATTTCTAACTAAATGAAATTAATTAAATATTAATTACTTTTCAGTACAATATAGCTATTTTCTCCAAACATATTAAAAAAAAACCCAAAACAAACAACAAAGAAGTAATTTGCAGAACATAGAAGATTGGGGTACTGAAATTGTAACTTTGTTTATAAAAGATTTACATACAGGGAGTTTTATTCTTCATGAGCTGTTCCACTAACTTCCTCGCTGTGGCAGAGGACTTGCAGTATCAGAAATGGGAAAAATCATGCCAGAAATGGATCTGTGAAGAAAATGAAGAAGCTAGCCAAAGTGCCTTAAAAACTGAAGCTTTTACTGTGTTGTAAAATGGATTCCTTGTCTTTTTTTTACTTAGTCATCCTTCTTCTTCCCAAGACCCCCTGAGACACCCCTTTTCTATGTAGCTAAGCTCTAAGGAATTCGTCCTTGAAGGCCTATGTTTAAGTTTCCTTATTGGCCCTTAGTTAACCCTTTCCCATTGGTTGTTATCCCTTGATTTTTATTGATAGTAGTTTGGATTCCCCTAAAACCTATATATATATACCCCCAGCCATGTTAATAAACTCTCTCGCTGCTTCCCGTCCTGTGGTCTTTGTGTAGCTCTCTCTGGGGCGTCTCAGGGACTGTGAGCGGGGGGGGGGTGAAGGGGAGTGCAACTCCCTCCAGCTGTCTCACCCTGCAGTACTTCATGCTGTGTAGAACTTTGTGAAAATCTTTGCAGGATTAAGACCTTCCACATTGCAGTTGGAATAAGGGTTGAAGAAAAATATACAAAATATTTAGGTTTATATCTGGAACAAATTCAAATATGTAAAGTACAGCCTTGTCTGCATTACCAAAGGGAAGTTGTCCCATTTTAGGGGAACACTTATATGACCTAATAATTAAAGGACTTGGGCATTTTAGTGCCAGTTCTGCTACTAGTTGGCTTTGAAGCATTAAATAAATTTCTTAACCTCTCTGAGGATCTTTTCTGGATTTCGAATATGGAAATATAATCAAAAGCCATACTTAATATCTGTCAACTGAGTTCAGATTTAAGAAAAGAAACTGCAATAGAAATGGGAAGAATTACTGTTATCTCATTTTTCCGTTATTGCAATAAACAAACAAAAGAGTACATTCATTAATTTTTTATTTCAAATTGTGTGTGTTGCAACACTGATACACAATTTGTTCTCATTTCCAGCCTTGAAATGCAACTCAAGCATTCTAAAGGTCTGAAAAAATCAAACCCTAAATATTTGATTCGTAAAAGTCAAAATAATATGTCACATTGTTAGAAGCTGTTGATTCACACAGTAGAAACAAATTTGCATCAGAAAATGTAGTTTAGAAAAGCATGAAGGAACATAATACTAATTTAATATGATTACAGATTGACATTCAATGGGGAAATTAGTGTAGCCTAATTTGCATTTTGAAATGAAAATTAACTTCATAGATTTTTTCTCCTATTAGCTGTGAGAGAAGAAAAGTGCTCACATCTGTACCACATTTGTAAATGTTTAAATCATCTAACAAGAAACATTGTTTTAACAAGTAATGCAATCTGTTAATTTGTGACATAATTAAATATGCATTTCTGTAAAAGCATAAAACTGCAGGCATGTTTAATGAAATTTAAATGACATTTATTTTTGCATATCCAGATATGTTATTAATAAACTGAGTGATTTAGGCCTAATTTACATAGTAAGTGAATATAATTAAAATCAAGCCTTCATTAAATCACAGGAAATCTTTAATTTCTTATGTATTTTAAAGATAGAACCAAGATTATTTCAAGAGTAATGCCAATGATGGCCAGTAATACATATGAAACAGGTGAAGCTTATACTACACATGTTAAATTATGTTGAAAAAAAAAAAAAGAAACCAAACTTTTAAATATTTTGATAACTCATGCCAATAATTTTTACTTTTCAAACATATTCCAAAATTTTGATTTTGTTGTTGAGATGCATTTAACTACAAAATTGAAACTATCAAGTAGTAAGAATATTAAGAAGTGCTCAATTTCTGATATTTCAGTTTTATAATTTTTTTTTAAGTTCTTGATATTTGGGAAATGTGGGGGGAATATTTTCATCTGAGGGTTTCCTTTGTACCTATTCCATTATAAATAAATAAATACAGAAGAGTTTAAATTTTCTTTAAATTCCAGGAGTTGGACTTTAAAAAAAGAAATTAAAAAATATTAAATGTAGGATGATTTATGATAAGGATATGCATATTCACAAGAAAGGTATTAGCTCCAATACAGCCCCAGTGTGTGTAAAATTATAATCCTTTTGTCATTGTTACGAAGGAAGAAAAACTCATCTGGTAAATGCACTGTTCTTTCAAAGCATTATTCTGATGAATCAGATGATGGTTTCTCGGATGAGTGAATTTCTATCGACTCAGTTAAAAAATCATAAAAAACCTGTTTCCAGTAATAAGAATAATGCCTTCAAATTTCACACTAGCATGGTTTTCAAGGTTTCCCTTTATACAAACAGTAGAGTTAATTAAACTCTTGGTAAAATGCTTGCATTATTATTTTAGGTGTTTAGGTCACCAGTGTTTCATGTTTAAGAAATTGGAAAACATGATACTAAACCCTTATATGGTTCCACAAGAGAAAAAAAAAAAAAACAAAACAACAACAAAACAGGTTTTTTCTTTGTCTTGTGGTATTCTGGAGTTTCTGTACAGGTGCACTTACACATAGAGGAGGAACTCGATCTTGAGATGTATCTGGAAATACTTGTAATGCATAGAAAAGGCTGAGGAAAACCTGGAATGAGGATAGACTAATGGGCTGGCAGAGCACAAGTGTAACCACAGCAGAAAGTAGGCAAACCATTACTTTATGAACAAGTGTTCAAAATTATGCTCAAAAACTATCAGAAAGTGACAGTTGAAGAGACTATGACCAGTAGGAAATAACAAAATTTTTCAGACCTTTCTGAATTCTAATAATTCTAATAATTAGATATTTGTGGCTCTGCCTGATTCAATAAAGGTTTGGGTAATGACTTTCTGCCTTCGAAGGCATTTCAAGTCTCAATATGTGAAATAAAATAATTGAAAACTTTTGAGACATACTTAGTCCAGAGTCTAAACATCTGCAAAATTCTTAGTTTGTTTCAGTTTATAATGTTGTTTTGGTCTTTCTATAACATAAAATAGTATAAAAGTAGAAAAAAACAGCAAACCTGTTGCCTTTATGAGATTTTATCTTTTGGTTTAATATACTTTCTTTTCAGTCTGGATATCAAATTCTCTTTCAAAATCAAAATGAACACATTTCAGATTTATTTTCTATTGTAAAACTTCTTGGTCCAGGGCAAATTATTATTGACAAACTCTAAAAGAAATAGCGAAAGTCCCAACAGCATCATTGTATTTAGTGGTTTGTCGGTGTTTCTATTATAAGCCCTGCATCTGATAGCTCTCTTAGACTGTTGGCCTGCTACAATGAACTGAGGGCTTAATTAAACAGAAGGCATGACAATTAGTAAAATTATTCTGACATTAAAGAATCAGAGATTATAAAATTATAATTATGAAATATTTACTCACCAAAAATATTTTCTCACAAAGAACAATGCCACTGGAGGCAAAACATACACTTTTTCTCATCTCACAGTTCCTTGTTATTATAACTAACATAAGTGAACCATTATGGATTCAGAGGAAGACCAGTAACTTACCAGATATATTCTGTATTGATTTGTACTTACTGTAAGTTAAAATTGGTATGGCAGGCCTGGTCTTGCAGTCAGTTTAATGTGTGCTTATCTTTATTATTTAAAATTAGTTGCTTGAATAAAAGTTTGCAAGACTGAGAATTCAGTGATAGATAGCTATATTAAACACTGTTACTGTCTAAACAATGTATTAGTGTTCTGTAAAACCCAGTTGTCATTAATGAAAGCCAACACTGCTATTTATCTGGGAAAAACATTCTTATCATGTCCCAAGGTATGAGTTATATAAGCACTTATGTGTGGGAAGCGTATAATATAAATCTATTATGATGGTAAATAGTCATTTACACAAAATTTCAAAGATTACTAGTTTTATTTCCATTGTCTGTAGAGACCATAGGAGCAGGAAGTGAAGGTCATTGCTTCCTGAGGGTCTTCCCCTCATATCTATTAAGAGAGTTATTAAGAGATTTTTTTTTTTCATTTGAACGTTGATGCTTTTTGCTTTGGGCTTATGTGCATGGGATCTTTATACCCAATAAGTAGACTGAAAAAAAAAAAAAGGTCTCAAATTGGCATGTGGGTGTTAAATAACAACATAGCATATAAATATTATGGTCATATCCCTACACATATGCAGATGTGCCATACCAAAAAGGTAGCAAAGAATTGTACACTTGGTTCAGTTTGGACATTTGTACAGGAGTAAATGCCAAGGGGCTGGTCATGGATGACAGGATCTGCCCTGTACTGAATAGAGATGATTCCAGATGAGTTAAAAACAGACCCACTGTGGGACATGTCTGTGTCCATCAGCAAAACTGATTGTACCTTGGGAGGGCAAAGTTCTGTGTAGTCAGTGAGGAACGAGGAAAAAATGTTAAAGAACCCTGTGACATCAAGGTCAGATAATAGGGTGGAGAAAGAGGTACCCCATGTGCCAGAATAGGGATTCCCCCTGCAACCTATGAAGAAGACCACAGAGAAGCAGGTATTTTGCTGTGGCCTGTGATTGGATGGCAGTGGAGTAGGTATGCCTCTGCAATCCATGGAGAGGAACACAGTGGAACACTGCAGTCTGTGGATGATCCCAGGTTGGAGCAGGTGGATATACACTGAAGGAACTGTGGTCTGTGGAAAGCCCAAGCTAGAGCAGAGGAAAAGCATGAGGAGGAAGGAGGAGTATATAAAAATTGTTATAAAATCACCACAACTCCCCCATTTCCAAACTGCCTGTCCTGTTTGTGGGGAGGTGGTAAAGCAGTCAGGAATGAAAGAGTGAAATTGAGCTTGGGAAGAAAGGAGTGGATGAGGGGAAAGTGTGCTTTTTATTTGACTTGTTTTGTCATGATCCAAAGATATTTTAATTAGCAATAAATGATATTATTTTCCCATTTTTTTCCTGTGATGATAATTGTTAAGTCATCCCCAAGTCTTAATCTTGATGCTTAAGCTTTTCCATTTTATTTTCTTACCCTTTTCTGTTGAGGAGGGGACTGAGAAAGCAGTTGGGTGGACATGTGACAGTCAGTTGAGATCAACCCATGACACACCATATTTATAATTTTTTACAGATTACTGTGTATGAATCCTTAAAATACCAACTTTTATTCTACTACTCTTTGTCTCATACATAATTTTCTAAGTTTTCTAGAATTTTGACTATAATTTGGCTACTATGACACCACTATTAAATAATTCTTTCTAGGAACTGCAATTTGTGCCTTTTCAGGATAAATCCAACCCCATATTTTCTTCAAAACAATGTAGGTGAGAATACGTAACTAAGACTGAAGTGTGTAGACTAAGTTCTGGATGAGGGGTTTTTTTTGTTGTTGTCGTTGTTGTTTTTTCCTAGGCATTTATTTAAATTGCTTTCCAAATAAGCACAATGATTAGGATTTTCAAAGTCACTAGTGATTTTTAGTGTCTGAATAAATTAAACCCAAGACAACTATCAACCTTTCATCAAAGCTTTTTTAAAAATTCAGTGAGTATCTGGTTGGAAGGGACCTTGAAAGATCATCCAGTCTAGTGGTTATTGGGAAAGACAGCCTAGGTGAAATTATCTAGAACCTTCTCCAAATGAATCTTGAAAAACTGCATTGAAGGGCACTCTGCTATGTCCCTGGGGAGGCTGTTCCAGTGAATGTTTGTTCTTATGGTAAAAAAATACTGTTTTCAGATAATAATGTCTTTAACAGTTTAGATAAGGCTCATGACACCAGATGTTAGCACCTGATTGAAGTACCTAGAGGGTGTCTAAGTTTTATGTTCCACAAGTAGTCAATTCAGATGGCTTAATTTATGATAAAATAGTTGGTTCCTCATCTTTCCATTTGGAAGGCTGTAAGCCAATGGAAGATCCTAATTGTAAACACAAAGAAAACACAGAACTTAACACATTTAAATCCAGGTACATCTAAGATTGTGTCCTTCACATGACATTACTTGATCTTTTAAACTACTGTGCAAGAATATCAGTAGTTATTGTGGGGTTTGTGAAAACATCATTCATATTGCTCTAAATAGTGACTACTAAAACTTACACAATAGATTTATGTCCTAGTTCAGCAGGTGGGACCAGTTATCACTGTGTGGGGGTGATCAAAGCCATGTATTCTACCCCCCTCTAT
>JAWWEE010000001.1:75353792-75391200 GCA_035221455.1 Xenops minutus | reverse complement strand
GCTCGACCCCCCCCCCCCCCCCCCAATACAGAGATTCTCTTCCATACCTATTTTCTCCTGACAGTAGAGCTGATTTAAATTGGGAATTCTCTACCAAGATTGCCCTTGAAAACATTTGTAATGTTCTTCATCTTCAGACTTAACAATGTCCTTTCATGGCTCATTTTGCTCAATTTAATATCTTCTCCAGATACCATTGGCCCTGACATTATTTTACATCATCTTCAGCACGTTGTAAGTCTCACTGGCACTGTTTTAGCCTGGCTGATAATTTTATCTAGCTTGACCATAAGAGTGTAAATTAATTACTATAGGTATTTTTTTTTTCATGAACTTGTTTTTGATTGATTTAGATATCTAGACTGTACTATAATTTTTGTTACCTATATATCCCTACTTCTTGATATTTTTGTTATGGTAAATACAATGCTAAATGATGATACTCGCTATCTGAACTTACTGTTGATTCTTCTTAAATGTTTTACTGCGCTGTCTTTGAAAATTGAAAATGGAAAATTATATAACAAACTCATTAAAATCAAATGTTTATTGTTGACATGGAATTTCTGTTTACCAATTTTAAGTTAGGCTTGCTTTTTTGCTTGATACCTGTAATCAGAAGTTTGCAATAACCTAAAGGCAGACAATATATCCTACCGGAGATGCTCCAGGGCATTATTTGATGCTATGTGTAAGTTATTTCCAAAGAAAAGCATCTTCCTGGAATGTAATGGTTCTTCAGGAATGCAATGAGTTCTTGGTCCATGTGTGTTCCTATTCAGTGATATTTCCTGTCACCCTTGAAGTCAGAGCTCACACTGTGTAATCCAGTGCTTAGTCATGTACTTAGTATTTTTGTTACATTAGTTCTTCATATCCTTTCTCAGTAAGTAGTTCTGTGAATGCACCCCCTCCCAACAACTTCAACCCCGCTGATGGAACTAACTTCAAACTTTGATTAAGATGGAAATAACTTCTGTCAAGGATAAGCAAGTTCATTATTGACATCTGGCCACAGAATTTGTCTCTGCTTTTGTCTTCTAAATCAAAGAGTTCTCAAATATCAGATTTCTTTTTTCCTACACATAAATATATAGAGAATAAGCATTTTCCCTGTGGCCTTTTACTGTGCATTTGATAGACTGTCTCTTATATGATCTGATTTAAAAACTCAGTTAGAGGAGTGGGAAGGTTTTTGACAGACCTGGTAGCTCACAAAAATGCCTCTGACATAGCTGAATGTAAAGTTCACTCCCACTGCCCTTAGTTCATATGTTTGGTCCATTTTCGACCTAGTTTGGTGTATGTATGTTTATTTTAAATTACATACACCAAATTAATCATACATACACCATGTGTAATCATACATACACCAAATTAGCTCTCTGAATTACACTCTTGAAATGTAGCTAACTGGCTAGTCACACTGTCTACCTGCTAGTGCACATCAACTGGCTTCTGTGGTGACAAATGTGCCCTGGGGGGTATCAGCCAAAGTATCACCAACCAGTTGAGGGAGGTGATTATCTCACTCTGCCCTTCACTGGGGCGGCTTCACCTTGAACACTGTGTGCAGTTTTGGGCACCCTGATGTAAGAAAGACATTAAGCTCTTAGAAAGTGTCCAAAGGAGGAGAACGAAGCAAAGGGCCTTGAGGGGAAACTGTATGAGGAGTGGTTGAGGGCACTTGGTCTGTTCAGCCTAGAGGAGACTGAGGGGAGATCTCATTGCAGTCTATAACCTCCTTGTGAGGGGAAGAGGAAGGGCAGGCATTGATCTCTTCCCTGTGGTGACCAGTAATATGACCTGAGGGAATG
The DNA here is from genome assembly GCA_035221455.1 of Xenops minutus. Classification (NCBI taxonomy): domain Eukaryota; kingdom Metazoa; phylum Chordata; class Aves; order Passeriformes; family Furnariidae; genus Xenops; species Xenops minutus. Next base: position 75,389,383 of record JAWWEE010000001.1, on the reverse strand, counting down.
GCCTGAAGTTGTGTCAGGGGAGGTTTAGGTTGGATATTAAAAAGAAGATTCTTCACCTGGTCGGTGGTTGGGCACTGGAACAGGCTTCCCACGGAAGTGATCACAGCACTAAGCCTGACAAAGTTCAAAAACTATTTGGATGATACTCTCAGGCACATGGTGTGACTCTTGGGAATGGTCCTGTGCAGGTCCAGGAGTTGGTTGGACTTGATGAATCTTACGAGTCCCTTCCAACACAGCATATTCTGTGATTCTGTGAAATCATGAGTGCTTAAGAGAAGATAATACATCCTTAGATGCAATATTTATAGATGGTAAGGGGTTCAGATGTCCCTCTGTATCAGGGGCAGTAGAAAAGAGACCAGTTATATAGACATCTTTACAAAACTTCTCTTCATTTATACTCCCCTACTGACTAGTTTAGGGAGGCTGCTGCTCTCAGTTCCAAAGGATCTACATATATATATAATGTAACACAGTGAATGCTAAGATATCATTCTTTTGTCTCCTGGTTTTTGGGGAAGCTATCTGTAACTTTAGAGGTCTGTGTCGGTTTCCACACCTTATTCTTTAATCTGTATTATTAAGTCCTTTGCTTTAGGCATTCTAGTTCATTCCTGAACCTTTTTCAAAATGAAAAGGAGTAGGCAAAAAGTATTTCCAAGCTACAGATTGAAGAAATATTAGGAGAAAGGATGTGACAGATCAACAGAAGTGACTGGAGAGAAAGAATGGAAAAAAATAAATTGGTACAGGAAGACATGGAATAAAAAAATAAAAAAAAAAGACAAAATTAAAGTGGTCACAGCTCAGTATTTCTAAAATAAAACCAAGGATGGTTAAAAACAAATTAGAAAGGTTAGAGGAAACTGAAGTAAAAAAGAAAAATAAATCTCTGAGGAGCAACAAAAGAGGATTACGTGCAACAAGCAAGTTATAATAAAAAGTATTTAGGCAAAATAAAATTTAGGCACGCAATTAATAATAGCTGTTAATTATATTGTCAACTTATCAGGAATTGTTTGCATTAGCTGAAGTATTGGTATTATATGGAATTAACTTCTCTCTCAGATTCATCCAGTAAGGTCTTTTCAGCATATTTGTGCTTGTGTTAGATGCCAGTTTCAGGATTTCTCACTCTGCATGCAATTATTTGACAGCTCAGCTTCTGCTTTTGTTGCAGTTTTTCCCTCATTTCCTCTCTTGAAAGTCTTTCTTCTTTTGACAATTGTTCCCTCCCCTCTGTCCTATTCTGTGAGCAAGCTAATGGGGTAAATATGGCAAGAAATAGTCTGGTAGGTATGGAAAAGGGAAAGGGGCGCATTACCAATGGGAGTTACTGGGTATTGTATGAACCATGACACTGAGCCCATATTTCCTCCCTTTCCTAACTTTCACAGTGAAAAATCGGTTCAAATATCCCTGCATTGTGCTGTTGCCGCTGTGAGTGGTGCAGAGTACGATGGAGTGGCACAGAAACAGTGAGTACAAAGCAAAATAAACAAGCTCATAGCATTTTTGAATATATGTGATGCATTTGGGAATGGCGGTAATGAGTGCTTACCCCGTTTAATAATGGAGTTGCAACAGAATACACATGTATTATGCCTTGTAAGTTTACTGCTTCCAGAGGCAGCTCAGGTCTAAAAGCCACCATGTTCCTACAACAAACATGAAGGAGAATGGCAGAAACAAATCCAAATGCACCATCAGTTTCAAAGTTGCACAGTTTATTAGCTCTGGTTTAATGTTAGCTGCTCTTCTCCTAGGTCTCCAGAGCACCAAGTTCTGAGCGAGCTTATTAGGTCAGTCACAGTGCCAGGCAAGAGCTGTCTCTGTGTATTTTTCCAGTGTCCCAGGTAATGAGCCGTTCTGACTCTGGAGCTTAGGAGAAACAGTTAAGTTGCTGTGCAAGAAGCTGTCTGAGCCCTGCAAAGCTCAAACTGAGGCAGAACTAATAAGCCTAAAATGAAGCTGACTGTATTTATTGGGATTTTTCTACATCTGACTCTATAGTTCTTTTGGGTCTAGGGTTGTGATAAAATTGTCTTTCATATGGTGATGGATGGCTTTATTTTCTGTTCCTGGCTTATTACATGCTCATTGTACAGCACATTTTCTTACAACAGGAGTATCTGGGTGGTAAAGAATAGGGCTGACTGTTTGGTCCCACAGTGGCTACAAAAAGACTAGCTGTGTTGCTTCACAGTTGGTTAGCACCCATGTTGCTGGGAAGTAGTTCTTTCCTTGTCTCCTTTAGCCCCTGATCTCTTTCTTTGGGCACTAACGTTTCTGCAGCTGAATCAGATATAGCTGAAAATAAATAAATATATTTTCCTTTGTTCCTTTTTTTTTTGGAGAGATGAATTTCAGATGGTTCAGTTCTTGGATTTCATAACTGTCTAAATGCTGGTAAGACAGGTAGACAGCAAAGTACAGAAGCACATACTTAGACCTGATTACCCAGGACCATATCCAGACAGCTTTTGAATATCTCCAAGGATGGAAAATGTGTTTTTTGATGTTCAGATGGAAACTCCTGGTTTTGAGTTAATGCTCACTGCTTCTTGTTCTGTTACTGGGCACCACTGCAAAGAGCCTGCCTCTAGCCTCAGATGTTCGTACACATTGATGACTTTCCTCCTGATCCTTCTCTAGGCTGATGAGTCACAGCTCTTATCCTTTACTCATTGAAGGTGTTCTTCCAGTCCTTTAGTGAGCTTTGTGGTCTTTCAATGGAGTGTCTCCTGTCTTCTCTCCATACTTTTCCTTTACTGGGGAGCCAGTAACAGGACACTGTAATTCATATTTGAGATCACCACTGCTAAGTCACTGCTGTGATTTATTTTGGTTTTGTGTCTCCATCACATCATGTAGTACACACTGAACAGGAAATTTCCATCTATTCTGTATCAGCTGGTATTAGTATTATCCTTCCTCATGAACTTCCTTTCCACATGATCTTACCACAGCAGCAGAATGCCCAGGTTACAAAGTTATCTTTCTCTCTTAGCAATTTTTTCAATGGTTGAAGTGTTAACTGGGTTACAGCAAGCTGCTCCTAGCCTACTGAAAAAGAAATGCTTTCCTTTTTTTTACAGATCATTTTTCAAAGTCAACTGTGATCAGAGAACACATATTAACAAGAAAGGCCAGAGGAAAACATTTTAAAAAGAGAGGAAAAGGCTTATCCCTCAAGGATCAATTGTAAATGTGAAGATTTTTGACAGTTCCAGGACAAATTTTTGTTCCTTGTCTTTGATAGGCAATGTCCCTGGTCAGTCTGAGATCCAGCTGGATGGAAACCTATCACAGTGGGTGATTAAAGTTTCCTCTCTTTTCCTAGTGGCATTAAACAATGCAGAAAACAACTGACAAAGGATCAAACAACCAAAGCCTTGTGTGAAGACTGTCTAGGTTGCACTGTTAAACTTGAAAAAAAAAACCTTTGGCTGTTCACCCAGCACACTAAGAAAATGGGAAGAAAATATTTTATTTATTTATTTCGAAAAGGTGAGATACAGGCCAAACATAACAAAACTAACTAAAGAAAAAGATAAATCCCTTAGAGTTACTGTATGGAAATAACCATGCAGATTTTTTTTGTTGTTGTTTGTTTGCTCTCCTTTAGTTTGTTTTTGATTCCTTTCACCTTCCCCTCAAGAACTAGATCAATTTGAAGTGAAGCTGTGGGGGTTTTATTATATTTTAGGATTATAAATACATAGTTTGAATCATGCCCTAACAGTACACCGTAAAACTGATGGAGCTCTAGTTGTATATATGAGCATTTTTCAGAAATCTTAATAAAGTTGGCTGGGTGGGAAAAACAAATAAAAATCACTGGACACTGATGGGACTGGTACTGTAACTGACTGCAGTGTGAAACAAAGAATATGTGCTATGTATCCTGGTGGGAGGGTAGCACATAAAAGCATGTAAGAATGCTCGAGAGTAGAAAGCTTGCTAAGTCAGTGTGAGAGGACAATTCAGGAGGAGCCTTGGTGGAGTCTTATCCCTATTGCTTGTTGGGAGCAGTTCCTGTGATGAACAATTCCACAAGACATGGTCAGTTATTGTGTGGGGCAAACAAGCTGACCTAAACCAGTCAAGAACTGCTATGTGCGTGACCAGGGGTCTAGTGATCAAACCTGCTCCCTGACCTGTATTACTATGATGCAGACACTTCTGTCATTGTAAAAGAGTTTGATGTTTTAGAATAACAACATAAGATGCACAACCATAAATAATTATGGCTTTGTTTACTTTACTGCAGGGAACTAGACACGTTCCAAAGCAAAATAAAAAATGGTGAGACAGAGACCACTGTAATGTTTTAGCTAACATGATTTATTATAAATAAAAAAAAAATAAAAGCAGGATTTTGGATAATATAAACCTGTTTTGCTCAATGTAATTTAAAATAAAACATAGCATTTCTGTTGGAGGAAATTATTTACATAATTTACTGCACTAAATAATTATATCGCTGGAATTGAAAAATCATAACTTAAAATGTCATTTTTTCTTCCCCCCCAATTTCATTAAATGATCTGACAAAAATGTTAACTGTAGTCTTTTTTTTTTCTTTAACATATTCAAATAAATTTGACTAAAAAGTTATAACTGACTATTTAAAAAAGAAAGTTGAAGTCACCAAGTCCGTGAATTGGTGCTTCACTTTCTACATCTCAAAACCATAATCCAGAATCTAAATGCTACTGCCTGTGTGCCCTATTCAATGTATAAGGAGGGTTTCATGTCTCAGTTTTGTCCAAATGACATACTAGATATTAGATGGAATAAAGACAGTCAAGAAGAAATGCTAAGTATGCAGTTTGTTTGAAATCCTACCTCTCCTGATAGGTTAAGCACTTAAATTATTTGGGACAATTTACCTTGAATCTTTTTATGATCATGGACACTTATAACCACTCTTGCAGAGAAAGGAACAGTTTGCTCTCTACTTTGAAAAAAGGCAGTGCATACCTCAATTCTTTCTATTCCCTAGTATCATTGTGAGCATGAAGTGCAAGGGCTGAATAAATTGTTCCTTACTCCTGAGTACTGGAAAAAGAAGAATTCAAGGTCATGCCTATGCCCTTCCTGTCTAGGCTGAAGGGATCGTCAAGAACAGATTGAGGACTGCTTATACATCTTCTTTTGTAGATGAACATTCAAAACTGATGGTACCATGAAGACAGAACACAAGAAAAGTCCTGTGCATACCCCAGCAGGTAAGGAATTCACATGAAAAACAGGTGTTCTTATATTTGCTCCAGTGAGGGTTCTTTATTTATTTTTAATTTTTTTATCTGTACAATAAGAAATGTAATTTGCGTTTCTCATTGGGATCAGAACAAAAATGCTTCAAATGAAAATCCCATCTAAGATTTTATTTCATGATGGCTTTGAATTTTTCTCTCATGTTTTGACTCTTACAGAAAAATACTGATGACCTACTAGATCAAGGAAAACCATAAAAGTTACACTTGTATGACAGTAAACAACATCCTAGCATACAACAAGAACTAAATCTAGGAGACAAGAGACCAAATACCTTGACTTTCAACTGAAAAAACTGAATTTAGACCTGGAAATGTTAAGGAGGAAAAATTGTAAACAGTGCAGGTTCAAGTAAGTGGACTGTGTACCAGCAGTGCCAGCCATGGAGAGTGCACAGTAGCAACGTGATTTGCTGTCAATCGTTAATCCTGTTCAAAAACAATAGGCAAATATTTACAGCTAAGTGTTAAAGGAAGAGAAGGCAATTAAAGTTCAAAGCCATTTAAATATGTAACTAAACACTTGTACATTTCTTGCACATCTCTTACAGAATTTTATTTTGTTAAGTTGTACTGAGAAACACAGTCCCACCCAGGCAAGTGAACTGCGTGCTAAAGATTACGGAGGTTCCTGTGACTGAAAACTTCTTAGAAGTTATTCTAATAATCTTGAAAAATAATACAGCGGAAATATATCTGAGTATTGCAGAACAGAAGAAAATAAGAGCAACCTGTTTTTAAGAGTCACTAAAGAAATATACAGATGAGATAAATAGGATGGATAGATGGATGGATAGATAGATAGGTAGATAGATTTTCTCATCTATAATTTGATTTTTCTCCCTATTAGGACAAAGATTAAGTATAGTGAGCAACTGATTTCAGGAAGAAATTGGACTAGTATGGCACAGACACTATCTTTAATCAGAATCACAGAATAGGCTGAGTTGGAAGGGACTCACAAGAATCATCAAGTACAACTCCTAGACCCACACGAGATCATCCCCAACCATCACACCATGTGCCTGAGAGTATCATCCAAATGCTTCTTGAACTCTTGTCAGGCTTGGTGCTGGGACCAGTTCCCTGGGAGGGCTGTTCCACTGCCTAACCACCCTTCAGGTGAAGAACTTTTTTCTAATATCCAACCTAAGCCCACCCTGACGCAACTTCAGGCCATTCCCTCAAGTCATATCACTGGTCACCACAGAGAAGAGATCCGTGCCTTCCCTTCCTCTTCCCCTCACGAGGAAGTTGTAACTGCAATGAGGTCTCCCCTCAGTCTCCTCTTCTCCAGCCGGGACAGACCAAGTGCCCTCAGCCACTCCTCATACAGCTTCCCCTCAAGGCCCTTCACCATCTTCATTACCCTCCCTTGGGCACTCTCTAACAGCTTAATATCTTTCTCATATTGCAGTGCCCAAAACTGCACACAATATTCAAAGTGAGGCCATCCAGTGCAGAGCAGAGTGGGACAATCTCCTCCCTTGACTGGCTGGTGATGTTTTGGCTGTTGCCCACAAGGGCACAGTTGGCCCTCCTGGATGCCGGGGCACTGCTGATTCATATTCAAGTTCCCACTGAACAGGATCCCCAGGTCCCTTTCCACAGAACTGCTTTCCAACATCTTATTACCCAGTCTGTATAAATATCCAGGATTGCCCCATCCCGCGTGCAGAATCCATCACTTTCCCTTGTTGATCTTCATATGGTTGGAGATGACTAAGTCCTCTAATCAGTTATGTTACATATGCAAGATAAGTCTGGTTTATGTCCTATCTATTAATATGCATGTTCAGAAAAGGAGGTCCTCATATGGGGTTAGAAAGCTTAACTATTAGTGGGGCATTTCTAAGAATTACTTTATTATTTCACTTAGTGATGAGCCATCAGGGTTTTTTTTTTTTTCAGAAATACATTCCTTAAGGTGTCTTTACTTATCATATATGCTGAACTTATTTTTTTTGCTGAAACTGAACATTAAAAAGCACACTGAACTAGATATAAATATAAATCCATTTTATTTTACAAAAACACTCTTGCAGTTTGTTATATTTTGAACAAATAATAGAAAGAAGACACTACTGTTGCTCCTTTGGTTTTGATATTCTATTTTTAAAAATCTATCATGAAGTTAAAATTCTCCAAGAATGATCTATCCATGTATTAGTAACTGAAGTGAATAATTTTGAATTGCCCCTGTAATGAAGCCTTCTTATTATTTCCAGGTTTATGAATAATGAAAATTTGCAATTAAGTTAATGATGATGAAAGTAACTGTTACATTAAAGCATACAAAATTCATTGAGAAAAAAAAAAAAACTACCTACCTGCCTAATAATTTCTCACCAATAATTTACATGGGCTATTCTGTGACTTGAAGTTTAAATAGACAACTATTATTCCTTCTGCATAAGCATTACCACCCATAAGGAATACTAAAAATGTTGCCATTTTAACAAACTGAAGCAAGTAGGCTCAAATGTAAATAACATACATATTCATTACTATTACTAATGCTTTAATTGGCAAGCTAGGAAAGAATATAGTATGTTTTTCCTTGTCTTTTCACACTCAAGTTTTATTTTTCATTGGTTTTTCAATCTCATTATAAAGAATTATAAGCAACTTAATGATTTCACTTTTTTTATCCATAGAGCTCTTTGTTGATTTCAGGTATCAATTAATGGCTTACAGAGCAGAAGACATTGATCATTCTTAATTTTCTCTTTAAATAACAGAATGTATGGCCTTACTATCATATAATTTTGCACTTCACAGTAATAAAATAGAGACTTTTTTTTTAAAAAAAAGCAAACTTCTTTTGGAATATTATGTGGACATGAATTGGTAAATGAAAGCAAATCACCTCCTGGCAACTGAAGTTTTTAACTTGGAGGCAGTGTAAAATGTTGTCACAGAATGTTAACAAGAAATAATGATTGTTTTTGAAATTCCTACAACACAGCAGTACAAACCACTCAGAGTTCAGCCATCTGTGGTACTAGTCCTTGAAAAACTCTTTTGCTTTCAACAGAGGTGATATAATCAATTTGTGATTTGAGCTGCAGTTACAACTATATTCACTTAAAGTCAATTTAAGTAGTTCCTTGTAAAGAAAAATAATAATAAAAAAAAAAAGTAAAAGGAAATACTGTGCCCCCGTGATACAGAATTTTGATGTTATAAATTTTTTGCCTTATACTAGCTTTTGAACAAATAACTACTTGTACTTCAAACATAAGAAAAGCTCATATCCCATGCAAAATACATGCAGAGTCTTAATTTATAGTATTTGAGTAGTCATACTGAATTCGGCAAGATTATTCATGCTCCTATTCCTTTTTTTTTTTTTTTTTTCTTCCTTCTATTAAGCATAAGAACAATAAACTCTCATGCTGGTAAGATTAAAATACAAACTATTAGCAATATTACTGGAGATGGTTGCAGATTTTTAGAAAAATATTGTAACCAACAGAGTATGCACAGACTGATCCTACACATTCTATAACTTTCCAGATATCAGAGGTTTCTTGCTTTCCTGAGCAAGATGTTGCATTTTGCCCACTATTTCTTGCCTTTTTCTTTCATGAATTGGTCTACTTGTCCTTGCTTGAACTCAATCATGCTTTTAGAGTTCACATCCTGCAACTGTAAATTCTACATGAATTACACACTGTGTGCAGCATCAGTGGAATCAGTGTTTAGCTCCTTCTGTCTACAAAAGAATCTCTTTCCATGTATATTCCTAAACTGGAGACAGAATTTGGTGGTCTTTGCTGAAAGTTAGTGAGCTGGACCTTTGGAAAGTTGATTACATCTGGATAAACAAGGAAGAGAAAGAAATGTACTCTTTTTGAATATATGTGGGATAATCAACATCCTAAATTGATAATAAGTTCACATATACACAGACGAATAATGGTCTATTGTTTTCCTTAAAATGCGCTGCTTATACTTTGTATTGTAATACTAATATTTAAATTCTGATAAACTTTTACTGATAAAAGAATGTCTTGTTAAAATATTTCTCAATCACTTACTGGTTGGAGTTCCTTAGATTTTGTTTGGCAAACATAAAAAAAGGTGAGAACCAGAATTCTAAAGAGTACTGATCAAGTTTCTTCTGGGGAAAAAAAAAAGGAAAAAAAAAAGAAAAAAAAGAGGCCTCTTGAATATAGATCAAATTCAGCTTTGGATGATGTTTCCCTTGACTGTGGTAAAGCATTTGGCACTGTCTTCCACAGCATCCTCAAATATAGGCAGACAAATCATGAGTTACATAAGTACATACTGAGGTGGATTGAAAACTGGCTGAATAACCAGGCCTATTTGGTTTTGATCAGCATCATAAAGTCCAGCTGGAGGTGAGTCACTAGCAGTGTAAACCCAGGGACTGGTTCTGAGGCCAACACTTTAATGTTGGCATTAACAACCAGGATGCTGAGACACAGTGCACCCTCAGCAAGTTCTCACAGATGATACAAAATTCAAAATGGTTGTGCTGCCATTCAGAGGGGTTGAGACAGGCTGGAGAAATTGGCAGAGAGGAAACTCATCAAGTTCAACAAAGGGAAATGTAAAGTCTCTTCCTTGGTTTGATAACTAAAGACACAAGGATGTTCTGCATACCAAGTGTCTGGTAAGCAGCTCTGCAGAGAACTTTAGGGTTCTGCTGGACATCAGTAATCCTTTCTCATAGCAAAGAAGGCCAAAAGTGTATCGGACTGCATTCAAGAGAGTGTTACCAGCAGTTCAGATGAGGCAGTCCTTCTTTTCTATTCAGCACTGGTGAGACTGCATCTGGACTTCTGAGTATGTGAGACTTAGACTTACTGAACTAAGTCCAGTATAGAACCACAAAGATGGGTAAGAACTGGAGCATCTTTCATGTGAGGAGAGCCTGAAAGCTGGGACTAGTCAGCCTGGAGAAGGGAAGGTTCAGGGGAAGATTTTATTGATGTTTATGAACACCAGACAGGAGGGAATGAAGATGAGGGAGTCAAACTCTCAATAGAAAATATGCTGAAGCTTATTTGAAGCTTGAAGTGGTGAGCTGGACTAGACAATTTCAAGAGGTCCCTTTCTACATAATTGATTCTGTGATTCAATGATTCTTGAACCTCATGAGATTTCTGTTGGTCCAGCCCTCTACTTTCTGAGACTCCTCTGAACTGACATTTTGCCACTTATTGTGTCTGCCATTCAACTCAGTTTAGTGCCATTAAAGGCTTTACTAATGCTGCAGTCCTGTCATTGTTCAGTCCACTGATAAAAATGCTAAAAGAATCAGGCCTCAGGATTGGCCCCTGGATACTCTGCTTGTCAGTGGTTGCTGTCTGGGCATTATCCTCTTGGTCATATTCTTTGCACACAGGTATCCAATAGGTTTTCTGCATACCTAAATATCCATCAATTCCTTCAGCCACTGCAAATGTTTTCAGCTTCTGTTTTGTTTTCTGTTGCTTTGTATACACAGGACAGAAAATCATATATAAAGATTAAATGCTTGGACAGTAAACACTGATTTCCTTACGAAGCAAAGGAAAGAGGGAACTGAAAGTATTATCAATGCTTAATTAGTGACTTCTTTAAAAAAGAAAAAGTCAATATACTTTCTGATAAAGCAAAATAGCATAGGATTTGTTCTATTTACTTGGTTATAAACATTGTTAGTGACTGACATGTGTTACGAGCTTGAATATATAGTTTTTTTTTCAAAATGTAGTGCAATTAAGATTATAAAATTAATTAAGGAACAGAAACAGTGGTATTATCTATGTATTGTTTCACTGAAAGAGATTTTAAAAATTTTCTTTAGCTACATATATGATACAGAAAATAATGGGATTTAGGTAGCCTATCAGAGCGTGCAATTATCCAGGTAATGTGGAATTCTGCAGCAATTACTAAAGTCTGTTACTGGGAATTATGTTAGTATTTTGTCATGGTATTAAGGGCTTAAAAGTGGTGAACAAAAATCCTGCCAGTAAAAAAAGGTTAATGAGACTCACACAGGTAATGTGCATAGAGTTTTAAAATGTAATGCTTGGGACATTATACTCATGAAAACAAGGAATGGTCATATAAGATCATTCTTAATTTAAAGCCTTAAAAAAGGTCATACAAAGTGCTATGCAAGCGCAAAAGACAAGGATTCTAGATGTGTGATGCCCCAGGGAAAGCTACAGAGCTATTAAAATTCTTGAAAAGAAAGTTTGATTAGATTTAGTGCTTTGACTCAACACTGGAAATGTGTAGATCTAAATATCTGTCTGGACTAAATTCAAACAAGGGAACAACACTTAATCTCCACAACAACACTATCAGTTATATTTTGTAACAGCATCACAGTCATCAGAATTGCTAGACAACTTACAATTCGAAGGACAGGAGATGAGAGCCAAGACATGGTAAAAACTAGTGGTCATGACTTTTTTCCAGTTTCAAATAAATGTAACTCATAAATGATACATGGAACCAACATGCTCCCACAGTAAAAGGAAGCTCAGAAATATTATCTGTCATTCTTCTTTTTGAGAATTGTCTTTCTGATCCTAGCAACCATTCGGCCACATTGTAAATTCAGTCAGCCTCATGCAAGTCCTCTTAAATATAATAATCTCTACTGCTATTAGTAGTGGGATGTTTTTGCTTTTCATAGTTCTACACATTTTGAGCAGGTTTTTGTAAGTGTTTAGACATATCAAGATACACAAGTCACCTAGTGGGATTTCTGTGGTATGACTTACATGCACAATAAGATCTAACTACCAAGAGTTTCTATCTACTTAAATATTTTAAAATCTGACTCAATTTCGGAAGCATGCATGAAAGAACAGCAAAATGAGTAGCCTGAAGAGGGTGGGTAAAAGATAATTTGTCTTTTCTAGACAAGAACTAGAAAAGTGTTCAAGGATAACGCCTATTCATACCCTGTGGAACACTGCCAAGGGGAATTACAGATTCAAGCTTGCAAGATTAAAGAAGTTTGGACAAGTATTATAGGTCTGATCAAAGGTAGGTTACGATAAAGAATATTTAACAGATCCAAGATAAGCCTTATTACATGGGTGGTGTATGGGAGCTGAAAACAATCTGAGACTGGCAGAGCACTGGGAACTACACCACATGTTTATTTGATTGTTGTGCTTTGTAGGAGTGGAGAGAGGCTATTGGGTTGATCCAGTATAGATATACATATACAAATGCAATTATATACAAATGCAAAATGGGTTAGAAGGAAGACAAGTAAGATGTAACTCTTAGGAACAAAGGTGTGGACATCATCCTCAAAAAAGTCGTAAGTTTAAGGAGGACAGACTAATTACCTTTTTCCAGCAGACAAATGGGGAGGGAGGAAAAGTACCCTTTATGTCACAGGGTGAAGGGATACACTGCACTCCTGCAATGGACCCTTATCAGTAAATGGTAAGGAGGGAGAAGAAATGTGTATTCAGAGACCCAAATGGGACACTGGTCAAGGGACCGTACCCTCTGTGAGTACCTCACTCATTGCAGTGGGCCCTGGTCTTCCTGAGAAAGACTGAAATAGTCTACAGAAAATGCCTTAAAATAATACTTGACTGGGTAAGTAACTAGTGACTAGTATAACACTAGGGTGAAAGAAAAGGTAGAATCTAGAAAGGATTTTATCTGTAAAATATGTTAGAGGATGATTAATGAGCCTTTCTGCAATAATTAGATAATGTGGACTGTTAGACTGTTAAAATATTAATTGGGCTAGTGAATATTCCTGTCTCATGCATGAGGTGTGTTCCTGTTCCTTCCAATGAGATTTGAAGAGTTAGAAGACCAGAAAATCTACCACAGGTCTAGTGTCACTGAGTCTGTGGCTGGGCTCAGACAAGGTCTGCAACATCACACTGGCACAGCTTCCTGACATTAATCATATAAGAAGAAAAATCTCTTAGAGAAGGTCTTGAAGAAAGTCTCCCATTCTCACAGAGTATGTATTAATCCAGCAGCTAGTCTTTTTTCCTCTAGCCTTACATTTCCAGGTGAGTCTGTTCCCCTTGCTACTGAGATATAACATGATTACAGGTGCAATGTAAGTACTTTGGTGATGATACAACAGGTGATCTTTCTGTTTAGGTTATTTGTGTTTCTTTTGCAGGCCTGTGTAGCAGCAGCAGCCAAGTTTCTCATCAGAAATCACACAGTTTCCACAATTGACTTAAGAACCAGGTTGTGGGGTGTTTGTTTATTTGTTTGTTTTACTAGTGCCCCATGAATTATTAAAGTGTTTTGCATTTGAAAATATTCCAGATTTTTCAAGGCGTTTGTGTGTAGGGGATTGCTAATGCAATAAGTGACACCTTGGCCAGAAGAGATCTGGGTTTTGCAAAAGATATCCTATTATCTGTGGCTTTGCTGTACTTGAGTCTGTATAGAACTAACTACAAAAAAACGCAGAAAAAAGACAAGTGAAGACCAACCATTTTAGATAAGTGCAGAACAGCTTATTCCTCTTGTGCCCCTATTCTCCCATGAGGAAATCACCTTGCTCAGGAAACTAGAGCAGCTGTAGCTTTAACGAGAATTGCTAAGGCATCGGTCTCTCAGTGCCACCAGGCTTTTATAGTTTTTTCATAAGTGAGATAGGATGATAGCTTCTCCTTTATGTATAAGCTACTTCCTCATCTTATAAAGTCATGAATTCCCTTTCCTTATTGCTTATGAATTCATCTTGAGGGCCTGACAGTATTTTTCTAATCTTTTTGCTCTTTTTCCCTTCATTTTCTTCCAGAGGTCGGTCTTTCTGCCTGAGGTTGTCTGAATGCTTATGGATTATCTGCTTCTCTACAGGAAACTCTCCAGTTACATAAAAACCCAAAAAAAAACAAAAAAAAAAAACAACCCAGCAATTTTGTAGACAGTATTCTTTACCAGACCAGTTGTCAGACAATTTCTTTTTATTATGATTTTTTTTTAATTAGTAAGTATTTGGTGAAGAGAAATTTTGTCAATGATCATGTTTGTTAAGATATTGAGAAAAATTTCAAGTATGATCTTGCCTACAATATGTAGAACTTTATAGCTGGAAATTTTTAACAAGCAGTATTTTAGCTTACAGACTCAAAAACAAAGTTCAATTTAAAAATGCACCTAAAGATGACTATTTTTGGCATGAAAATGTCCTGAAAGTGAAGTGATATATTTAATTGTCAGTTAACAAGATCAATGAGAATTTTTAGATCATGAATTATATACTCCATGAGTAAACACAAGATATGCTGACTTATGCCAAAGTATATACATTGATTTTATGAAGTGTTTGGGATTGCTTGCTGTCTATTATACTTGCTTATAGAAAACGCAATTATTTTCCAGGTTTTTTATAATCAGTATTGGAACCTCTGAATGGCAGTTTTATTAGATGAGAATCAGAACACAAGGGGGCGCCCTTGCTCTACTGTTCTGGATTTTCTCCCACTTTACAAACAAAACATGGTTTTCCTTGGAATTATCCAGGACATCTTTTATAAACCTATAAAGGTAATTGAAGGGTAGGTTATTCTACTTTGAGGAAGAGAAATGTCATCTTATAATTTGTTTCCTTGTTCAAAATAGATAATTTTTCTTACACTTAGCTTGCTACAAAAATGATTACAAAAATGAAACCCTGTTAACTAATACATATTAAATCTAAAATCTATGAAGACATTAAATTCAAAATCTTTTTTTAACCAGGTCGATGAGATTAGTACAACATTTGCAAACAATTTATGTTAGATGTATGGACTTTCTACAACCTATTAGGAAAAATTCCACATTTGGAAAATGCTAACTACCTTTGTCAAAATAAACAGAATGGTTTAAATTAAGTATTTCATTATGACCTGAACAAGGCTGACTCCTCTTTTACTTTAAAGGAATAAAACCATTACTCTTGTATGGCACAGCTGCTTTGCCAGAAAAAAAAGAAAAGCTGTCCACTTCCTGTATTTCATCCGGTTGCCTGTGTATACACTGAAGGTGATGGCTTCTTCACAGGAGGATCAGCTGAGGGTTTTTCTTGCAAAGATCTATGTAATGTATGCAGTCCCTTTGTCTCTTTGACATCCTGTGCAGAAAAGAATTGTTCTTCAATGCCTTCTTCTAGTTCAGATTCTCCTGTGCTTGTATTTAGGGCAGAATATATCTCTTCTTTTTGGTCATATTACTTTGTACAGTTATATCACCATGAAAAAGACAGAACAGATTTCCTCCCTAAATATTTCAACCTAATTTCTTCCTTAGGAGGAAGAAATCAACAAAAAATAACTTCTTTCCCCTTATATGCTCTTGAAGCATTACTTGACTAATACTATACCAAATAAATTCTGATATTTTCAATGATGCTGAGGAAAAGCAGAAAAGCACACTAAAAGTGCTTCTGAAAATAATTGTGTCCATTTGAGGCATATTAGAAAAAACAAACATATTCTTTCAAAATGAAAAAAAAAAAGTATCAAGTAAAAAATATTTCCAAGTCTCTCAGATCAGAAACAAGAGTGAATTTATTCTGGTTTTACAGAGATATTAGAGAATTTATTAACTTGAGTTTGATGATGGGCTATATTTTTAAAATGTTGGCTCACTTTAAGAAATGAAATTCTCTTTGAGAGAAACAAACTTCAAATAACTTACCTGTTGAGGTGCTGTTTGGTTTGAGGCATCTATTTTTGCAAAAGGTCTTAGAAGTTTTAGGTCCCTCTGGGGTCTTAAAGCTTGTGCTGAGCTGGATAAAATATTTGAAAGTGAGGAAAGAAATATAGTCTAATAATGGTAGTTACTAGGCAAAGCCATGTTTCAGGCAAGGAAAACAAGCTCTGAACAAAGTATGGCTTGTTCAAAAAAATGAAGGTAGGCCATTGCATTACCCATTCCTGCCCCACGTTCCTGTCCAGATGAGATTAGTTACATCAATAGAAAGTAGACATGCTGTGAATAGCAGCTTTGTGATTTATTTTTTATCTATCAATTTTTATTCTAGCTAAAATGTCCATCTCTGCATCTCTGCATTTTTTCCCTCAGACATTTTCATTAAGTTCATAAGATGTTTTGCCAGGAGAAAGAGTTCAGGCTCGTGCACAATTTTTTTTTTTTCTTTTTTTGTATCATCTGAATTTTGAAAAATCCTGTAGCAAAAATTTGCAGGTTGAAATATAATCTGGATTGAGGACCAAATGCTGAAACTCTTACTTACGTTAGTTACCTCATCATGCATCATGGACATCAATAACTTTCTTTTCAAATGTTCCAGATTATAGAAAAACAATTAATCTACTAAAATGATGTAGCTGAAACCATACTTACTCTGTTTTCAAAGCATAGTCTATGATTTGTAACTGTAATTTATTTGGTTAAGCAAATCCTATACTTGTCCTGTCAAAAAAAAGCAGCATTTAGCTGATTGTATTCATACACTTGAGTATGTCAAATGCCTGATGGCAAGAAACCAATAACATAACAGATTCAGTTCAAGTACCTGGGAGAGTTCAAGCAGGTAATGATATATGAGTTTTAACTGAGCCCATCAGACCTCCTCATCACATGTGGAGATAGGTCCTCAGATTCTTTAATGATACTTAAAAATATCTTGACTTTTCTATAGACAACAAGAAAGTATTCCGTAAATGATTTAGCAGAAATAAGATATGCACACTGGCAGAAAAGGGATAAAATTCAAATATTCCTTCTTTCACTTTTCATGGCTATTCACTTCTCACTTCATTTGACACAGAGATGACAGTGTAGGCAGTTGTCCTGATAATTTAACAATTGCAGTGAGGATTGATTTTATGTATTGTTACAATGCTGTTGCCTCCACAACCTTAGACTTCAGTAAAATATACTGATTGGGGTAATCTATCTACCAGGAGAAGAAATTTACACTGTTAGAAGTGGTAATAGGAATCCGTCACATGTTTGTTTGCATTCAGTACCATTTGTTTACAGTGCACGTATTTGGTGAGCTGAAGGAGCCCTTGCACTGCACTAGAGCAGATGAGTGTATCTGTGTTCAAATTTTCTTTTTAGATGGCCAACTCATAGTTCAAATGACTTGGCTTCGACTCTGCACCACCAGTCATGAGCTGTTCAAGCACCAATGGCTCATCAGAACACAAGGTTCCTGGAACAAAAGCAACTTCCCACTCAAGTCGTTTTGCCTGAAGCTTACCCTCCTTCCCCATTATATGGCTCCTTTTTTATTATTTTGTTTCAGCCGTCTCTCTGCTTACTCAGAACTAGGAGTCACTGTTGCATAGTTACTAAGAACTACCAGTCTGGCAGGGTCAGTACAATGGAGCAGCAGGGTACTTGACTGATTTGTTGGCTTTCTATACTGCGGAGCTTAAAGTAAGTTCTCATGAATTAAGAGAAAAGATCAAGGTATACTTTTTAAAAAGACCTCTTTTCAAAAAGTTTGCCACATTTTTTAAGAACTATCAACCAGATTTAAGTAAATTAAGGTACCTATAAGAGCAGATGAACACTCATTGACTGAAGTTTTCAGTAGACACCTTGAAAGTTACAAGGCTTATCTTGGCCAGTCTTAACAGGTATCTCACTGTGACTTTAGAAATTTGAACTTTTTTGAAAACTGTCCCTGCATTCTTTGCTACTAGAGGCCACTGTTTTTCTTGTATACCTATCTATTTTAGATCACTAAAACCATGTGAAAAACCTTTCAAACAATCTGTCATATTCCACATCTGGAGTCTGTAATTTCCCAAAGTGTACAGTAGTAAAGCATGTCATGCTAGTGAAAAGCACTGATGACTTAAAATAAACCATTAAATACATATGCTCCTTCACAGTGAAAGACAGAACTGAATTAATATAGCTCTGTTGAAATTCAGGGGGTTATTTTATTATCTGACCAAAGAACCTCACCTTAACAAACATTTCAGACCATATTATGGTTTTAATTCCTCTTGTCAACTAAGAATTTCAGAAGACAAGTCTACAGGATGAAGTCTGGTAGAAAAAATTTCTGAGTTAGTGAAGAGCTGGCATGTGTCAATGGCATTGTACAAGAATGTCTGGATCAAATCCTATCTGAACTCCACATAGCTTTCATGATTGTGAATATGAAATCATGCTGCACTCTTGCAAGCTTTCCCTGTGAATTGAAGTTAAAGACTTCAGCCTGTTGCTATCCAAATGTAGCTATTTACAATAGTGTTCACAAGAGTAAGTTGACACAAAGATTAAATATTTTGAAATCATTGCAAAATATCTTTGTAGCCAATTACATTTAGATATGCCTAAAGTGTGTATAGCCTAAACTTTAATGTTATTTTACATACTTTCATATAATGAAGAGTATCATGACTGCATAACAACTACCTAATGAAATATTCTTTGTTGACAAATAATTTTAGAAAATCTAAAAAACATAAAGCTCCTATGCCAGATGGCAAAATCTATGTCATATAATTCTCTATTTAACTGTGGGTTATGTTGTAGCTTTGAGTAACCTGGCATGCAGGAGATTGGCTGAAGCCCAGAAGCCCAGAAATACAAACCCATATATTTAGGAGAAGTGGTATAGAAAAAAACCTATTGAATATTTCTCAAAACATAAAGGTTAAAACTGCCAGTTATATGCAACAGGTTGACAGTGTCATTAGAATTCTATAGTGATGTCTTAGAGAAATTTTGGCAGTATATCAGAGAGTGATTGAATATGGAGATTTTTGAAAACTGTCTACAGTCTAAGCTACTATACTGAAAACAAACCTCTCTGTGCCTGCCAGGAATTTAAAAAGAAATCTTGTGGAGAACTGACCTGCAGTCATTGATGAAATAGTCTAAAGTAATTACAGAGTGTTGCAATATTGCAGAGTAAACTTGTGCAGTTTGTGGATTTCAGAATCTATAGTTGTCGTGGATATCAAACAGAACGTTGAAGCAAAGTACAGTTGACAGATCTTAGAATATATGAACTTCAAAGTGGTGCAGACACCTGATTTTACAGATTTCATATTCTGAAACAGTCAAGGGTGGAAGGGAACTCAACTTTTAAAAAAAAAAATCAAATAGAACAAATTCTAATATTTTCTCTAGTTGTGGTTGTTGTAGTATAATCTAGTAATTCATCAATGGGGAAAGATAAAAACATAGTTTACAATTCTGAGGGAGATATAAAAACAAAATATAGCTTTGTTCATGATCATGGTGTTTGAATGTCCATATAAAATTTAGAAAATATTTCTGGGGTTTTTTTTATAGTGGAGATGGATCAATACATTATTGCAGATCCATGGAATACCATAGTACCTGTACTATTCCATTTCTATGATCAGACAAATATTTTATGCATCAGGCTGGAAGGATAATGCAGTTTAACACTACTTGAAATGTTCCTTGACAAGCTGTGGTTCTAGCAGGCATCATCATTTAGCACTGTTGTACTTAATTCTTTTGGAGGGTGTATAAGTAAGTTATCAAGCTTACAAAGATGTTATTCCTGGAAAGCTTTTTAGTACCTAAAAGTTTCCAAGTGAAAAAGCAATTTAAAAGAGTGGAAGAAAGAAGTTTTATTGTGTGGTTCAAGCCAGTTTTTGAGATTTTTTTTTTATTTATTGAGAACTGAATACTTGTGTTCCCTGGAGGAGTGACTTGCCTGCTCTAAATGGTATTTGATTTCCTCATTTCAGGATTAAAGACCTGTAGATATGAAGATAACTTTAGTTTGAAACAGAACCTTTGGCCTTGATTGTCCCCTCAGTATTAAACCCGCCCCCCCCCAAAAAAAAAAAAAAAATTACAACAAAACCCCCCCAAACCCCCAAACCAACAAGACATAGTAAAGGCTTTTTATATGAAATAGTATGTACAAATGAATACAGAAATAACTGAAGAAATTAATTACAGTCAATGTTATTTTAAGTGAAATTAATACCGCCAGTAATAAAATTTATCCATAGCAGGAGGGTTGGAACTAGATGATCTTTAAGGTCCCTTCCAACACAAACTGTTTGTACAATTTTGTTTTTATGATTCTATGACTATAAGAAATTCAACAAAAGAAAATGCTCAGTTCTGCTTCTGGGGCAGGATAGTCTTGGTTGTAGGCACAAATTGGGGGGTGAAAGGCTGGAGAGCAGACCCACAGAAATGGATGTGGAGATCCTGGTCAATGGCAAGTTGAATGTGAGCCAACAGTGTGCTCTGGCAGCCAAAATGGCCAATCATGTCCTGAAGTGCATCAAGAACTGTGTCACTGACTGGTCGTGGGAGATAATTGTCCCACTCTGCACTGTACTGCAGCCCCACCTTGAGTCCTGTGTGCTGTTCAGGGCACAATGTAAGAAGGACAGTAATTACAGCAGTGCATTCAGAAGAGGGCAACAGCAATGTTGAAAAGTCTTGAGGGCAAGACTTCAGAGGAGTAGCTGAAGTCAGTTGGTTTGTTGAGCTTGGAGAAGGCTGAGGGGTGACCTCCTTTCAGTCTACAGCTTCCTCAAGGGAGGCAGCAGAGCAGGAGGTGCTGATCTCCTCTCTGCTAATGAGTGATAGGACATGAGGAAATGGAATGAAGCTGCATCAGGGAAAGTTCAGATCGGACTTTAGGAGTAAGGTTCTTCACTGAGTTAAGATGGTCAGTCACTGGGTAAGACTCCCTGTGGAAGTGGTCACGGCATCAAGCCTGATGGAGTTTGAAGAGCCTCTTGAAGATGGATGTTTGTTAGACAGTCATCTGCAAGGAGCAGGTCCCTTCCAACCTGAGATACCTATGATTCATTGCAGGTGTAGTTTGCTTTTCTTGTTAAAGGATACATTATTGCTAGGAGAAATTCAATCCTGTGCTGCTCAGGAAAGCTTAAGCTACATTAAGCTTAGCAATAGGTTTTTTTAATTCTGTCTGCTTCTACCTCCCCCCTCTTCCTGCTCTGCCATTTCTGATAATGCCTTTAGAATGCCCAGCTTGATTTAGGTAAATAACTGCAGCATTAGGTCAGGGAATTTGTTGTTTGAACTAGACCATTCAGCTTCCTTCTACATTCTGTTTAGTGCTGTATAAACATATATTGTATCATTGTGATAGATAAGTCAAAATGTTTTGAGTAAGGAAAAATATTTTGGCCAGTGACATTATCTTAGCCAACTCATACCAGGAGTGGTTTATCCCATAAAATTTACATTATTCAGTGATTTATTTTCATTCTTTTTGTTACAAAAAGCTTTATTATTTGAATAGATATTAAGAATTTATCTTTCCAGAAGTGCAAAAAAATATGTTGTTTATATGTGCAGTGACTCAACAAGAGCCAGCAACTGATGATTCATTACCATATGCTACAGTTTGCACAATTGCTGGAGAATATTAGTTAAGAATTTTGATCTGATCTTAAAAGACAACTTATGACTTAATGAATATTCTGAAGGCAAAGACCCCAGGCAGGATTCATCTCACTTGGCTTTAAACATCTACAGATGGGATGTCTGCCCTCAGCTCCACTTCTGTTCAACTGAGAGAAATATACACATCTGTTACATTGTTCATCTGACCAAATGTAGTCTTAGACCTTAAAATGACATGAGTTGTACTGTAGAAGTTGTAATTGTTCTCCATGTTCTATGAGGGGAACCTAGACAGATCTGAGACACACTGTCTAATGCACAAAAATGCAAACAGTTACCCTCCTACTCTTCCCACTGCAAAGCTGATCAGTTTGCTCTTTCAGCTTACAAAAACTGAGATGGATTGTCTCTCTTCCAGTTCAGGTTTCCCTTGTCCCCAGTCCTTCACTAACTCCTCTTAAATGGTTCAAAAACACAACTTGAAGACTTCCTCATACATGGAGATGCTTACATTTCAGTGATGAACAATCCTTCTACATCAGTTCTTACTCTTTGGCCTGTGTCTGATGGAGATGTCTCTGCACTTACCAGTTCTACAGTTCTGCTAAAGAAAAACACAATTTTTAAAGATATGTCTTGGCTTCGAGGATGGGTTGTGGTTGATGTGTCCAAAAGTATGTAAGGTACTAGGATTTTATCCACAGAAACCCTGCCCTATTTATTAATGTACTGATGTGGTGGATGTCACTTGTACATAACTTTTAATTTTTCTTATCAAGGAACTGTATGGGTCTCTCTGAGAATGAATTAACTGCACTCATAGCACCATGCTTTGTAATTGTAGCTAGATTAAAGTTGGTAACACCCCCGTGCTTTGGCTACTGCTGAGCCAGTGCTGCACAACTACAGCAGTCTATCTTCTAACTTGCCCTCTGATGGTCAATAGGCTGAGAGTGATTGAGGCTGAGAGGAGACACAGCTGGAACAGTTGACCCAAGCTGACCAAAGAGGTGCTCCTTACCTATGACATTGTGCTTGGCATTAAATTTTAAGCTGCCTTGAAGCTGTGGACACCTAAAGTTTCCCTCTTTTTAAATGTATATCTTTAATTAATTTGTATCTTTTATATATATATGCTGTAAACAGTTGGCTTCCTTTTATTTGAAACTATGCCCAAAGTTTATTACTTTCTAGTGAAAAAGTGAAAGATTATCCTTCATAAGTAAAAATAAACTGAAATTGATGACCCTGAGACATATAATACAAACGGAAACAGGACAGAAAACCTAGTTCTGAAAGTTGCTTCATAAATAATTCATGACTTTTCTAGAAACAGTCCATGAGCTTTTTATGACATTTTGTAAGCCGTAAAGTTTTTATTGCCATGAGTTCTATACTGCTGCAGTTGTAAGCTACTTTTGCCAATATATAAAACATACAGTTGGAAAGGCAGTAAAACCAGGCACCTTTGCCCCATAGTGCACATTGATTTTAGGTTGTATTCTCAGACATTTCTAATTAGCTGACATATTCAACCTAGATCTTAGCATCCAAAATATTTGTGAACTAACTAACTAGAAAAAGAAGAAAAAAACCCCAAACAAACAAACAAACAAACAAAATCAAAAAATCTCCCACCTAACCAAAAACCAGATAAGAAAATGGAGCTGTATCTGGATAAAAGTTTGGAGCTGATAGAGTTGCACTAAGGATTTACAGAAAATAATAAATGCAATTAGTTTTCATGTTCTTTCTCCTTATTTAACATAGCAAAGGTTCCAGTATGACTGGAGGCTGATTACCCACTTGGTGTTCTACCTCTTTTCCATTGATTGTGATAATTCAAAGCTTATTTTTTTATTTCATAGCTAGGACTGAGAAGATAAATAATTTCTTTCAATGGTTGGTTAAGCACAAACCATTTCTGACATATATGACACAGTATTCATGTTAATTTAATAGAGATTTCTTGCAAAAAAGCTTCCCATAAGAATTTATAATCTCTCAATAATTTTACTAGTGAAATTTTCTCAGAGTATTTTTCAGAAACCAAACCTATAAGAGGGAAAGAATGGCTTTTGTTTTTTTTAAGTGTGTTGTTGTTGTTGTTTTGTCGTTTTTTTTTGTTTTTTTTTTTTTTTTTAAAAAAAAAAGTTTTCCTTCCTCCCTTTATTTGCCCAGTTCTAATTTACAGCAAGAAGATAGTTTGAAAAATCTAAAAGAATTATTAGTGTTTCTTGGAAGCAACAATAATATAGAACACCATGTTCATTTGATACATAACTGGGAATTATACTTAATTAGGGTATTTAAAATTTAAACTCAAGGATATGGGGGCACATGCATAAGTCACGTTAAGATTCGTGAACAATAATTCAATATATTTCCAAATGTATTTAACTTGGGAATCCATCTTTTACATTTTCTTCAAACTTACTGAAGACCTTCTATATTTTCAGATAGAAAGTTATATAAGAGAGTAAAATTAAATTGCATAGTCAAAAAGAAAAAAAAAGGAAAAAATAGTCTTATGGAAAGATAGCATTTGATTCTATATTTTACTTAGATATGATTGTGTCCTAGATCTCAAAGTCAGTCTCCACTGATTTATGTAGTGTCAGCCTTGCTTTTACAGTCTTCTTTCACAATCTCCCTTTTGCTTCTATTTCAATGAAAATTTCTTATCTTGCCTTTGTCCAATCTCTTCTGCTTCAACAATTTTTTACTTCAGAGCATTTAGGTGATTTTTTTTTTTTCAGTTTGGCTTATACATAGAGAGAAATGAGACATGCACATAGGCTACCATTATTGGATTAATGTCTGCCATTTATAAGAGTCAGTGAAACTTCAAACACTAGAACAATTTTTTAATCAATCTTGGACCTCAATTCAATCATATCTTTTAAGGATATTATTAAATTCATCTTTATTAAGCAAAGCACAATAACCACATTTTGAAGGGCTTCTGATTTCACAAGGGATTAAGTACATGCCCCACACAAAAAGGTAAAACAAATGTCTGGATTGGGATATTAACAGAATTAAAAAATCAGAGAGTTAGAGCTGGAAGAGACCTCTGGAAATCATCTAGTCCAACCTCCCTGCCAAGGCAGGATCACCTAGAGCACATCACACAGGAACATGTTCAGGTGGGTTTTGAATGTCTGCAAAGAGGTAGAATCCATGACCCACCTTGGCAGACTGTTCCAGTCCTCTGCCACCCTTAACGTGAAGAAGTCCTTCCTCACGTTAAGGTGTAACTTCATGTATTTTAGTTTATGGCCATTTTGTCTCTGGGCACCATGGAAAGGAGTCTGGCATCATCCTTTTGGCACCCGACTTTGAGATATCTATATGCATTAATGAGATCACCTCCCAGTCTTCTCTTCTCTAGACAGGTCCAGCTCCCACAGGCTCTTCTCATAAGAAAGATGTTCCAGATCCCTAACCTTGTGGCCTCCACTGGACTCCCTCCAGTAACTGCTTGTCTTTCTTGTACTGAGGAGCCCAGAACTGGACACACCACTGCAGACATGGCCTCACTAGGTCTGAGTAGAGGGGAAAGATCATCTGCCTTGATCTGTAGGCCATACTCTTCCCAATGCACCCCAGAGTACTATTGGCATTCCTGCCCACAAGGGCATGTTACTGGTTCACAGTCAATTTGTCATCCACCAGGATTCCCAGGTCTTTCTCAGCATAACTGCTCTCTGTTAGTAGGTCAGAGCCCAAGCTGTACTGATACTTGGGGTTATTCCTCTTCAGGTGCAGGACCCTACACTTGCCCTTGTTGAACCTCATTTGGTTTCTTTCCATCCAACTTTCCAGACCATCAAGATCTTGCTGCATGGTAGTACAGCCTTCAGGTGTACCAGCTATTCCCTTTTGTTCCATATCACCAGCATACTTGATGAGGGTATATTCTACCCCTTCATTCAGGTTGTTGATAAACAGATTGAAAAGGACTGGACCCAGTACTGATCCCTGGGGAATGCCACTGATTACAAGCCTTCAGTTGGATTCTACTCTGCTGATCACCACCCTCTGAGTTCTGTCAATCAATCAATTCTTGATCCACCTTACTGTCCATTAATTCAACCCACATTTCATTTCCTGAGCTTACTTATGAAGATTTTATGGGAGACAGTGTCAAAAAACTTGATGAAGTTGAGGTAGACTCCTTCCGCTTCCACAGCTGGGTCCTTGTCAACCCATCCTACCATGCCATCATAGGAGGCTGTCAGATTGGGCAAGCATGATTTCCGTTTGGTGAATCCATGTTGGCTACTCCTAATTACCTTCTTTTCCTCTACATACTTTGTGACAACCACCAGAATGATCTGTTCTGCCATCTTCCCAGGGATGGAGGTGAGGCTGACTGGCTTCTAGTTTCCCATGTCCTTCTTCTTGCTTATTTTGAAGATGGGGGTAACATTGGCCTTGCTTTGGTCATTGGACACCTCTCCCATTCTCCATGATTTTTCAAAGACGGCGGAGAGCAGCAAAACAACATCTGCCAGCTTCTTGGGCACCGATGCATGTGTCCCATCAGAGCCCATGGATTTGTTGCATCACAACTGTCTACAACCAGGAAGAAGTCTTCCTTCCTCCAACCTTCTCTTACCTCTGATATCTGGGACTCCTGAAGGCTGACTTCAGCAGTAATGACTGAGGCAAAGAAGGCATTCAGTAATTCTGCTTTCTCTGTGTCTTCCATTACCAACACACCCATCTGATTCAACAGTGGCCTCACATTTCCTTAATCATCCTTTTGCAGCTGATATACTTGTAGAAGCCATCCTTGCTGTCCTTGATCTCCTTTGCCAGACTCAATTCCAAGTGGCACTTGGCCTTCTTTTCTGCATTCCTGCATACTCTGATGATGTTCCTATAGTCTTCTCAGGTGGCTTTTTCACATCCCATACATTTCTTTCTTGCATTTGAGATTCACTAGGATCTCTCTGCTCATCAATGCAGGTCTCATATCCCCTTTGTCTCATTTGTTCATCATGGGGATACATTGGTCTTGAATTTGGAGGAAGTGGTGCTTAAATATTGACCAGTTTTCTTGGACTCCTAGAGCCTTATTCCATGGAATTCCTCTAAGCAGGTACTTGAAGAGACCAAAGTTAGCTCTCTGGTAGTCCATGGTCATAATCTTGCTTGCTGTTCTTCTACCTCTTTGTTCAATGTTTAATGGGGTAGAAACAGGGATGATAGTTCAACTTAGTATGTAGATCACTTGGAGGTGAGTGTTATGAATATGGTTTTTTTCCTTCATCCCTGCTAGCCTTCTTACAATGTCACTTTTCACTAAGCTGTTAGTTACTACCTCTGGCTGATAATTTCCATTTTTTTTTACATTCATGTTATAGTTTCAACACTCAGTAGGAATTCCTTCCAAAGCTTGGAGCCAACGCCTAGTGCTGATAAAGAAATTCAACAAAGGATGTAATGAATATGTATGTCCTGATAACAACTCTAGCCAGAGCTTTTGTTCCGATCTCTCCCCAGGCTGGGAGGGGGAGGGAAGAGAGGCTCTGGGTGGGGGAAGGGTTCAGGGGGTTCCTGTGCTTTCTGCGCAGGGTCAGCAGTTCACTGGCTTGGCAGAGGACAGAGGACACGCACACGCCAGGTCCATCATTGCTTCAGGACCTGGATTGTGTCGTTTGCTCTCTGGTTTTTGCCAATCACCCGTGGACACCTTGAACTGCTTTTGAGGAAGAGAAACACACCTGTTTCTCTACACTGCAGAGGTTGGATTCTCTGCTGCTTTTGTCACCTACTGCACGGGAGCTGACTGGCACCTATGCCTGCCGTTCCTGTGAGAGAGAGGCCAGCCGGCCGGGTGCGACATCGCCACCTGCTGTCCATAAATTTAACTGCAACCCCTGAGAGAGAGCGGCCAGCAGTTGAGGTGCAACAGTGCCACCTGCTGTCTGTGGATATAATTGCATCTTTTCCCTTTTTGGGCGCAGCCAAAGGGCATCTAACTGTTTGTTTTTGTCATTTGGTGGATAGAGGGGTTTATTACAAACTGTTGTTGTTTGGTTTTTTTCTGGATATAGATATATATAGACACATATATATATATCTGTGTATTGTGATTAAGAACTGTTATCCTTTCATATATATTTCTTTTTCTAATTAAAGTTCTGTTGCTAAATTTAAAGGAGAAGGATTATTTTCTTGGCCAACATAGATATCTTAGTTCTCCCCTCGAACTAAGACACTAGTCAGGACTAAGATCTGTCCAGCACAGCGGCCTGTCTTCAAAAGGGCAATAGCAGGTGCTTATAGACGGAGTTTAAGACCAAGTTAAAGATGGAACAGGCATTTAATTATGGTGGTGATGAGGTGGCTTACAAGAGTTGCATATGCTTCTTGTCCAGGTCAGCAGCATGCACCTGGCACTCCCCAATGACTTGGGCCTTTCTACTCTTTGCCTGGCTACACTGCTTGTTTTCAGCTACCTGTGATTTAGCCCTACTCCCCTTTTGACTAAAGATTTTGTAAGTAAAAACCTTTCTGATACAAACCCCGTATTAACAAGAGTAGTGTCAGGCCAGTGGACTTATGTTAGAGCAGCACTGACACAACCATGACTAAATTGGGTTCTCTAATTCTGTCTGTTATTATTCTTCTATAATTAAAAGTCCAGTAAGGGGATAAAGCAGTTGCCTTGAACAGCAACGCCTATATTAAAAAGTGCCAGATTACTCTGTATTCCATATGTATGACTATCTATGATATTTCATCTACCACCTTCAGTATATTAAAACCTTAAATTACTGGTAGCTAAATAATACGAATGTATTTTTAGTGCAGTCTGAAAGGATATCTCATCACAAGATACTCTTTCAGCAAATGAAAATGTAAATAAATTTCAACTGTTTCAGATGAAAAATATTGCCACATGGGCACTGCCCTCGTATCTTGAATTAGAAGTTTAGTAACTCCTTGATCTGAAGTTTTCTTTATGTGATATATATTTTAAAAAACTCCAGACAAAACTTAAAGTTTAATGTAGGATTTTCTTTTACATGTTCGCAGATCTGTGGATATGTGCCCACACAGTCATGCAGTTTCCTAAGAGGAATTATTTCCCTTCATAAGCTCAGAGATAGGATGCCAAGTTATGTACCCTTTGTACTACACTGCTCTTATGTGATTACACAAATCCCACCACAGAATACGTGGCCTCCTTGAAACACAGTGTAGGAAATCCTCTTTACTTTGCTGCAGAGCAGACTGTTGCTCATCTGAGAGGTCATCCCACTGCCCTTGATCAGGAAGGAAAGAAGCTCCACTCTGTTGATGGGGGAAGGCACCGGAATGCTGCCTACAAGGTGTTGCCTCTCATTTCAAAGGTCTCATAGCTTGCTGAGGGAATGATTCACAATAAAGACCTGATTCTATACGGATGCTGTCCATCATCTAATACATTATTTGAGAAATTAATATCACATGGAATTTGCACACCTATTTCATTGTCCCTCATTGTACTTAGAAACGGTGTCAAGTATACAGAGCAAGAAGCTCCTTTGTCTGTCACTTTGAAAGCCACTTCCCCTAAGAATGAGGCACAGTACAGTGTCCTATGCACATCCTGACTGCTTGGTATTTCTACTTTGAAAAAAAAGGAGGCAGGCATATCCATATATATGTTAGTATATATACATACACTACAATATATGGAGCCAGTCTAGCATGCAAATACATCTGAAGAAATAACATTTGCCAAGTTAGAAAGAAAAAACCCCAAACTGTAGGTTCTGCTTTGTTTTAATGCTATTCCTTCAATGCTAAAAAAAGAAGTCATAGAACCTAAGCTGCAGGTGCATATAACTCTGAATGTTTACAGGCTTACTTATGGATAAAATCCAAACTCCTCTGTAGAGCTTTTGCATTCAACAAAACCTAGGCTGTTCAGTAATGCTAGAAATACAACCTTGAGTGATGCCTTTTGAACATAAACACTCACTAAGTTTGAATATAGTCTACTACAGTGTGACTCGAGTTTCATACATCCATTTATACAATTTTAAACAGCTTAATAAAATTTTATATAATTTATGTACATGTGTGCATGTGTGTTAACAGACACTACAGACATATATAAAATTATGGAAAATTACAATGTTAATATCTTAAATATTAAAAAAGAATGGCCATGTGGCTAAAAATTTTAGGTGCTGTTTGTGGCTAAAAATTTTAGGTGCTGTTTTTTTAAGCAGATAGTATAAATACCTTATCCAAATGTTTGGAGCTCATAAATCCAGGTGTTGCTTAGCAGGAACATGACTGGGTTTCAGGTATATTTGCTTATTTCTAAATTTCAAAAAGAAAGCAAAAACCCCACCAAACTACATAGCTTGTTTTTTTGCTAAAAAAACCCAAACACCCTTACCCCATACTTCTTGAGCACAGTCTTGTTCCCCAAATGCACATCCTACCTTTTGAGTATGTGAAAGAAAAATTTTGTTGAAAATTAAAAGTTCTCAATGTTTCCACTTGCATATTTGGTACATTTAGAGCAAATCCTTAGCCCAGTCCACAGGCTTCATAAACAAAGAACCCACATGAAGAACAGGGAGACATGAAGACCAGTTCTTTTCACACAGATTATCAACAGTTTTTTGCGTTTATCTGCCTGTCAGAATAAACTTCAATCCACTTCAGTCTTCACCCTAGCCCAAAATGATACTTTCCTCTAACAAGAACAAAGGGTTGAGGATCTCCTTAGTAAAAAATTACCTTGTACCAGTTCTGCTTGAGATCTACCTGCCCTGCCTCACAAAAAAAGTGACAACCTACATGAGACTGGGTTGTACAGTCTCAAGGAGAGTCAGTTTCTGCTTTCTGCTCAACCATACCAACAATATTGTTCCCCAGAACAAGAGAAAAAACTTCAAACAGAGGTAGAAGTACTGAAAATGGCAGGTTTATTTCCAAATTAACAAACTGTTGGTATCTAACCTCTGTGCCTACTGAAATAAGGCATATTTCAAATTAAGGTCCACACCAAACTTGGATACTTGAACCATGTTTCTCCCTCAAACTCTGAGACACTTTATCTCTAAAACTACTGCACTTCTGTGGCTCTTAAACAGTACAGTGATGTGCGTCACACAAAACCATAAATAGGTACAAAATTAGGTAACCAAAACTAACACTTAGCATAAAAAAAAGTCCTGGAGTTATTTGTCTCCACATCTCCGCAACACCTCCTTTGCAATTTCATACACTTGAACATCTGTGGTTTTCTTTAGCTAAGGAATAAATTCCACTGAGATTATATAAAATTGTCTTTATAAAAAGATCTTCATGCAATGAATCCCAGTAGGGATACCATACAGTATTTTGGGCCTGGTCAGAATGGACTGTCATTAACTAAGTATTATTTTGGCTTTTGAATAATTTTTGACATTAACATTTCCTCAATTATATTTTTCCTAAAGGAAAAAAAATCAGGTAAAAATACTGTAATAGACCTAGAACATGCTAAGAATGCAATATTACACCTTTCGTTATCATATATGAAAATAACTTGGTAATTAAAAAAATTGTAAGTCTTCATCTGTTATGAATTACCCACCACATGTACATCAACTTGAATAAAAATACATGTCATTCCTGAAAAGCAGCCTACAACAACAAGTCCAAACAAAAATGTTGGTAAGACCTCTTTCTGCAATCATTATTTAATCTTTTACTAGGCAGCAAAACTAACTACTGGTGAGAATTTTGCTTTATGTATCACGAGCAAATATGTAAATTTGGCATCAAACATTTGTACTTTATTAGAATCAAGTGTTTTTCAAATTAATATAATGTTCTGGTTGATGCATGTCAGTGGAAATAAACTAAGGTGAAAAACTGAATAATAAATCAAGAAAACTCAAAGTTATTCAACAGCATAAGATAAGGAAATCTCACTCCAGCAATCTATGGGAAAGCTGGTGAAGTTCCAGCTGTACAGGTTAGTTTTATATTGTGCTTGTACAATGGAATCATTAAAGTGATGGTAATATCAATAATTTCTTTTAGAATAAGATATTAATTTTACATTTCTACATGTATACATAGGACTTCATACTTAAGACTGTTAATTGTACCAAAACAAGTAGTTGGTTTTATGGTTTTGAAAAATGGGTACTGGAGGCACAGAAACCGTGAGGAATCAAAAAGGCCACTTAAAGCTTGTTCATGATCTCATCACAATTGTTTCTGTTTGTACAACAGAAATGTTTCATTAGGCTAAAAAATATTAACTGTCAAAACCCGGTAAAAGAAATCTGGTGTTGGAACTTAGAAAGTATGCAGAGGTGCTGCACAGAGAAGAGCGTGCAGTGTGTCGCTGAAATAACCGATGGAAAAGGGATCATCCTTTCTGTGCGAAGTGCTAGGTGCAACCCTGTTTACACTTTGAGGTAAGGCTGGCTAATACCACCTGTGTCAGGACACACTCAAATGCTATATAAAGCTATTATGATGCTGTCTTCAGTGGAACCACCTGTGTGTGGGATTTGGCTTTATACATATCCCTTGTCTGTGCATTCATTTGTTTATACTAAATTACTAAGGCATCTTCAGGACTAAAAGAGCTTAACTCATTAAAGCAATAACAAGACTAAGTTAAACTAGCAAAGGGCTAGTTTTCCCACTTTCAGTACAATGAACAGGACTTAATTAAAATTGTAAGTTTTGACTGCATGTTCTGATTCACTGGATTTCATTTTCAAGACAAATTTCTAACACCAGTTAAGGCACCCATTTCAACCAGAGTTTGTACTATGACTTATATCACCACATAAATTCTTGAAATAGTGAACTTTGCAGCTCAAATAAGTATTGACAAGAATCATTGGAATGTTCTGAACCTATATAGGGCTTGTATAACAGCTCCATGTAATGGAATCATATGGAAATTTATACCTGTTGTATTTCATATGAACTGTACGTTAATGGCAGACACTCTTGAGTAGCAGAGAAACTGTCATTAACTGATTGCTGTTACAATTCGCAAATTTCTAAATAGAACAGTAAATAATAAACTTATTACAATCAAGCAAATATAACTTACTTTCCTTATCTTAAGAAAACCAATAAATTATTTAAAGCAAAATCTTCAACTTCTCTTAGCCAAAATGCATATTTAAAATATGGCTGATTGCTTGTATCTACTGAAATGTGAAAATAGGCTTACTGGTAGTCAAATAATAAAGCTATATCAATGTTTCTAAAAATCCAGGCATTTTCATGATATGAAGATGGATTAATTGATATCAACAATTTGAGCAAGACAATACTGTTAACTACTATGGGAAAATACAGTTTCATTAATCTACAAAATTTCCTCTAGAACAAAGACTACAAAATGAAGAAATTTTGCTCCTACTACCCATGCTTGCTGTCTCCGTTTGTTCTTTTTAGGGACTTCTGTTGAAGAAATTTTTCAAATAACTATTTTCCTAGTTGCATAATAAAAACATATTTCAGTCATACTAAAATATGTTTGTAAAGAACAGACCAACAGAACACTGATTACCAGAGTTCTCCCTTATACACTTATTAAATTGATACAATTAAAAACAACTACTTTTATGTTTGTACATTTTCAGTGGTAGATAAAGTTTTCCTGTGATTGCTAGCAGAAGTAATCTCTAAGTTTCTCTGACGTCACAGTTCAAGTCTACCTCTGGGAGTCTGGGGACTCAGTGCCCTAACACTCTGCATCAAGAAGAAGGGGTATAAACGGTATTGATGTGCTGAAAATTAACAAGAAAGGCCTTGGTCATACAAATATACAAATATATGTAGTTTGAGGCTTGAATGTGCTAAAAGGTTTACTAAGTAGGAAAAGTTTAACCTTTTTATCCAGAACTCTTGGGTGTGAACCTTTCAAGCATTTTACTAACAGCATTTCTGTTTCGAAGTTTCTTACTAGATGATATCTAAACCCCATTGTAGGCTACCTTTTCTGGTTTATCCATATATACTTTTTTATAGGCACATGCAGTTAGTAATACTTCAGCGACAGTGCTATCACTGATAAATACTAATGGCTGTTTCTCATAATTTAGAGTCCTTAAATGTTCATTAAAAATAAAAAATCTGTAACTACTCTGAAATTTCAGTCCCATACTGTAATTTTTAAAAGCAGGAGAAATGTCACAGATAAATTATTGGACATGAGAAGTGTTCATCCTTGTGACCATGTGAGACTGCAATGACGGTAATGTAAGTGATTCTAAACTAACCGAATTGTTTTCTTTCTCTCAGTGTTGTTTTTTTAAAAGCTGATACTTTCAAATAACAATGCAAGGGAAAGATCCTGTGTATGGATATACATGGCTTTAAATCACAATTTTTAGAACGGGTTTAGTGGGTTTTCTATTTTAACAAATATCTAGCTAACATACTAAGCTATCCTAAATGCTGTTCATGTCAAATACAGTGGCATCAGTAGCTTCACAGTTAAGGCAATGCTGGCAGACATTCATTTCTAATGAGTAACATACATTCTAACAATCCACAACAGTTTTCTTTCAAAGCCAAATAAACTTTTTTTCCAATTACCGCTATTTATATATCTCTTTGCTTAGATTGCAACAATAAACTGCAAACATCTTCATGCCCTCCTTAAAGGATAACATCTTTTTAAACAAACAGGGATGTCGGATACCAGAGCTGAGTTTCCTTGTGTCCAAAGCAAGTAAGAAGCGCTGGAGGTGTGGGAATTCTTCAAAGCAGCACTATGCCCGTTATTTTTGCTTGTGAGAACTATTTCTCATACTCTTTTAAGTACTGGTGCCAAACCAATTTTCACTTTAAAATGCAAACTATTTTGTCATTTCAGGCATGATTTTCAGATCTCTGATGTTTGTATAAAAGGTGACAGTATTGATGAATTAGAAGTGTTGGGGGGGGGGAAGGGAAGGCAGTGGGTGGCAGCGTGAAAGACAATTGTGAATACAGTGGGCTTATTTTTTACAGACAAGAAACGTCATAAATGTGAATGCTTAATTTATTATTTCCGTGCTTCAAGTGGGAATATGCTTCAGCAACTTCAATCTTACAAGTGGGAATGACACCTCCTGAATGTATGCAAATTCCTCGAATCAAAGGGTAATTTTAAAAATAGGCTTTAAGTAGCAGGATGCCTAATTAATTCAGATACTGGGTATGGCCACCTCGACTTTAAGCAGCTAAAACTGCAGGTTTCTGTGCATGCTTTCTTGGAAGCGCACTGCAGCCGGGATCAAAGGATCCCATTAGCTGTAGCCTCAGCCGGCTGAGATCTGCTTTCATTGTGCCATGAAATCAATCGGAAACTCTTATTAAACAGGCTCCCCAGGAGAGCTCCTCAATACATCCCACCTGAAAAATCTCCCCTTCTCTAGAAGGCAGCCCGTTTCCACGTCCCCAGCTCCCCCCGTGCCCTACAACTCCGACAGCGCAAAAATCACAGGACACCTCGCGTCCCGGTGCCTTTCGGGCGTGTCATTTACGGACATAAAACTTGCGGAGCGGAGTACATGGAATCCGCCGAAACCCCCACCCACACTCGGCAGAGCGAGCCGCGCCCAGCGCACCGCAGTCCGCCCGCCCCTGCTCCGTCCCGTCCCGCCGCCCCACACGGCGCCCGGCGGAGCGGCCCTCGGGGCTGGCTGCGGAGAGGGACGGAACGGCGCTCGGCCACGCCGCGACCCCGAGCGAGGGTGGCGGGGAGCGGCGCGGGCGCTGCGGGCGGCAGGGGGAGCTGCGGGGCGGGCGCGGCGGCCGCGCTTACCTTCGGGGTTGGCGCTGATGAAGACGCGGACGCTCCTGCCGCTCGGCACCAGGTGGGACGGCAGCGCCGAGAGGTTGCCGGAGAACGCCGCCCGGCGCAGCGCCGCGTCCCGCGGGCAGGGCAGCCTGCCGCCCGCCCCGGCCGGCCACATCCCGCCGCGCTGCAGGGCGAGGCGCCGGCTCAGGGCAGCC
>JAWWEE010000001.1:75269684-75339053 GCA_035221455.1 Xenops minutus | reverse complement strand
GCCTGGGGAGAGATCAGAACAAAAGCTCTGGCTAGAGTTGTTATCAGCACATACATATTCATTACATCCTTTGTTAAATCTTTATCAGCTCTATGCATTGGCTCCAAGCTTTGGAAGGAATTCTAACAGAGTTTTGAAACTAGAACAGAACACTATTTAGAGCAGAGTTTTTTCAAACACG
Source organism: Xenops minutus (assembly GCA_035221455.1). Taxonomy (NCBI): domain Eukaryota; kingdom Metazoa; phylum Chordata; class Aves; order Passeriformes; family Furnariidae; genus Xenops; species Xenops minutus. The sequence goes on along the minus strand of JAWWEE010000001.1, from coordinate 75,338,872 downwards.
TAAGACAATTCAACAGGAATTGTCAAACAATACTCAACATTTATATACAATAACGTCTCTGTATGTTCAGCAGCAGATATTTATTAATCTATACCAGTTTTTTTTCTTTAATTTATATTTTTTGTTTAATTAATACCTATATTAAGTACTGTGTGGGAAATTTCAGTGTTGGGAATCAGATTATTCTCTGACCCTAATCAACATATAAGTCAGGCAGGCTATCTTTAAGCCATAGCATCAATATTCACTTTAACCTGCAACTGACTTTGTTCATCCTGAGTCAGCTACATGGCTGAATTTTTTCTGTATCAAATGCCACTGAATAGATAAATACTTCTTTATTCTAAGGACTGAGACTTAAGCAGAACTATTGCAATGCAAATTGGTCCTATGGAGCTTATGGATTAATTTAAAAGGGATATTATCAATCTAATAATGGGATTTGTTTTGTATTTGATATAATCCTTTTTGTAAAAAAGATTGTGTAACCCACCTGCCAAGAATTCACAGACAACAACAGAGTCTGGAATAAAATTTAAGGGATTGTTTTTAAAACACCATCTCAGGCAGACTAGGGATAATTGTATTAACCTTTTGGTACTCAAATAGCAAAGTCTTCCATGCATGGACATGAATTAATGATTAATAAATAACATTATTTTCAAGGGATATAAAAAGCCCTAACAAATGTATAAATAAATAAGAGGGGCAATAATAACTAATTCTTAATATATAATTGCAATAGTTTTATAGTTTTTCCTCTATCAATTAATTGTCTTCAATAAAAGTTGACTTTACTCTTCCTGCTGTAACCCTCATTTACATTTTAAGGTTTTGAAAACCTTTTAGTGGGACTTTGCTTTGTCAGCTCTACCCATGTATACAGTATCTTCTACTAGAGAAGGTCCTTGTTCTACTAGCAGTCATCACTGTTTGTCTCTAATGTTGCTCCTGTGTCTTCTTGACATGGCTCTATCAACTCTGCTCTCTTCCAGGCCCTCTAGAAAACTACAAAATACATACTATCATATTTTAATTTAATTTGAAAGAATATTCACAGAATTGGAAAATAAACTGAAAAATAAATGCCATCTCTCATTACACAAGAGGTATACTCAAAACTTCTTTCCTTTCCTCCTAGTTTGAAGGACCCTTACAGAAAAGCTTCTGATTTCTTTGCCTCTTGGACTTTTGCATTTCAATACCATAAGCTATTTATTTAGGCTGAATGACAACTCACTTCACTACTCTTAGGTAGAGTTAGGTGGCTTAGATTTCCATTCACTGCTAACGTTGTAAACACTCATTGTGTAGCTTGATTTTTAACAGGAATGCCTTTCAATCTTAGTGATACAATACTATCGAAACAAGCATGTCTACAGCCTACCCACTGGCCTTTCCATTTGTTTTGTTTCCACTACCCCTTCTGTCACTCAAGCTATTCCCTTTTTAGGGTTGTCCTCTTCTCTAGAGTTCACTGAAATCGTATTAGAGAATATAAGGATTTGCTTACAGTTGAAACCTGTGACATCGGGTTTACATATAGTTAGTGCTTCTGGTCCTTTGAGATAATAAAATCTGTAAATTGGTATGCTTTGTGGTTAATGTGTTCTCTCTCCTAGGTTTAAAGCACGGCTGAGAGAGATAAAAGGCAACTTAATATTCCACATGTGCATTAAGAAATATTTCACCCAGACAGAGAAGTACTTCTGTCATCCCCTAACCCTTCAAATAGCATTCATTCCTGACAACAAATTACTGAATACAATATGGTCAGATATAGAGCTGAAAGTCTTTAGACTTTATGTTTCTCAGTGAGCTAAATTAGTAGAGTCTCTATTTAAGTGGATATAATATTGCTCTAAAATCAGGTGGTTTTTATTCACCTGAGTCCATTTTGGTTTTTTGGAAGCATTTGGAAAGCATGAATTATCTCTTTGCCAAGTTGAAATAAGGGTCTTTATAATGACTTCCATCAGCCTGACTCTTCCCAGTAGGATACTTAAAATTATGACAACTTGAAATGTATAGGCCTTTTAAACCATTCTTCTACAAACAGCTTTAAAAGCCTATGTGACGTTACAATGGAGTGTTAAATAAACAATAAAAAAGATTAAAAAAAAAAAGTTGAATTTCTGCAATACATCCATTTGTCTTTCATTGTGGATATATTTTAAGAGATTCAGTTCTTTTCTCATAGTAAAATATATGGGTCTGACTTGCTGTTTTATCATTTTCTGCAAGTGTATTTTGCTGAATTCAGCTCAGTACTTGCATAAATTTGGAGTAACAAAATGAAAGCTCATAGTATTTTTAATTTCTGATCCACCGAGTTGCTTTCCATCCCTCAGCCAAATTTAGATGGTTTGTCAGCTGAATTTACATTTTTAGTTGCAGTGGCAGATGTAATGAGAGCTATTACTGCTTCTCAGATGTGACAGACATCAGCTCTCAATCCTCTCATGCACCTATTTTATATTGATTATGAAGGACATTGCTAAGGCTCTTGGCTTTATGATTTCTATCTAGAAGGTCAGTTCTTACGCAATGTGCAACATCAAACATATGACCTGGACATTTCTCTGCAGATTTTCTTGACACTCTTAGAAATATATTTTAGAGAGGCTTTTTTATAAAAAGCTAGGACATCTGTTATGCTGCTCTACATCCTAAACCACCAAATCACAAGAGAGCACTGTGATCAGGTCATGGACAACCCCAAATTAATTATTAATTAATTAATTTTAACTGTAGTATATGAATAAAGACAAAAATTCTTTCATCCCTGTCCTTATTCCTTTAGGACAGCTATGCTGCATGGTGTTAGTTTTGTTTAGCATGTTTGATTGCATGTAGAAAGAAGGGGTCTAGAGAGGAAAGTTGTGATAGATTGAAGTAATATATATTTTTTTCTGTTCTTTCATTAGACATAAGAGAGTTCTGTATTGCCAGTTTTTCCTATTTTGTTTTTATTTTTTTTTTTTTTAAAGGGAAAAGCAGGAAATATTCTCCCTTCAATAAAATGACAAAATAAGCTAACATTAAGGAAATCTGGCACAAATTTTACTTAAAAATATCAGTTCAGATGAATTGAATGTAGTATGGTACTATACTGATGGTATAGAGGTGTTTTACTACAGGCAAAAAAAAAAATATTGTAAGCAAAATAATATGCTCTGTTACATAAGGTGTCTGTATCACTGCACTTGCTCAGGGGTACATTTATGTGTGAAGTACTGAGAAAAAAAGAAAAGCAAACAACTGGATATATTTAATGCACTTTTCAGTAGCAGAGAGCCAATTATGTTGATCATACGTGAGAATTTTGCCCATGGTCCCTCTCAGCTACTTTTACATACATTATTAATAACTTTTCTGTAGGTGGATATAGCTTTTCTGCTCGGTCTGTGTAAAAGTAGAACACTATCAGATTGACAACTCCCTGAAATAGCTTTCTAGAAGTTACAAACAAAAACTCCAGTTTACTTATTTTCACCATTGTAAAGGAGGGTGATAGATAGAAATGTACAAAAGTGAATGCTGATAGTGCAAGCCCTCAATTTTTGCTGTTAAAAGGCAAAAGCAGGAGCAGTGAGCTTCATAGGCATCTTTTAAAATGTAGAATCGATAAAATAGAAAGTATATTTATGTGGTAGAAATTAAAATCTGTAATATTATGTGCCTGTTCTAGTTAATTGTTCATAGAATCAGGAAATCTTGCCTTTTCTAAAACATTCCCGGGGAAACATTTATCCTTATGCCTGCCTATCTCTTAGACTATTGCATTCTAATCATTTGAAGTACCATGAACACAGACTGAAAGTGAAATCCTGAAAAAGATTGTTTCTATCTACAATTAAAGAGTATTTCATTACAGTGAAAGGGCATCTATTACATTACCAGAGTCACCTAAACTGGAGCACAATGTTTGGTCTTACCCATTGCATCTCAAAAAATTAAATTGACATTTTGTCTTGGCAAAAGCTCCCACAAACTTCTCCTTTGTTTAGAATTTAAATTCCATGGTGGCTTTTATTAATCAATACCCAACATGATTACATTGGAATAAATGCTCAACAGATATGAGGGCAAGATTAATTTGGAAAAAGCAGTATCAAAATATGATGTCATCATAAGAGTGGTGACTAGGTATGAAGTAGTTTTCAGTACGGAAATAAATAATCTACTAGTAAAAACTTTCTAGGTGCCTTTGAAATATTCTTACTTTCTTAAAACAACATTCTGTATTTCTGGCTTCTCTTATTACTTATTCTACATGATTCTAAATCAAATATTTTGGCTTCTAGCAATCAGTTAAGTCCTGATAAGAAGACTGTCAAGACTCTCTGATTGAGGATTCAAACACTATAAAAAATGATAGGCTTCTACTCTGTTAACAGTTTCACCTTAATTCAACAGAATTGAGAAGAGAATATTTGTGCAATACAATCATTAATAAGATAGCCAGACATCTTGAAAAGCAAAAGGAAAATACCAATAATTTTACATTTTGAATAAATAAACTATATTCACAAGGAAGCAAGAAATTATTGAAGACCTGATGAAAGAAGAAATCTAAGCTTCTTGACCTAATTCACTTACATTTATATCGTGTTTCCACATCTTTGTATTCTTCAGTCTGGATTCCGGTTGCAACTTGACACCAGAAAAAATCCAATTTTAAACTCTCTACATAAAATCAAAACTGCTGATGATATAAAGCCAAGCGAAAGAAATATTCTTGAGTCTTCCTTTAGGGTGTGGGAGATATTTACTGAAATACCGTGACACTGTATACGTCTCAGAGACAGCAAAATCCTACAGTTATGATATATCGCTAAATAAAGTAGGTCGGGGGATTGGTCCTTGGTCCAAACCCAAAGGACAACAAGCTAGTTTCCATCCACACTGCTGAGGAGTGGGCTTTTCTGTGGTGCATTTATTTGAAGGGAGCTCTTGAGGATAGTGCAAAATGATCCTGACAGTGAACTGACAGTTAAATACTATGTGTATGGGATTCAGTTTTGGCATCCTAAGATGCCATGTCTGTGGTTAATTTTGGGCATGACCTAGAAAAGAAGAATAGAGTTATAATAGGATTGCTACTGGACTCTGCTTGGTATGGAAATACAACTCAGACTGAAGCAGATTCAAGACCAGTATGTCTAACTAGGAGTTTTATTAGCTGTGATTTGATATGAGAGCCTGGGATATTATGTTGTATAGAAAACAAATTCTCTCTTCCCAGGAGGACTAATTAAGTTCTCCAGAAAGCTCATTTATTTATTTCATTTATGAGAACGAACACTGGATCAAATCCTTAAGAGAGTGACTACTGAATGCATCCAGTATTCAACATTAATATCTGGACCCACATTGCTTCTTCAAGTAATCTGCTAAATGAATGTGACTTTTATCAGATAATATATTCTCTTGCATTTGAAATTGCAGTTTGGCAGAAACATCCCTAAATGGAAACATAAAAATATTAAAACTGACAGTTAAAAATTATTATAAATTCTTTCACATTTTGCTGACATTGGCTTCCTACTGATCATATCAGAATCTTAAATTGCCTAATCCATTTAACATCTTAATTTACACATTACGTAGAATCACTGAACAGTGCTTAAATAAAATTAAGATAGGTACTACAGAAAATGACAGATCAATGAGAATATTGGATTCTGTTTGATTTACTCCAAATTTGATTTCATTTGTTGTGATAAATAGCAGTATGACAAACAACATATTTCAAAAAATGTCAAAATATTTCTTGGTATTTTGAAATAATTATGAAAGAAATGAATTATTATAAGCATTCTGTACCATTCAGAGAAATTCATATTGATATTACTTCCTTCAGGAACTTGAAACTGTTTAGCAAGTGGTTCATGTTTTAAAAAACAATAGGTTTTCTATGCAAAGTGGTATTGACTTCCATATTCCTTAGAATGTGAAATGGCTAAAATTGCTTATTCACTGCTGGCACTTCAAAAAGAGGAGAAAATCACATCAGAATTCTTGAATAAATTATAAAATATATTTCAGCAAAAGTTCACTGAAAATGTGAGAAAAATATTTTCCAGGTTAACTATGATTAATTCCTTTATGTATTGAAACAGAAGTGATGTGTTTAGAAATGCCTTTAGTTTTTTGGATGGGAAATCTTGGACTGATACCTGTTGAGGTAAATACTTTACAATGGCAGAAATCATATTTCCCATAACAATTTACAACTAAAAAATCTAAATAATTTACCATTCTACTCCTTTACTAATACAATACTCCACACTTTTTCTCAAAGCCTTATACAAAACTGAAAAGGACTAAGAAAATTAAGAACAGCTTATATGCAAAATGGTTTTGTCATAGAGGGAATGCTATGGTGTGTTTGGTTTCTTCTTACATGCATGAGTTTTTTTGAATGTCCTTCCAAACTAACCTGTATTTTCTGATATCTGTCTCTAAAATGATGCTTGTATATCCCATAAGCACCTATCCTTCAACAGGTTTCCTCAATGTCAGTTTCTCATTAAATGGCAAAAAGCATGGCATTTTATTAATGGCAATTTAGAGCTTTGTGAGTTGGCAGATAGCATTATTTTGCTATCAAAACTTAAGTGGTGATTAATAAAAGCCATTTTGTGGAATCACCTCCTTTGTGCCACATCTATCTCATACAAAATTTTATTTGGAGACATCCTTTAAAATACTTGGGAAGAAAATACCATGCTGTAAATGTTATCAACTAAGCTAACAGCAGTAGTAGGTTATCATAGCATTTTTTGTCCCATACGGGTTTGTAAAGATTTATGCAAATAAGAATACATACATAATGCTACAGTAATCTTAGACATAGTGTGACTGAAGAGTTTGACACATGAAAGGGGGTGGATGCATGAAATATCTTAGTGCAACTCCTTGAAGACTGAAGCATTCCCTACATAATTCTATATGTTTTCTTTTAATTCTAAAAAGTCAGATGGAAATTAATGATATTGTTCAATAGAATTTTTTGAAATCTTTTTGTAATCTTGATATTTTGGCTTCTCATTTAAGTTATGGAGGAAAACTAATGTAAAGATACTAATCTTGAAATATGGTGAGGAAAAAAATCACCAACTCAATTTCTTTGTGGTGCGCATCACCATAGTTTACAAGCATACTGAAGAGGCAGTCCACATCTTTGAAACAGCATAAATCAGTGTAGATGAATGATAACTAACTGTGATGAACAGTTACATAAAAGAGAGCCTGCAACTATTCTCCAACTCTGAGGCCCAGTCTGCATGTCTTTATGGTATTTGGCTGTGGATTTCCTCCAGGACACATGTGATGAATGTAAGGCATAAGCACTACTGAAGGATGGTGTTAGTCTGGAGTGTCTGCAATGAAGGGAAGCTGAACTGTATACCAGCGCCTGTTGGAGTAGTTTTAGAGAACTACAGAGTATGGAGCATAAACTGATACACTCTTGTCTACATTGCCTTTTGAGAGAAGTCGTTGAAAAGGTCCAAAATGAGCTATGTCATTCATATGCTTATACTAGTAAAGGAAACAGATCAGAGGCAGCCGTCTGAACTTATAAATAGGTTGCAGGGCATGGTTTGTGTCTATGTTGATGAAACAGGGTGTCCATAACCACATTATCTACTTAGAATAATCATGCAAATTTTGGCTTGCCTGAGCATTGGTTCAAAACCACAAGTTAGGATGGGCTAAAATTGAATCAAGGGCAATGCTAATAATTTAACAGTATGAAAATTTCATACCAGTGGTAAAAGTAATCTGTCCCTGTTTAGTTTGCAAATATATCCAAAGAAACCAGGGGTAAACTTTAGTAGTTGGATGATTAATATATTCAGAGTAGAGCTGAAGTTTATAGGAACCTCCACCTTTCCACAATATTAGAGCACTAAACCCTTCCCCACAAATTCAGTCACATACCTTCAGGTGACCTACAGTAGGGGCAGACTGATCCCTTTCAGTTTGAGCTTTAGACAGGCTGGCATGCAGAGTGAGATCAGGTGGATTCACTTTCATTAAGTAGACAGAGAAAGAAAAACAAATCTAGTCTTCTACAAATTTTCTTATGTATTTCAGGGCAAAATCAAATACATGAGTTTTCAGGGGCAGTTTCAACTGTCCATAGTTGACCTGGCCCATAGAAGGATCAAATGTGTTCAATCATTATGAGCTAGGCATTTTAAATTTTTTATAAACCGTATAGATGAATAGGCACTCTGGGCTCACTTCAGCTGTCTAAATGAAGATATCTTGGGCCATTTTAGAGCTTCAGGATGCCTATTTACATAGACCTGGCATATAACAAAAGAAGTACTTTACAAGCTGCTTTAGAATTAGCAGATTGTGACGAGATGGAACATCTTATTATATATGAAGTGACATTAGGTACCAAAGGTTAGGTAACAGAATATGACTTTTCTGCACAAAATTAATCTGATATATTTAGATCAGAATGTTAAATTAACCATTGGATTGAAATCCATATTAGAATGATTTGTGTTTGCTTGTTTATCTGTGCCTGTTTGGTGTCAGATGAATCTCCAGTTTCCCAAAAATTAACGCAATAAATTACTGTGGTGTAACAGTTGTGGAATGCCTACCCTAACTTTTTAAATTGTCTTTGCAGACCACCTCTAAGTGATCAGATTTTCGTAGTCACTTGTAATAATTATATTTTTGTTATTTTATAGAGAAGCTACTAGGAATGATTCCTTTGTTTCTGAATCTCTAGTAAAAGCTAATTTTCTTACTGATTTCATTATATCTAGATATTGTACTTTAGCTTGATATTGTGAAACCAAGTAAAAATCAAATTAAATCTCATAATTGCTGAATGCAACAGTTGTATACTTCTTAGGAATAGTGTTCTTATATCACATTTAACTAATTTAAGGGGGGTTTTGCTTGAATGAAGGTGCCAGTCCAGGGACATCTTCCCATCCTATAGTTTTTATGCTATTGTAATATCTTATGATGTACTATCATGAGCTGTACTGTACTGTATAGTAATTAGACAAATGAAAAATAACCCAAACAAAATTTTTTTTGCAGACAATATTCTTGATTTTGTCCCTGTTTTCCATATTTTGTTCAGAGTATTTTCAGATTCAGAGTACTTGGAAGTTCATCTATTTTTCTGTTGAATTTAATCTTCTACCAGAAGATTGTAAGATTGCAAATAATAGGCTGTCATTTTCCTCATTATCACATGCATATCCTTTCCTTCTCTGTAGTTATTTTACTTGAGGGTCATTTTATTTGAATTTAAATGATAGCAAAAGGGCTAACTCCTTCTGCCAAGAAATAAATTAGCTTTTTACGTTGTTTAATAACTGCATCCAGTTCCAAATGCCACCAAACAGCTATTAAACAGCAAGGCCCTTGAACAAAAACTCAATGGTGCATAACATACTTGATTAGATGTACTCTTTTCTGAAAGGGCCATTATTCTTAGTAGGCATATTTCATTACTGTTAATCTGAGTCTAAATCTATGCATCTGTAACCAAATAACTCCATCTGAATCATCTAATATTATCTAGCTAACCCTAGGATGTGTTCCAATATTTGTGGGTTTTCTTGAGATATTTTTGAGGCTGAAGAATGATGTTTAGTGTTCTCTGCTTCTGTTTCTTCAAACTAAGATCAATTGCAGCTAAGAAGAAAAAGGTTTTACTATTTTACTCCCTACTTTATTTTTCTCTTCAGTTGAAACAAAACAGTATTCTCAGCAATTTCCAAGCTAACACATCACTTCTGATTACTACTTAGTATTGGTTTCTGTGCCTAGATTACTGAATGCTTTTTCCTTTAGTCAGTGTTCTGTATTTGCAAAGCTTGCTATGAGGACCAAAACTGATGTATGTAGTTTGTCTACATATACCATTAAACAATATCAGTAAAATATGTTCTCAAAAAGAGTATCAGATTGGTGATCTGTTTCTCTGTTTACAGTAATGTTTCCTCGATTGAGAAGGTGGATTTTCTAGTTTTACTGGAATCTTGCTTTAAATGTATTTCATGATTTGCTAGTGATAAAATGTAGAAAAAAATGTTTGCAGGTGATTTTATTGAGCCAGTCAGTTTATGTCCTTTGTGAGTTATGTTAACTGGTGAGTTATGTTGTGGTCAATGGCCATTTTGGGGGTAGTGGCCACAAAATTACAGTTTTCACTTCTGGGTGAAGTAAGGAGGGTTACATGCAAAACTACCACCTTGGACTTCTGGAGGGCAGACTTTGGCTTTCTTAGGAGATTGATTGACAGTGTCCTTTGGGAGTCAATCTTGAAGGACAAATGAGTTTAGGAAGGCTGAATGTATCTTAGAAGGAAATCTTGAAGGTAGAAATGCAGACTGCCCCCATGTGCCCTAAGACAAGCTGGTGGGGAAAAAGACTGGCCTGGGTAAACAGGAAACTTAGGCTGGAACGCTGGGGGGAAAAAATTGTATCACCTCTGAAGGAGAGGCAGGTAACTTGTAGGGACTACAAGGATTTTACGAAGTTACATAGGTGAAAAATTAGAATGGCCAAAGCCAAACTGGAACTTAATTTGTCCACTGCAGTTACAGACAACTGAAAAAATTTCTATAAATACATTGACAGCAAAAGGACGGCTAGGGAGAGTTTCCATCTTTGGCTGGAAGAGGAAGGTAGTATAGTGGCAGGGGCCATTTGGAAATTGCCTGTTCCTGTGTCCTTAGGAGGTGATGTTTCAAATGTGATCAGCACTGAGGGACCCCAATACCTGCAAAAACATTTTCCCAGGGGACCTTACTTACTGAGCAGCATGAAGTCTGCTCTCCTCGTGCCCAGAGCTGAGGTTTTGTTGGCACTTTTCCTCCTATCAATAGAGATTTTAAACTCAATTGCTTTGTGTTCGCCATGACCAAGACAACTGCCAATGTCCACTTCACTCATGAGATCCACTCTGTTGACAAGCAGAAGATCAAGAAGGGCATATTTATGAGTCAGCTCCCTTAGGATCTCTTGCATAAAGTGTCATCTAGATTGGAGTCCTCTGCCCTATCTCAGATAAAAGGATGTGAGAAAATGGCCTTAAATTGTGCCAGACAAGATTCAGATTAGATATTAGAAAACAGGTTTTTTTCACTGAAAGAGTGTTAGGCATTGGAATAGTGGAGTGACCATTTGTGGAAGTATTCAAGAGGCATCTGAATGTGGCACTTAGAGATATAGTTTAAGGGCATTTATGGTGGTGCTACATTGATAATTGAATTCTACGATCCTGGAAGTCTCTTCCAAACTCAATAATTCTGTGATTCTGTTTCTTTAGTTTGGGAGCTGGGGGGGTAGGCTTATTTGTTATAAATTAATTTTCTTAACCTTCCTTCTAGGTTTGATTTTTAATTTCCATTAGAAAATTTGTAAGGGTTTGTTGATCTCACTTTCTTTAGCTGTTCAGAAAAAAACCCCACCCAACGTAAAACAAACAAAGGTATTATTTAGTCTTCTCTAAATATGTAGAGAGAGACTACCATCTTTAAAAGGTCAGCAATTGATCTATATAGCAACTATCTTGAGATGGTGGTGCTTACATTTATCTGACTTAGGGGAGAATCTAAGGGCTTTTATTAATGTGCATGAGACTAGTTGCCTAGAGCTACCCATGGCTAGTCTCCTGTTCTATTTGCCAGTTCTGTCAATTGTGATAGCATCTGCACAGTTGGCAATTATAACAAAGAACTCAGGGGAATCATGCCTCTTCCAAACAGACTCCTGGATGCCAAACAGTATGTCTTACAGCTCTTCAACTGCACTCGATACTAATAATTATTCACTGGAAGTGGTTCCCTAATGTCAGCTAATTTAAAATTTATTGCTGTAGATATTTATACTGAGATTTGGTGTTCCATTATGCTGTTTTATAATGAAAGACAATCCTTTTCCTAAATATAACAATTGAAAGTATAAACAGAAAGAGAAATGCCAGACTATAGGATATGCTCTGGTTTCAGTCAATCTTGAAAATTAAGATGGAGATTCCTAACCCAAGTATTTATTTTAGTTTAATCCTAGCCAGCAACCAAGCCCCATGCAGCCACTTGCTCACTCCGCCATCAGCAGAACTGAGGAGAGAATCAGAAGGGTAAAAGCTAGAAAACTCATGAGTTAAACCAATACAGCATTGTAGTTAGCATGTTGTCAGAATTCTAAATGAGTAATTGAGACCACCTTCTACTAAAATTGTTCTGTCAGTGAAAATAACAGCCAGTTCTGTGCTAGGAATCTGGAGGATGTCTGAATACTTGACCAAAGATACAGAAACAAAGAACGAGTTTAACGTCAGACATGAGTTTAACAGAAGAGCGGCCAGTGGGACCAAAACAAACACTAGATTTACTCACTTAAGCATGTTGTCTCCTGCCTGATTGAACAAGGAAAATACTCCATAATCTTACAAAACCCCCCTGTATATTCTGAAGAAGATATGAACTCACACTCCCTGCTTAATAGTTCAGTAGGTCAACAGGGCTGCAAGAGGAACTTTAACTCTTTTGGAAGCTTAATGAAGAACAGAAAGGAGATGAAGTACATGTATCAAAATGTATCAAACCTGTGTAATCTTGATTAGTATTCAAAAGATGATGGTTTTAGGCAATATGACCATGAAAGTGCTACCCTTTAGTAGTATGAACTGTTTTTTGTTAAAAATACCAACTTGGAGACTTTTATTAACATTTGCATTGCAACAATGGTATATAGAAAAGCATATTAGAAAAATAGGTATAAAATTAAGACACTGTTAAAACTAAGGATTTAAATTAAATAGTTATATAAGTATATTGGGAAGTGCATACACGTTTTTCTACATCTCAAACCTAGTTCAATAAGAAAGAAAAGTCTGAGACCTATGTGGCTAACCTGGTCCCTGTGAAGAGCAGGTTAGAGTTGAAGCAGTTAGCTGACCTTTCAGAAAACTTCTAAAATATGTAAGGAGAAGACTAGAATCTAACACTTTGAGAATTTACAACAGCCTTTGACATGTATTGCATGAAACATTTTGTAATATGAGATATGTGAAAATTAATAGTTTCTGCTAAGGGACAGGGAGTAAAAGCCAGGTAATTGTTGGAAATTACTCTTAAATGTATTCAAATGTTTTAAAGGCACTGAAGGATGATCCTTCTACATTGTGAACTAGAACAATTTTATAGGAAGACAGTAAAACTTTGTCAAGGCTTTAATTCTTAAGTATTTATGTCAAGTGCTTTTACCTTGAATGTTACTTCAAGAATAACACCATTTCGCAGACATGAAGGACTTAATTCCAAAGTTGTTATCTCACATTAATTGGTTCCAGTGTGAGAGTATCCAAAGCTAACATTCATCCATGTTTCAGAGTTCTCCTTAGTGTCGGGAATGGAGTTTGGAAGAAGACTTACAAGATCCAGAAAGGCAGCAAAACGACAAAGAACAACAAAATAAAACACAAGGCTTTACATGTGTCTTATGTTACTAAACAAAAAAATGAGAACAAATTAACTACAAAAAAAGACCTATACAACTATTCTAAACTCTTCCACAGCTTTCCTACATGCTTTCAAGTTCTATGAAATTAGGACTTCTCAGATTAGGTTGCCTCTAACATCTCAACATGTACAAGTTTTTGATGCAATGATTAAGCTACTTGTGTGAATCTCCACACAAGACAATGCGTGAGTTTCACAGTCTTATAAAAGACTAATTACAGTGTTTCACATGACTAATTTCTTCTTCCTTTTCCTATACAATGTATTCTTACCAGCTCTACCACTTCAGAATTTTTGATTTCCCATGTACTTAGAAGTATTCTGAGGAAATAGGTGGATAGGGGCTTTTATCTTCTTGCCTCTAGCACTTGTATGAAAAAAAAAAAAAAAAAAAGTAGACAGACTACCTGTAGGTCAACTAAGTTGCACTGCAAACATAAAAAAGTACAGTTCTGAATTAGCCAGCAGTTATGTAACTTAAAGAGGAGAATGGAGATCTTTACCCACTTTACCCATTAGGTGTTGTAATGACTAGTTTTAGAGTATTTCCAGGGAAAATTTATCAATCATTTGTGTTGAAGTTTGTGGGGTCAAAAAAAAAAAAAAAAAAAAAGGGAGAAAGGACACATGCTCCTGGATCCAACTAAACTACGGATCTGAGACTAAAATCCCTGAATTGTTGTTTCCTATACCATTTTAAAACCTCTAATAAACACATGGAAAAAGCAGACAGACAACCAAAATCCTAGTTCTCTTATCTGAGTCCAAATACATTTCACTTAATATTGCAGAATAATTACATTATTGTCAAAACTGTGGAAACATGAAAGATTTTCCTGAAGACCTTACAGTCACTTAAAAAAAAAAAAAAAAAAAAAAAAAAAAAAAGCTCAAAATGTTGCCTAGGATGGGGATTTGCAGAGTGTCATCTTGCCTGTGAAATCAAGGGGTAAAACAAAACCCTTTGACCTCATCGTGTAACACATAGCAACAGAAAACGATGAAAGACTTTCACTGCTTTTAAGTACTAATTCTACACTCATATATACCCTTTTGTGTGATTATTTTTCTATTACCTTTCTATCATCAGAGGAATTGTTGCTTGTAAAACATGAGTCTAATAAATACCTCTTATAAATATAATGTTTTTATTCTATCTATATAATATATGAAGTGAGGTTCTCCCACTGTTTGTCAATAAGTACTAATTTACAGTGTAAAGAGGAAGAAAAAAAAAGCCTCTCCCTGAATTACTTTGTGCCAAATTAAACAAAAACAAAATCTAAATTACTTCAAGAAAAGCAGCTACATAGTGTATATAAATTTTTTAGCACAGAGAAGCAAAACATGACTCACCTTAATTTTTTGTGGGTCCAAAGACTACATTTGCACTATTCTTTTACCCATATGAGCCTTCTGCATGCAACTCGTGACACCTGTTTTTCTACACCTGCTTCTCAGCTAATATCACAGTAAAACATACAATATTTTGTTTGTATGTGCTTAAAAAAAATCAATAACAAAGACATTTTGCAAGGCTTCATCCTTCACTGATGTAAGGATCATACTTTGCATTATGTTAGGAAGATTAAGAAACAGATCACACCGCAATGGTTTTGTTTTTACAATTATAACAAATAAACAAAACAAAATGGCAAAAACGAAATCAAACCAAAACAAAACACAAAAGAAACCCCAAACAAACAAAAAAAAACCAAAACAATAAAACAAAACAAAACAAAAGAGCACCAACAAATGTGAAGGTTATATATACAATTGAAAGTATAAGGTCTTCATTGAGAGAATGAAACTTCTTCCAAATTACTGCAGTATAACCCAAACCCTAACCTAGGGCATTATTATGGGATCAAACAGAACACACACAGACCAGTCTTTCTCAGCCTCTGTACTTTTCAAGTAACAGAGTGCCAACGCACAGGTCTGTCACTTGTCAGTACTATGAAGGTTTTGTCTTACACAATGAAAATGAGTGGCCTGCTGCACATAGTTTAGAAATTAAAAGAACACAAGGCAGGAAATAGCCAAATCTGTGGGTTTGTAACTCTCAAAAGAAAAAGTAATGAAAATTCAAAGTCAAGGCAAAACGGTGAATGTGGAACTATTTTTATCTACATAGACTTTCAATAGAAGAAAATGAACCAACCAACCAAGCCCTCATTGCTTCAATTAAAAAGAATACAATTCAGAGAATTCTAACACATACTAACCCTGAGAGAGTGACAGTTCACAGCAGTTGTTACCAGATTTGAAGGCCAGTTGCTTCCCCTAGGAGATAAGAAATGGACTTGTAATCTCAGCCTGGTGATTAGAAAGCAGGTATAGATGCCATCAATGACACTAATAATAAGCATTTATACATAAGGCAAGGGGGAAAGACTCAAATATTATGGTAAAGGGTGTTTAAAACCTTTACAACCTTGTGTGGGAGTAGTCAAAGACTCCTTTATGTCCTTAAGCATGCAAACATTGAGTAGGATGAATGACACCACACTCCTACACAGCTATTTGGAGTATATCAAAGTAATTATATGTGAGGTTTATAACAACAATAATAAAATTCCATACCAGTGTTAACTTCAAAAGTAACTAATCATAGAATTTTATACTTTTAAGTGTCTAATTCAGAATTCTTCCTTGTATGTGCATGTTAGTGGTAGCTACCATGACTGACATAATTGCTTTCAGAAATATAAAAAAAGAAGGTAAATTAGTTTAACAAGAGAAATAAAGATAAAAACCAGAGTTGGGAAGTAAAAGTTATGCTTTACTTGAAGCAAAAAAAATAGGAAGAACTGAAATGCTAGAACAATGGTTTGAATACCTCTGAGACAACAACAGAATCTAATTGATAAAGACAATTTTTAAAAGCACACTTAACTGTTCTATCTCCATATCTCAGATTTGAAATCATAACCATTTTCATCAATAATTTTAACTTGCAATTCTATATTAAAAAATTATATTACCTTGTCAGTCTTCTAACCTTTTCTGATAAAAGTGGCATGCTCTTTTGGTAACTGATCCTGGATCGTGTATATAAGTATATATTATTTAGGCATTCTTATAAACTATTTTTTAGAGTCATCAGTACATTCATAAAGCACAGTCTTAAAAATTTTTATATTAAAATAGTGTTATTCACCAATTTTAATTTCATATTAGTATAATGAAGTTGATATTTAATACTTTGATTACTGCTGTGGAATAAACAGGACACTTTTTGTAGCAGTTTAAAATTACACAGTGCAACATACTCTGGGGTCCCTGTGCTTGATCAGGAACGTTCTACCAGATGACCCACTGTTGTTCCTTTCCAACCTTACCCAGTCTGTGATTCCATGATTTGGATATAAGAGAAACCAGAGTAAGGGCAAAGGATGAGATTGACATAATTTTAATCTGTGTTGAGATTAAGGTATCCTTTGTTCACTGGAATGTTTGAAAGACCAAGGATTAAACCCACAGATACATTACATTTATTGAGGCAAAACAGGGAAGAAGGAGAAGGGAAATGCAGATGTTTTTTTAAAAAAATAAAACAAACAAACAAACAACCCCCCTCCCCCAACAAACCAAAAAAAGCAAAAAACAAAACAAACACAAAACCTCAAACAAAGCAGAGCATTTCAGTCCATGCTGAAGTGAAGCATTCCAGATAAAGAAAAGAGAATGTTGCCAAAGCCATTAATTTGTATTAAGTTGTTCAGCTCTACCACTGAAATTATCTAATCAAAATAATAAATTCAAAGTACACTCCCAAAATTCTATTTAGGTAAAGCTATGTACTTTCAGTTTCTTGAAAATAAATTAATCAGTGTTGTTTTAATCTGTGCAAAGGATACTTATTTAGTCCCATCTAATCATTGCAACTTTTGTTGTCAAAACTGGTTGATATATCCAAGGGAAAAAACCCAGAAAATTTACAGAAAATAGGACTACCTTGTATAGTTATTACTCATAAGACCATTTTGTAGAGAAATTAACATCTAGGCCAGTGAAGATTACCATCTGGAGTTCAATTTCCTAATTTTACCATTCTTGGAAAAATAACTTTTATCTTTTTCTTTTGTTTTTCTCTGCATAAATAGATGAACTCATATACACAGATCAAATAGCACAATATTCCAAGACACTAACAATTAATGCAAGCTCATTATTTTATTATTGAGTGAGAACAGATAAAAAATTTCCATTATAAAAATAAACCCCAATAAACTAAACTCACTTATTCTCAGGTCTTTTCACATAGTCTCCAATTTAATGTCAATGGAATGTGAAATTATCTTCTCAATTATCTCTGAAGGGAAATTAGAATTTTTTACTCACAGTCAATGAAGCTAGGAGGAGTCACAGCACTCTGTTAAATTGTCAGCAATGTTGTTTATGGAATACTAACCTTGGAATTGTTTATCCAAACATTTCATCACTGAATGGTAAAACAATTGGTAGCTTGGTATGTTTTATACAGGAATAAATGCCTTCCTAAGAAGGATTTGTCATTGTATCATGAATATCTGATAACATTGCGTTTATCTTCTTGTTGTTTTGCCTAAATCAATTCTAAAGAAAGTAATCCTAGCAAGTACTTCACACTCCTAAAGAGGTGGAATGTCATAGCTTAACCCCACACATCTGATTGAATCACTCTCTCTCCCCTGGTGGAATGCGGAGAAAATTGGAAAAGCAAAAGTGAGAAAAATCATTGGTTGAGATAAAGACAGTTTATTAGGTAAAGCAAAAGCCACGTGCAAAAGCAAAGCAAGGAATTGAGTCACCAATTCCCATGGGCAGGCAAGTATTCAGCCATCTCCAGGAAAGCAGGGCTCCATCATGTATAAAAGTTACTTGGGATGAATAATGTCATCAATCCAAATGTTCTAACCTTTCTCCTTCTTTCACCTAGCTTTTATCACTTATTGCATCTTCTATTACTTTCAGATGTGTTAAGGTATGAATAACAGGGTAAAATAATTAATTGTTGTCAGATTTAATTTTGAGCATCTCACATTATCTATTTGTTTGCAGGAGTAATCAGTGTAGCCAGACTTTTAATTTTGAACAATTCCTTAGTAACTCATTCATGTCAAGGAATGAGCCAGAGGCAGAATCTGGGAAAAAGATCAGTTATGAAATCTATGGTGAGATTACTCACTTAGACCTGTTTTAAAGGTGGAGACATGTTAATTGAAGCTATATTTATTTTTTTTTTTTCATATGAATGCATACTTTCTTAAACAGACTAAACCCCTACATTGTATTATTTTAATGTAATAGATTTGGAAGTTCTTGAATAGCTTTATTTTCAGGTTTTCTTAGATAAATAAAAAAGAGTCAAAATAAAAAAAAAAAAAAGAAAAATCCCAAAGAAATTCTAAGAAGAATATTACAGTTTATTTTCCTTTATCTTCCTTTTCATGTGAATATTGAATATAGATTCCTATGTATTAATTTTAAATAAAATTCATTTTCACTAAGATGCACCAAACTTTATATTCAGTATACCAAGTTGTAATTCACTTTACTTCACTTTCCATTTGATAAAAAACATGTTAGGTTCATTATTGAAATTACCTCAAAAAGTTCACCTTTTGACCATTTCAATTAATTAACACCACCATTTGTTATTCAAGAAAGCAATCTTTTGCACGTGGAAAGGAATACTTTTATTAGAAACAGACTAATGTCCACAATTATGTAATAAATTTAAATGTTTGGAAAAAGAGGCAATTTTAAATTTAATAAAACTCTTTGTATTTTTGTAACTGAGGTTTTTATTTTTTTTTCTTTTTTTTTTTTTTTTTTTAAGTGATGCTACATAGCTATATTGCAGCATTGCTTGTTGCAAAGCATTCTTGTTTTACAGAATATTTCCTACCCTGCACAGTACCAGCAGTCTTCTGAAAAGATTCCTCTCTACTACAGTTAGTTGCTTTTTTTGTATTATTATCTGTGTCCTTGGAAATGTGTCTCCCCATTAGCTAATATACCAGCTGTTAACTGCTGGTAACAGATTTTGAGAAGCAATTTCTTAAAAAGAACTAATAGTTAATTAACTTATATGTTTTTTAAGTATCTGGATGTTCTTTTTATATTGACATTTATTATCACCAACTTTTAAACTTACACTACAAAATGAGGCAATTAAATCACATTTGCTTGCATAGCACAGGACCTGATGAGTTTTCTGCAAATGTGTTTATTTTTTACAGCATTGAAAGGTCCATAAAGAAAACCTAGAATTACTTTTTGGTATTTCTTTCATTAAAAATAAATAAATAAAAAAAAATCATAGCAGAGGCTCTTTGAAAATTTTTAATATTTACAGAAATCCTGTCCAAACTGACGAGAAACATACTGAGCATGACAATGTTAAATGTTAATTGATTGACTGCTGGAACAGGTTTCTCACAAAAACATGCTAAGAATGAGAAATTGTATACTAGAAAAGGGTCAAAACATTGAACATGAACTTTACTTGGAAAGCCAAAGGCAAAGTAATAAGGACAGGATGTGCCTTAAATGCTGTCCTCTTTGGATTAGGTATTTCCCTCACTGCAAATTTAGCATCTTCTTCCACTTGTAATTACAACTTGCAACCTTCCACAGCAAAAGCCTCAATGTTTTCTTTAAAAAATGGGACAGTAACCATTACTTTTGCTATAAACAAAATCTTTTTAAGTATGAAAAAGAACACCCCATGTAGAGGTATGCAAGAATTTATTGTAAATATAATTAACATTTTAATTGTCTAATAAATACTTAGACAGTTACACTAGTCCAAACACAGTAATACTAAGAGCTCTTAAACTGTTGCACAGAACAAGTTAGTGTATCTTATTTTCCCTCTGTCATTAGGTTCACCCTTCCAAAGATTCCCTCAATTTTAAGGTCAGTGGAGACTTTCTTCCTCGGGAAGAGATATGGGTTAACAAAGCAGGGAATCAAGTGTCCTAAGGCATTTGGCTGGAGGAGTCCAGTACTGGTCCTGAGGGCCTGTTTCACTGCAACCTTGCACCAGCCAAATGACTTTTTATATCTTTTGGTAAAACAATCTACTTTCTTCTCATTAACTGCTGGACTGCTGGTTTAAACTTTGAAAGATGCAGAAGAGTCTCTCCTGCTCTCCTCTGGCACAACAGGGCTCTTGTTAGGCAATGACTACTGGGCTTTTACAATATCAAAACACAGTTTAAGCTAAAATAGTTTAGATATTAACTAAAACTCTCTCAGCTCAAGACAAGTGAGGCAAATTCTGAAACTGTGTGCTGCCCAGTGAGTGCACAGCCTATGGGCTGCAGGATTTTTATATCTGGAGCAAATTAAGCTGAGGAACGAGGAATGTGTGTGAGGAGTTCCATCTGCATTATCTGAAGTTTTTCCACTTGGTCTAAATCAATTCTGCACTGTGTTGGAGAAAAGGACATGGGATAAAGAAAAAGTGAGCAAAAAAGGGCTGTAATTTAATGCTTATGACTTTCCTCTGGGACATCTGGAGTTTACATTCAGCTTTGAGGGCTGATTGAGTATTTGAAATGTAAAGCACATAAATAGACGCCCTCATTTTAAGTCCCTTCACACAGAGAACGTAAACCAAGAATATCTCTTGTACTGTGTCAATGTCCTGAGCACCAAATCCTTATCTAAAGGACATTGACAACTCTTCTGGCCTCCTTCTTCAGAAATATAGTAACTAAGTCTGGAGGTTTTTTTATGATGCTCATTTAATAAATGTATTCTGTGAACACCTTCTTGCCTGTGTTCCTTTCAAACATCTGACCTTGAAAGTGGAAAAAATAAAAATACATAAAAATAAAAAGCTTTTTGGATTCTTATTGAAGACAGGCTTAATCTAGAAAGCTGTAAATCATTACTTTCAAATTCAGAGGGCCTTTAGACAAAAATTTAAGTAAAATTTTGGTTATGTGAGGAATTTGAGCTTCCCAAGAATTCATATTCTTAAGAGGTCTTGAGAGTCACCATACAGATTTAGTTATCTATACTCCACCTTAATTTGGATATGAGCATTGCCAGTCTCCTCTTTAAAAAAAAAAAAAAAAAAAAAAAAAAAAAAAAAATTACCTTTGCTACATTACAATTCCCACTGCAAGGGGTAAAATAGACAACAACTGGTTCTTGTCCATGCTCTTAAAACCACTGGGTTTGCACTTTTTTATTACATACCCTTAGGTTAACTTAGCTTTTGTAGCCCTTCAAGTTCTCTTGTATCCTCTTCAGAGTTGAGAGGACAAAAGCTGCATGACTGTGGGCAAGACACTGAGTTTGCACAGTAGCATAATGTTCCAGTTACAATTCTAATTTTCTTCCTAAGAATTCTTTACACTTCAGTTTACACTTCAGTTGTTTTCTTTTGATTTCTGTCAAGCACTGAGATTATATTTTTATGAAATTCCCTGTCTTGATTTTGAGTAGTAATCATCAAGCCCAGCTTTTAATATACGAAGCTGGAATAGTTTCTTCATGTGTGCTACATTTTGCAATAATCTACAGTGAAGTTCATCTCCTATTTTATTGACTTATAGTATATTATAACATCCTTTATAATCTGCTGTGTCCTTACTCCTTTGAATAGCTCTATATAATCAGCCAACATTCCATTCTTTCTCATCTGTCCACATGTTTATACATGTATACATATATAAAGTAAAATTATTTTAATTTATAAGTAAACACAGATAATTACATATATGTGCATCTATATGTATATATTAAATGGCCTTGAAACTTTACATGTGACTTCCCTGCTCTGTGACAACAGATTTTTTACTCATATTATCTGTTTTCATTTCTTTCAGGTGGCAGTGTCATGTAATGGAGTGCTGGTACGTGCCCCATTTGACCACAGCCTTTTTTCTTGAATGGTAGCAAAGACATTAGTTCTATGAATACAGTCCATGACTGCATAATACTGCTGTCAAACGCTGTCCTGTTCTTGGGTGAGACTCAAGCACAGGTGATGCAGCTAATTCAGCTTTCAAAACTCTCTGCCATGACTGTGCCACCTAATGCCAGAAATGACATCAGAACCCCTGGCTCAGCACACCTCATGATACTTCATTATATAGTATGAATTTATCTGTTCATTGCTCAAAGCATTTTCACAATGACTTTGAATGCTGCAGTTTGCTACAGACTATGAAAATTCGGCCTGTAGAATCATAAAATCATTCAGGCTGGAAAAGACCTCCAAGATCATTGAGTCCAACCTTTGACTAAACACCAACATTAGCACTAAGTTCCATGTCCAGACATTTCTTGGACACTTCCAGGGATGGTGACTCCACGACCTCCCTGGACAGCCTGTTCAGATACTTAACCATCAACTCAGTGTAGAAATTCTTCATGATGTCCTACCTGGAACTTCCCGGATGCAGCTTGAGGCTGTATCTTCTTCTACTGTTGGTAGTTTCTTGTGAGAAGAGGCTGACCCTCATCTTGCTACAACTTCCTTTCAGATAGTAGTAGAGATTGATAAGGGCTCTTCTGAGCCTCTTCTTCACCAGACTAAACAACCTCAACTCCCTCACCTGCCCCTCATAGGACCTACTCCTGGGACCCCTCACCATCTTTGTTGTCCGTTTCTGAACATGCCACAGCAGCTCAATGTCTTTCTTGAAGTAAGGGGTCCAGAACTGGATACAATACTTGATGTGTGGCCTCGCCAGTGCTAAGTACAGTGCAAGATTAGGCATTCCTCTGGAGTGTGTTTTCTTGCTTCATTAAAAAAAAAAAAAAAAAATCCATTTCTGCGATAGTAGAGTCTAGTATGGGGAGAAAATTGGGAGATATTCTTCAAAATGCTTTTGTTGGAACTAATACTCAAATGTAGATGCACACACAGCAGGCAGTGGTGAGTTCAGTACCCAGCAGCAGCACTGGCTGTCAGTGCAAAACAAAGACAAATTGTATATTGCTGTGTGATTCTTGGGAAGAGTAACCCCCACATAATTATTTGCCCCTTGGCAGTCAAAAGACTAGTTTTGTGCTCTACAAAATAGTATCCTGTGGTTTTTCTTTTTCTTTTTTTTTTTTTTTTCTGTAAATAATTGTAGGAGTGCAAATATAAGAATAACAGGATGAAAATGAGAGCAAGAGAGCAGATATATTGATCTATAGTGCTAGCAGTTAAGGTTCAGCTAGTGGGAAAGGTCCTCCTTTCAAATGTATCTTTTTCAGTCAAAGACTATGCCTCTGGGGGCCACATGTGAAGGATGTATATGCATTTGTTCAGAGTATAATTGTGTTCAGTGCATGTGACTTTGCACGTGGGATAAATGCCTCAGCAGCTAGATGAGTGTCATTAGGTGTGTCATGTCTATACTTGGTACTCAGATGAGGTCATCCTCACAGATAGGAGACATGATTACCTCCAATCCCTATATGAATGGCTCTAATGTTTGAGAATACTTGTAGATATGTTCTCTTTCTCAAGGTTTAGAACCAAAATATAATAATATGAAAAAAAATATGAGGTTGGAAAATGGTTTGTGAACCTCTCATAAATGTTTACCCTCTCACTCTGGAATAATCCATCACTTCAGTGTCCCAAAGCAGGTTCTTTTTCATTAGGCTGAACTATTATTTTCTACTCTAAACATCCCCTACTATGGGAGACAGGAGTTTCAGTATCAACCTCTAGAATATCCTACTGTCTTCCCATTGTGTTGTCCATTCTCATCTTATTATAAGCTCGTAATTGACTTAAGATTCAGGATTCAGCCATAGACCATAAATATAATGCAATATAAGTTAAATTATCTGCCAAAAGAAACATAGCAACAAATAACTACTAGCTTATGAACAATATAGAAGTTTTTATTTCACTATTTATTATACTAATATATGCAAGTGAACAGAAGAGTAAAAAATGTTCCTAATATGAATAAATTCTAGTTTATTTCATTTTACATCTTATTTTCAAGTCTGACAGCAAGATGAATGTGCATTTAGTATTCATTGCTAGTGCATAGATGATATTTATTATTAGGTTTCAAGGATATCTGAATTTCTCTGTAGTAAGAAGTTCCCAATATTATTTTGTAGGCTCACTTTTTTTCATGGAATGGAATTTATATGCTCAGTGACTGAGAGACTGATTTTGAGAGTTTATTAGTTCTAATTTGAAATAAAATTACAAATTCTGCTGATAAGATCACATTTCATAAACAATGATGCCAAATTTCTCCAGTAAGAAAGGTCTTATGGTTTGAGAATCTCTTTTATCTTACTTAACTGATTGATAACTCCTTACCATCACTATGAACATCTGAACTTTGCCTGGTAGTAGGATAAAATATTCAAGGTTATTGGAATCAACCATTTGCTGTTACTTTCTTTGTGACCTAACACATATAGCTGATGAATGTCAGTTCTTCAACTCTGAAAGATTTAAACAAACAAAAAAGAGATACAAGACAATGCCATAAGCTTAGTGACTTGACATAAATGCCTTAAGGTGGAAAATAGACACTACACTCTTGTTTTGTTCATAACACAGTTTAGTTGAAGAACAATATTAATCTAGATGCCAAATATTTCTACTTCAATTTTACCTTTAAGTTTCACACTATTTTTCAATTCCCACACTGAATGAAAAAGTATTGATCATATGAGGTATTTACAAAGATATAGAACTCATCTGTCAATGATTTATTTAGGAGAAAACCATAAAACTATTTAAATTCTTAATTTCAGATTCAGAACAGAACATTCTCTGTCTAACTGTTGAGACTATTTTGATGAGAATTGTATCCAGATTGAAATGAGTTATCTCAACTTTTTCTTCAGAAATGTGAGGATAGCAAACTGCAAAGAAACGTATCTTGTAAAATGTTGGACACCTCATACTCAAGCCAAATATTGAAGAAAATTATAGATACTACAGTACTTTAAAAATACAGTAAAGTATGTATGGGTCTGTAAAAATTTATTATGATGTAACTGGGGGAAAAGTAAAGAACACTTAAGACTTCAAAATTAATTGAGATTTCTAGAGCAAAGTAAAATCCTCCACTATCTTCACAGGCACTAACCTTTCTTAATGTAGCCAAAATGTGAGTATATTTTCATATGTGTTCAGGAATGTTGAAGTGACCTTTCTAGTCATTAGGAATGTAAGTTAATACAATTTGTGTGAAAGCTTATATATTCTTATCTCTTTAAGTATTTCCTTTTTTTCTTCTGGAAGGATCATAAAGGCAACAGAGGTTATTTTGTAAAGAAAGATGAGAGAAGTATTCATTTTTGTTTCCAGAGCACTAAGAAAAACAGTGATCAATCAGCACAACTTGAAGTTGTCTGCAGGTAGATGTGGAACTATTTCCAGTTCCACAGAGGGACTAACAGAAAGAATAACAGACTGATTAAACAGGCAACTGTAGCCTTACTACAAGGCTCAGAGAAAGCAATGAGATATTTTTATTTTTCTTTCTGTGATTTACATCAGGTTCTATATTTCTTGGCCACTTTGTTCAATTTCCTTGGCCAGCCTGGAACAGGAGAGACTTCTAGCATTTACAACATAAGCTCCTGTTCTTGACCTTTTCAGTGACACAGTTTATATATTTTCTGACTCTTCCTTAATGTTCAAAGATCTTTGCTTCCAGGGGCTTAAACAGAAGCTACAACATTGAAAGATTTTGTAAGTAGCCTGTGACATCCTCAAGGCAAGCAGTTTCTCTTGATTCTGTCTGAAAAACACAAAGCTCATTTTCCACTGTATAAAAATAAATCTTACTGCTCCCCATCATCCCCAGTAGGAACTTGCACAGATTTCATATTAAGTAATTTCTTTTGGCTTACCCCATCCAGATTCCGAGCTTCTTTCAGTTCATGATGAACTTCAGGGGAGGGTCTGAGGTTTCTCAGACATACTGTGAACATTCAGCATTTTTAAATATTGAATGCTTCCCAGTAATAATGTATTTGCAGGAAGAAAAATTCCTTTTTTGGATTTAAAATTGTGTCATTCATGAAATTTAGATATCCATTTTTATCACCTTTCTGTTTTTATATGGCAACCAGTTCTAGAGTAGTAAAGTAGTGTCTTGTTATATTACATTTTATTTCTTCCCTTTTGGACTTAGAAATGATGATTGAATTCACAGTGCATTGCCCTGAATGCATGCACTGCAGACTAGTCTTTCTGAATACACTAAGTCTGGATCAGAAATAAAATTCTTAGAAAAGTGTCCAAATACTGCTGTTAATATAACAATTTTAATAAGGGCTAGGATGCACTTTGCATAGCAATCACATTTCAGCTAGAAAATGCTTTGACATTGCTCTTGATGTAGTTAAATAATTATCAGTTTAAGTGTTAAGTAAGATCTACAGTCTGTAACCTGTAAATGATACAGCAAATAGAGATCTTTTAATTTTATCTATCTTAGAAAAAGCATAGAGAAAAGCAATATATATAAATTAATAAATATTTAAATTAATATGTTCTTAAAAGAAGATTTCAAAACAGGTGAATTTTATTCAGACATTTAATAGAAAATAGACCTCACAACTATGTAATGGTGTACCAGTGAGGACTATTTTATAAGATTTGTCAGTCAATGTGGTGGATAGCCTAAACATCTAACAATTAACCTCTCTTAATGCTGTAACTTTTTGGCAACTATAGAACATTGCCTTGCACTTGTGATAAGACTAAAATAGTTTTTGAACACCTAGATTTAAATTCTGCGGGATTTTAGTAGAGTCAGGGAAAAAAAAAATCAAAACCACCTTTGCAGCCTTTTGTGACATTTGAGAAAGCTTCTGCTGAAAAATTTGAGAGAGATAGGTGGCTATCTAGACAAGTATTTTCTGTCTGAGTTTGGAATCCACAAAGTAGAGGTTCTCCTTTTAGGTCTTTGAAGTACAGTTATTCTCAGAAGTACTATTTAGAAATACAGCAGTTGATAGTTTTTTTTCTAATAGTCTTGATAGGACTAAAATATACACATTTACATTCCCTGAGCAGTCTTCTCATCAACAGTGAATATCCAATGAGATTTCAGTCTTTTCGTTGCAAGGAGACCACTGTGATCCCACAATGCACACAGCAATGCACACATACAGCCCAGGATGCCAATTGTATCCTGGACTGCATCAAAAGAGGTGTGACCATGGAGGTGATTCTATCCATCTGTTCTTGTGAGATCGCACATGGAGTACCCATGAAAGATATGAACCTGTTGGAGCAGGTCTAGAGGAGGGTCATAAAAATGATCAAAGGAATGCAAACATCTCCTATGAGGAAAGGCTGAGAGAGTTGGAGTTGTTCAGAACACAGAAGAGAAATCTCCAGGGAGACCTTATTGTAGCCTTTCAATGTCTGTAGGGGGCTTATATGAAAGATGAAGAGAGCCTTTTTACCAATTGCTCTAGTAATAAGACAAGAGGCAATGGTTTAAAATTAAATGAAAGTAAATTTAGGGTGAGTATAAGGAAGAAATTCTTTGCTGTGAGTGTGGTGAGGCACCGGATCAGGTTGGCCAAAGAAGCTGTTGATGCCCCATCCCTGGGAGTGTTCAAGGCCAGGTTAAATGGGGCTTTGAGTAAGTTGATCTCATGGAAGTTGTCCCTTCCTATGGTAGGGTGTTTGGCCTAGATGACCTTTAAGACCCCTTTAAACCCATTCTATCTTTCTATAATTCTAGGATTTATCTAAGGTAACATCACAAATATTGTTTCCCATAGACTTGTTCATAGGCAGACCATATGAAGATTTCTGTGGTGTATTTTGCAATCAAAATACTATTCTCTGACACATCTTAATATGCATTTGTGGGAGTCAGAGGATGTCAAGTAGAAAAGAGTAACATTTAAGTAAAGGCCAGGATTAATTATGATATAAATGGATTAGATATGTCTTTTGGAGTCAGCTGAGGGGGTGGAAAGAAGGAAAAGTGATTGATGTTGCTTCCCACTGTGCATTCAGAGAAGTCTGAAGACCATGTCATTATTAATTTGCTACTAAATATACCACAGCTTCTAGACTTGTCACAGTTGGAGATTTTATAGACTTGTTTTTGCATAAGCAATCAGTCTTATTCTTTTTTAAGTACAATTATATTTTTTCTTGCTCTCTATGAAGTCTCAGGCAGGATCAAAGTCCTGAAGGGTAACGTTTCATAGTGTAATTCAGTAGCCTGTGTAGTGTTACTGCAATGCAGATTAATAATTTGATGTGTTCTTTTATAATGTCGTTAGTTAGTCCTGCTAAGAAGCTTGGGCATCATTTGCTCCTGAAATTTCAGTCACAGCAGGAAAGCAGGAAGGTGTTTCCCATTCAACTACATTTCAAGGTTAAAATACTTGCACAGTGAATGTGTTTGAGGGTGACAGTTCCTTTGTGTGGTCTTTTCTTACTTATTGTGGCCAGTCCAGAGACCATAAATTTTCTGTGGCACTCTGTGGTTGTTCAGGCAAAAGATATTCCAAGGCTTTAGATGCTGGTTTGGAACTTCCTACAAGAATAAACAGTATTTATTTTTCATAGTAAACATCTGGTTCTTCTTCAAGAAGCCCTCCAGAAATGCTTTGTCCTCAAGTAAATAATTAGTATATACTGTTTAGTATATACTGTTTGCAAAATTATGCATACATAATTTTGATTTAATTTTTTGGAATTGAATGATAAGAAAAATAAGGAGAGAGAATTAACAAGTGAAAGGTGAATAAAA
The DNA here is from genome assembly GCA_035221455.1 of Xenops minutus. Taxonomy (NCBI): domain Eukaryota; kingdom Metazoa; phylum Chordata; class Aves; order Passeriformes; family Furnariidae; genus Xenops; species Xenops minutus. The sequence continues at coordinate 75,309,636 of JAWWEE010000001.1, read as the reverse complement.
TAATCTTAAAATATTCAGATTTGGATTAAAGCAATCAATTTATGTGATAGTTAACTTTCATGCTATATATAAGTGCAACTGTCATGCATTTTAGGCCCATGGTGGAAAAATTAGTTCTTAGAATTCTACAGTAAGTATCAATTTTTTTCTATTTAGTCAACATTTTCCTAATTTTTAAATAACATACCAGCTAAACAAACAACAAAAAAAATCTATTAAAAAGCCCTATCTCCTACCAACAAATAAATTTAATATTTTAAACCACTATATTTATGCATAATATCCACTAGACATAGAGCATAATTAATGAATGTAAACAAAAATACAACTATTCTTTCATGAGACTTGATCATCAAAATGGGACTGTAAGCCTGAAAAAGATTGCCAAATCTGAAATTTAGAGCTATGATAAAGTCCAAGACTTCTAGAGGGATGGATGGAAGAAATGGAGGTGGCACTGCAAAACAAAAGTATGTTATTCCAGCAACAAATGTTGCAATCAACCTTAGTAAAGTATTTACATTTTGTAAGTTGTTGTGGTACATCAGGTAGTTTGTCTTTTAATTAAATAGGGATGATACAAGAATAATTACAACTCAAGTTTTTTTTACCTCAACTGTCTCAATGAGGCTGGGAATCCTGCACTAATAAAACTGGTGAAGAAAAGCAAGTCACTGGGTCCTCTGAGTTTCTTCTTGTAAATACCTTCTGAAATCAGATGTGATTTTGACATGGAGGACATGGTTAGTCAACAAGACTTGGACTATATGCAGCTACTTTGGTATCAAGCAAGTAAATTTGAGAAAACCCCAACAGTTACAACCTATCCTGATGCACGGATCTATGTATGAAGTTACCTACACACACACGTATGCATGCAAAGGTATGCACACACTCACACAGATGTGTGCTCAGCTCGCTATATTTGCCCTAGCAATTTTATTGAATTAGGTAATGGGGGAAGTGGGATTATGCCACTGAGCTCCTGTTTTGCAAGAAGGTAATGCTGGACTCTGCAAAACAACATCCCTGGCACTTACTGAGCTGTGATCAACTGATTGATAGTACTTTACCTTGCAGGACTCCTGCTGATCTCTTGATGGTGGGAATACTGCCACCTTACGTACCACAGTCAGTCAGTCTGTGCAAAGTGGGAACATATAGAAACTATGAGATAGGACCAGGTGCCTTGCTAGATGTAGGCAATCTGTTCTCAGAAAAGGAAAGCCTTTCTAATTATGCTGAGTTCTTTCAGATTCTATGAAGCAGACTGCCTTTCTCTTTGAAAGACAAAAGCTAGGTGCTGTCATAAAATAAAATAAAATAAAAATGCAGAAATTGTCATTGAGAATCCAAATCTTTGTTTTAAAATGCAGTGCATTGCTGTGTCATCCTGCTTCACCTCCTATGGTGAATCCTTTCAGATTTTTCTTGACTTCCATATCTAATTTCTGTTCTGAGAAGTTTAAATTTCTTGAAATTTTTCTAAATTTCATCTAGAAGAATATTTCTTCATTTTTCTTTCACTTTTTTTTCTTTTGATGTCCTCTAATCCTCTGTAGACTGCATCCAGCTACAAACGAGCTATGCCCTTAGTGTCTTTTATTTGTTGATGTAGAAAATAATTCCTTCAGCAATGAGTAGGCATTCAAAGGAACTTACCTCTTCCCTGAAGCTTGTTAAAAGTAGAAGCATGCTTCACAAACTCTGGTGCAGTCTTATGAGTCACAGGAAAATAAAGAATAAAATTAAAAACACAGGTCTTCATGTCTCTTCACAGACCACAAGGAAAAAAAGGAAATTAAAAAAAAAAAAAATAAACATGCATTTATCCAGAGCAGTTTGGAAGAACTGAATTCAGAAGCAATGGTGCTCAGCCTCTTTGACCTGTTGAAAGGGCTATGCCAACACACGTAAAGGATACTCTTAAATCTGATGAACAAACCATGGAAGATATTGCAAATATTTTGCCTGAGGACTTCATCCAATTTAAAAACAATATTTCCTTGCAAATTAAAGAGAATGATTTCATCTGGGAAGCCTTAAATGACCTGAAACAATCCTTTAAGCTGTTGTTTTTTGGTAAAACAATAGAATAGTAACCATTTGTAACTGTAAAACTGAATGTTGAAATGCTGGGTAAAATATGTCAATAGTTCAAGCCAATATGGCAAGCAGCCAGCCTGCTTTGCAATCCTGCTCCATTTAAGGCTTTTCTTATTTTAAGTTTTATAATTATGCATATCTGCAGAGACATGTTAACTAATTTGGTTACTAAAAAGCTTAAGAATGTGGAACTAATATGAAATGAGTAAAACATTATCATTTATTTGTAGTGCTTTCAACTGTATCTCATTCTTCATTGTTCATCTCTAAAATGTCAATCTAAATTAAAAATATTTGAGAAAAAGACAGTGAGTCTGATTCTTAAATCTGCTGCTGTGGTGCAAAAAATACCCAGGGGATCTCTTTCTTTTTTTTTTTTTTTTTTTTTTTTTTTTTTTTTTCCCCCAGGATAACTTATTCACTACAGCTTTTAAAGAAAATGATAGGGACAGATGATAGCTTCAACTTTAGTGTACTTGCCTTTTCTGTCAATATGGCACTTGTCTGAGGGGATTTTTGCAAATGGGTTTTCAGTAGATGCACTGAATGTCCCTAGATTGAAGGATCACTAAGGCAATTCTCTTTGCTTTCTCTCTCAGAAAACTCTAAGCCAAACAAAATCACCTGAGCCTTCTTTCAATTTCTCTTTGTATGATATCTAGTTTATAATGATATATAATAATATGCAAACATGTAATTAAAAGGGTCATTCTACCCAGATGATATTAGAAAAGTTTAGTTTTGCCTGGGAACATGAGAGAGGAAGGAAAGATGCTATGGAAAAACTGAGTGACTTGACTACATGGAGTTCAGACTTTTCTCAGCTGTTGTGGCTGTCTGTGCACCTAACATCAACAATAATTTAGTAAGAATTTAGGATTGTTCATAAACTTGGAACTCCTTTGGCAGGTGCTTTCAACAGGAGGTATAGTCATAGCCACCAGCCACTACCTCAAAGAATTTTTTTTTTTCCTAGGCCATATCATCTGGCTTTAACAGGATTTAGGCTAAATAAGCCAGGTTTCCCTCAGGGCTCTGTCTATGCCAAACACAGAGTTAGTGAAGGATCAGGTCTATTTGGTTTTAATGTGGAAGCATGGAACTGAACAGCACTGGTGTACTGGTGGTAACGGCCCTCATCTTACCTCACAGCTGTGTTTTAGAGTTTTGTGTAGCAAGGGACAAGATCAAACTCTATTTGTGACAGTCTTAAGAACAGAGGAACAATTAATCAATGTATACAACCCTGGTCTCATAAGAAAAGGTGTGAATGAATTAACCCTACTCTAATTTAAAAAAAAAAAAAAAAAAAAAAAAAAACAAAACCACACAACAAAAAACCTGTCAAATCTGTAACTTCAATTTGCATAGGTCATGATTAAAAATGTGAATACTCTTCTTGCACCTAATGGTGATGTCACTTCTGGATATTGTGAACATATTTGCCAATCAGAATTAGTTATCTCTATTCCATAGCCAAGTCTGAAGCATTTACTTAGTCCCTACTACTGTAGAGAGTGAGTAAACTTATATAAAAGAACTTCCCCATTTATAAATAAATAAACTATTAAATGAAAAAAAAATGTAAAATAGAAGACAATTGAAAGTGTTATTACTCTCAAAGATTAGTCTTTGAACATTCAAAGGTAAAGTTGAAATAATTCTAAACAGATGGCATTTTGGACAAGCTTGATAATCATGGATTATAGAAATTGGATGAAAGTGCCTCATAAGAGCTAGTCTCAGGTGATATTCAAGCCTATTTCCTCAAATGAAGCTATTTCTAACAAACTTTATTTCCTACCCTTCAAATACTTTTGTCATGTTCTATCATCAAATATATGGACTATCATGAAGTATGCATGTGATTCACTCAGAAAATAATAATAAAAAAAATCTATTCTGGTGTTAATACAAGATGTATAACACTTGTTTTACTAGTAATGAAAGGCATAGATTAAGTTATCTGAGTATAACACTCCAGGGAATCTCAAGTCTCTGGCTGTGCTATTGAGTGAAGGTGATATAAGGATGGAAATGCATTAGCACTTTCACGCTCTTATAAAGCTTTGTGACCATTTATATACCATGTCAAGTTTGGTGAATATCTCTTTTGTGTATATCTAAAGGCATTTGCACATTCCCTCCATTTAACTGTACCATACAATATAACAGGTTATTAAGTTGTCTTTTAGCATATATTTACTTTTCATTGTACATTATCACACCTTTAATCAACTAATTTCCATGTATTTCTAACTTATTTAATACACACTATTTCAAAAACAGAGCTTGTCATGTAAAACAACAGAAAAGCTTTCCATTCTTCCTCTAAAAGACTATGCTTACTCAAACACTGAATGTGTTTCATTAAAAAATCAGCAGCTTTACTTGTTTAGCCTGTGTTTCAGAAGCATTTTTATCCAGACATAACTAATGTGTATTCATACCTGTAATGCTGAGGGTTGAAGTGCTGTCAGCTTTTGTTGGGGCTGCACTCCTTTATCCATTAAATTACCTCGGGGAAGCTAGCACATCTGAGGCAACCTAAATTTCAAGCAAACCTCTGTCAGAAAACTTTTTTTTTTGGTAGAGGCAGTGTGACCAAGCATTGGGCAGATGACATACTGGGCTTGTCATGTTTTGTCTGGGTACAGAGCAAATGCTGTCCATCCTGACAACTGCATGCAGTGCTGTCAACATTATTCTACCCAGAATATAAAGAAACATTATTTATGAATTTATTTTTCTTCAGCTCCAGACACTGGCTACTGGATAAACTGGCTGGAGATTTGCTTTTGCAAACTCTGTACCTGGAACAGGTAGACATAATTTCCTCTTTTCTCTTTCTTTCATCTGCTATCATTGCTGGTGGGCTAGGCAGAGCAACAAATTGTTAGAATCTTTAATGTTTCTTCTTTTAGAAGATTTATTTTACCTGAAAGTGCTTACATTTGAAGATGTCATTTCACCTTGGTTTTACAGTAGAATTCATAAAACAGTAAAATTGCTTTGAAGTGAAAATAGGCAAAATTAAAGCTTCTTGTGTTTAACCTACTTTTTAGAAAACATTTCAAGAGACAAAATGGCTTAAAAGCAGACATTTTGTCAAGAGCCATGAGCTTCAGAAAAGCTGAACACCAGCTCTCTAGCATATATCTAATTACATATGCAATTAAAAAGCTTTCAGTGGCCCCTAAGGCTTCCCAGCCTAGTTAATAGAAAACTTCTCATCTTATTTTAACAAGCAAGATAAAACTTTTTTTTTAAAAGTTATTCAATGTTAAATAAAATGCTTTCCTACTTTATTTCCTATCTGTGCCTCAAGAATTTACTGTATGATGAATCAAGTGGCTCAGGATTTTAAAAGCAAAACAGTAAAGATAACGAACACTAAATAAGTTTGCTGCAAAGTTAAAGTAATGTAGATTGTATTTTTGGGGGGGTTAAGTAATATTCATGTTATGTGATAGAGTCCTGTTTATTTAACAATTATTTAGTTTTGTATTTTAGTAAAAGAATTGAGATAAGCTCTTTCAGAGAAAGAATTTTTATTTCAGTTTGACTATGAACATTGTGCCGCTGAATAGGTATGGTGCAGATAGTAGAAGTTCGATCACAGCAGCATAAATTACATGGTTTTCTTTTATTTCTTTGTTCTCCAAAGCTTTATTTTTTGGTTTGGTTTTTTGTTGTTGTTGTTTTGCTTGTTTGTTTTTTTGTCGGTTTGGGGTTTTTGTTTGTTTTTTTGTTTTGTTGGGTTTTTTTTCTTTTGTTTTGTTTTAGGGGAAGTGCAGTCTTGGGATTGAAGTATGGTTAAAAGATAGACATGAAAATGGCATGTGGACACCTATGATGGCTGAGCGGAGTCAGAGTACAAGGGAGGAATGGACACGGTCCTGGTTTCAATGGGTAGGTCAAAGTGGGACAGTGCACAAGGTAACACTGAAAAGTAAACCCAACAGAAATGAGCCTATGGAAATGAGCCTCAGGGATATACTATAAGCACTTTGTGTGTGAAAGATGCAGCTGAAATTAATCCATGCTACAAAAATTCTTATATAATATTGCTTCTTTTGAATTGTTATGGTTGTTTGAATTGTGAATGTTTCTCACACTAGCAATAATTAAGGCATTTAAGTTTGGTGCCCAGTTATACATTTCATGTGTTAATTTCTTCTCCTTACCATTAATGCTTCTTTTTTACATGCAAATCATTCTTTGTTCTTAAAATTAGAAGACAACACCTCAACCCACCATATGGGTTGTCCCATGGATGGGACATGGAGTGGTGAAACAACATATATGTAGCTTCTAATGTTTCACCTCATAGGAAAATAATGTTTAGGTCCTGCAATAAATGTTTTGTTCTATAATCAATTTTCCGTCACAAAAGGTTTTCTACAGTATCATAACCTTTCTTTTTAACATACCAGAGTTTTAATAAATAAAAAAAAAGATCCATACTGACTGATTTGTTTAGCACAGTAAATATCTGAAGGTGTTTTTCCATTAGAAAATGCAATCACTTTTGAAATGTGAATGCTTGCCGATTGTGTAGAAATCCTTCTACAGTGTTTCAAAGCTTAACAGAATAGGTTACACAAGAAACATAACTCTATATATGCTTTTATCTCTTCACATATATATTTCTCAAACCTTCTTTTAAGGACTTTATCTTTACTAGGAGCCTTTTTTTGACAAGTGATTCATGTCTTCACATGGCTACTGAATTTCAATATCTGAATTTAATGTAGACATACTTGATAAAGTAATAGCTAATGTATTATAATACTTAACAGCAGCAACATCTATCATAGAGATAAGTGCACATTTTCAATCAGTGATACCTCTGAAAACCAAACTGCATAAACACATTCAAATAAGTCCAACAGAATCATTTTAGGATGTCCCCAAGATATTATGGCATGGTAAGTGCTTGATTTTAAAGATATAATCTCCCACAGTCTTCTGGAAATATAAAAACATGCGGCACCCTAATCTTCAAGGCCTTGTCCAAAATAAATTATTCTCCTTTGTAGCTGATTTTCTAAAAAATCACCCAGTTTTGTGTTTATTTGGCTTTGTAAATAAATAAATAAAAGAAGTAAACAAACAAAAACGCTCTTTGTAACCTAATGGACCACTTACCTGAGGTGAGTCTTCTGCAATAATTAGAAATTTAAATTCTGATTCTTCCATTTTCAATTTACTTGCAGTTGAGTTCAGAAGGAAAATAAACCAGAAAACAATAAATCAAATGTTCCCTTCTATGTTCTCACATATAGATGTATATATAATATATACTTCGGTTGTGATGACGGTAGATTCTGTCTCACTCAATGAATATAACAGTCAAGAACACATGTATTGAACTTGTTTCCTTTGTGGACTGATCTATTCTGTGTTGGGTTTTTTTGTTGTTGTTTTTTTTTTGTTTGTTTGTTTTTTTGTTTTTTTGGTTTTTTTAATCCAAGAAGAATAAATGAGTCAGTGTTGTTAAATAAAATTTTTCAGTTATGCAAATCTTGGAACATCTTGACTAAAGAAATAAACTCTTGAGATTTCATTTCTCTGTTTATTATTCATGTTATTGAGTTCAAATTTCATGTTTTAGCAGTATTTTCTAATATTCCCAGAAACATTCTTGAAGTCTAATCATTTACTAAAACAGTAGAATCAAGAGATGAACTCAGCTAAAGCAATTTTGTTTCAGAGCTAAACTTTTAAAATGCAAAAGAGAAGGTTATGGAGAAGCATTATTTTATTGTGTATCTTCATTAAGACGTATTCTTGCCAAATTTTTGTTTTGGATTTGAAAGGACGCCTAGGGGTAAAGGTAATTTTTAATAACTAATAGAGCTCCAATCTGGAAACCTGTATTTCAGTGACTCATCCAAGGCCCAATGTATTGCTATTGGAGAAAATGTAATACTTTTAGAGCACGTTTTATTTGACCTATGTTATTCTAGCAAAAACTAAAAATATGTAGGATATTTCAAATGAGAAGAAAATAAAGACACATAAATGAATGAGAAATAAGTAAAATCTGCTTGAGACAATGAAAACTACAGTGGCGATTTCTGTAACAACAGCAATAAGACTGTTAGCCAACAGGAAATAATAAAAATAGAATAAAGAGTAAAAGTTGAAATTAGGTCAATATATCTGAAAATGTGACTACAGCATTTATATTTTCTATGTCTTTGAGGATAGTTGTAATTTTCTTTCATGTGGATGGTGGTGTAAAGAAATGCCAAAGAGTTGTTGTAGGTATAAGGAGATTGACAATATCAGTCAAGTTGTAGTAAAAGAAATGGCACAGATAGACAATATTGCTGAAGTAATCTGCGGTTTACCAGACCTGCACAAAGAAAAGGTATTAGCCTCATTTCTACTGAGGCCTCTGTCTCAATGTCCAAAACATCTGAGCCACCAACAGTGTTCAAAACTAGGTAGTATTATGCCAGAAAAAATACATCAGCTGCTATTGAATCAATATGAATTTGATACCAGAAAAAGGAGTGTGATGCAATATGATAAAATTACATCCAAGAAAATCTTTGCTGAGTAGAGCAAAGTTATTTGGTAGGGAAACCTGGAAGACTAACGAATTGCAAAGATCAACTCCAAACATTAAAAAAAAGGCATAAACACCCTCACCATTTCTCAGTACTAATTATTTATGAGGAGTCACAGACTAATATTATTTAAAAAGGAGAACTCTAGACATAGGAATGTTTTCTCATGTATTCACAAGGCCATTGCCTTAGTCTTTGTCTTCAAAGTTATTAGATTTATAATGAAAAACATTGGACTAACTTAAACCAGATGCCAGGTTCTGAGTCCTGTATGAATCCCAAACACATAAAAAGGGATTTTCCGTATGAAATCGTTTACACTACGCAAAGACATATTCCTGTTAAATTAACAGGAATAAATGTAACAATTTATTCTTTGGGGAAAAAAAAAAAATCACACAAAAAACCCCAAGCAATTTTTCTTGTCTAGCAAAGGAACAAACTAGCTTTACATTTATTCATAAAAAGGTCAAATAGCTTAAGCCATTTATTCATAATATCTATGGTAGTATTGTGAATAAAAGCTTACAATATCTTTTCTTCCATGTATCAATTTTCATGGGGATTCACAAAGATTTCCTAACATGTCTCCCATTAATATATATCTAAATGAACACACTGTATCCTGAAAATTGAGATGTTAGAAGCCAATTTGGCAAACGTATATTCAGGCAAGTAATTTATATTTACATTCTCATTACATTCAGGTTAACGACTAAATTCTACATTTTCAGGATCAAGCTATTAAATGTAGCCCAGGAAAACAGACAGCTTGCAATCTTTATTCTAAACAGGAAAACATTTAAATACAATTATATGAATAACTTTCTACAGTATTGTGGGTTCATAGTTACTGAATTGAGCATAGCAATTTTCATTTATCAGAAAATTAGTTAGATTAATTTTCCAGTGTTGATAACCGACTATTTTTTCCTCCTTGAAGTTTGTCTTACATAATCAACTGGCAATTATTTGCTGTTTAACATTTCAACAAAATTAAATCAAGGATATTTGTAGGAGGAGAGTCCAGCAAACACCAGGATTTTCACGAGTGGGTCGAGCTGTCAGCAAAATGAGGACACCTGCCCAATCTGTGGACTGTTACTTGGAATATTGAACTGTTTCCCATGTTTTAAAATATTTTAATAGTTAGATATTTAATGTATTAGATAGATAATTATTATGTTATTTAACTGTTCTCATTGGCTGCTTTATCCCTAGATACCATTTTCCCATTGGTAGCCCTGCTCCTATTTTCCTATTGGCTAGTACCATATAGGGGCTAGCCACCCCCTATTTTCCCATATATGTTCTAATTCCACCCTGTTTTTCCCTTATTTGTCGCGCCTCGTCCTTATTCTCGCAGCTTCCGCCCCGAACCCTTTATAAGTCTCGTGCTCCTTTAATAAAAGTGTTCCACTCCTGTTTCACCTTCCTTGAGTGTGGACCGTCCCCTGTATTCCGACGGATCGCGCGACATTGAAGTTTCAGCTACAAACACTGATCTTATAAGCTGGTTTTGAAAAGTCTCAAGGGGAAAAAACCTTACACCCAAAACTCCCATCTTCAAGGTAGTTGAAACTTCTAAGAGAGTTCTCAAAGGCATTATGTTCAGGTTGTGGCCAGAACTTCAGGTTAATACCAAATATTGTCCTTTTAAAGTGTGTGGCACTTACATAGAGACTTTTGTTCCATTGCAATAGGACAGTATTGCCAAAATAAGAGGTAAACTGTATTGTTTTACTTCACCTGAGTAGCCTGGCTTTTTATAACTACTGTACTTTTAAAATTCTTCCTTTCTAAATGTAGTTGTGATGATTTAGACACTGGTCTGCAAGTCAGGAGTTAAATAGAAGGAGAGACGGTAAGGAATATAGTAACTGCTGTATCATGCTAATGTTCTTGATGAAAAATAATGACAGACTTGATTTACCAATTATTAATAGACCTTTCAGCTGGGATATAGTTATTTTTATACAGTGGTAATATTGGCAATAAGATACTTTTTCATTCAGGAAAAGCTGTGTCATAGCAGTTCTAAAATATTAATTGAGCTGAAACTCTGAGTAGAAAGAGAGATATGCATGTTCTCGATACAGTAAAATGTGCATTTTCTGTGAGAAAGGAGTTGTGCACATGAGCTGCAGTGAGCACTTTGTCAGGAGCTGTGATGTGGGGGTGTGTGGTCCCTTCACTGGTTCCTGTGACAGCCTGCACAATTAGTCCTCTCAGGTGTGTCAGGTGGGTTTGAAATTTTCATTGGTTGGTGAAGAGAGAGATGGTAAATCTCTAAATCTTCCTGTATCCAGTGTGTGGACTTTCTCCTTGAACCTTCTCTTCTGTCCTCCTCTGGGCTGTGTCGGCTTTATTCTTTATATCACTCTTCAGCCCCAGCATCCTGTTAAGAAGAAATGAGGGTGGAGATGTGGGGTGTCAGGGTGACAGCTCTATACATCTACTGCTCTCAGATGGCTCAAGAAATTGATTGTTTAATGCTCAGGAGCTATCCAGTGGACAGCCATCAGGGGCTGTGTAGGCATGGTAGAAATAAAGCTCAGAAGTTGTGGAAAACAATTACTAAACATGGCAAAGAGTTTATCAATCACTTTGATAGAAAGTGTTTGTCAGCCTGTTGTCATCAACAGCGTAGGGTTTTGGCTACATTCCCAAGTGCTATTAGAGGATCAAATAACAGCAAGTGTCCAAAATAACCTTTTATCACCTTCCCTGGAATATGAGGCTCTGACAGCATGTGTACCTGGCGGCTGTGGTTTGTGCTTTTGTCACCTGAGAATTGATTTGTCACAGTATGATTTATATTCGTTCAGAAACAGAAGGTAGTTCAGAAAGTATTATTGAAATCTAGCAGGCAGATTTTGCTGTAAAAGCAAGACTTTAAAGGTTTGTTTATATTTTCTGTGTATATCCAAGGTAAAAGTGGATACTCGTGCATTGTGTGAACTACTCAGAATACCCTGAGTGAATTCCAGCTTTATAATGAAATGAGGGGGGCAGGGGGTGCTCATATCGAACTGCGTAGTCCCAAACAGAAACACTCAAGAGCTGCATTGTCTCTTCAACGCTGCAGCCACATTACACAGTGACCTTTCAATAAGCATGAGAGAGCAAGTCCTAAAGAGACGAGGACACAAGTAAAAGAAACCTCTTGACTTGCCCATCATCAGCAACAGTTGTATCACAGATCACTGGGTGATTTGTCTTGCCTTTCCAATGCAGAGGCTATTCCAGAACTCAGCACTACTGACTGGCAGCCTTATCATTCACAGCCTAAATGTATTGATGCCCCTCTAATAGTCATTTGTTCTTGTCTTGATACTGCCTTTTCCACTTCTCGATGTTTATCTTCCTGAAGCATTTGTAGTAAGTGACCACCTCTTTTCTTTATTGCATTTTCAGATGCCAAAACTCATTCTGTCTCTGCAATATTTTCTCATTTTTCACTTCTGTTATTTTGTACTGTGGCTACTGGTAGGACAGGCAGACTATTTGTAATGATTTTTTTAATTATAATAGTGAAATCTCATCTGCAATGAGGGGAGAAATAGAATTTAAATTTCATTTATGAGCTTTTTTTTTTTTTACTCTGCATCAGAATTGTAAACCCAGATGAATTGAGAAAGAACATATGACATGAGATTAGTGTAAGGCAATTGTTAGCTCCTGGAATGTACTGGTAGCCAGTACTTCCAATACTGAAGACACAGGAGCAGAAGGAAGTTGAGATCTTGGATACACATGATAGTTATTGAAATGCGTTTCAGAAGGCCACAGAAAACACTGAATAGACGCACGTTGTATTTGTGTTCTGCACCCTGAATGTCCCGTCTGGGACTCCTGTTCAGATGAGCAGTGGCTGCCAGCAAAGATGTGCTCTGGGTTTGCTCTGCACGGAGCTGCAGCCAGAGGAGAAGGTTCTGGGCCAAGGCTGGTCCCTGTGGATGGATCAGGAAGATACTCTCAGCTGTAAATATGATAGCTGATCTGTGTGAATCAAATCAAGAATGAATGCCAAAGTCAAAACTAAAAAAAATGAAGAAAATAAGAAGCAGACCTTATTATTAATCATTTTAGAACTAAGGTTTCTGAGGAAGGGGCAGTCTGTGTGCGTGTAAATCTCTAGGAATAGTTCTGGAGTGGCTGAGGTACAGTAAAGTGAAGTTCCCTTCAGTCCTAACATTGTCCTAAGAACTGCCAAAATTATCAAAAGTAAAGTTATAGATTCTTTTTTGTCTATGCTTTAATGAAAAAAATATAGGTGCTAAATTTCAAAAATAACCCTGTGAGTATTATAGCACTGACTGATGGAATAACATCCTTCAGAACGTAAGCACCTTCACTGCATCTGACGATTTCTTCTTTGACTGAACCCAGACTCCACTCTCCATAACATCTGGCTGAAAGATAATATGTGGCCATTGGGAGCATTCTAATATATTTCTCAGTATTGTCATAACCCACACATGTATTCTGAAAAGCTTGGTAGTCACAATAGAGTATTATTTCTCTCTTAATTATTCACTACTTGAAACTTTATGCCTGGCAAAGGAGAGCACTATCAGTACATTGGAAAAGAATCTTGAACTATCTCAATGAAAAGAAAATAATCATCTCTTCTCAGTGTAAATTTTTCCTTCATTCATTAGTGAGACTGGTTTGTAACCTGTATTTTAAGTATTGGCAAAATGTGAAAATTACTTGAGACAGGGAAGAAAATTCACTTGGCTATGGAAAAACTGTCTGTCAAATGTGCTCTCTGGAGTGCTTTGTGTGAGGGATGGGCTGAGTGTCAGAGGAGGATGTTCCTGTTCACTCTGTTATGCAGGATGTGGCTGCATTGCCTGGGCCAGCCCTCTTTAAAACAATTACAAGAATTATCAAGACAGAGACACAGTGCAGTTCCATTTACTATCTAGACATGTTGAAGTTGCCTAATTAGTGAGTACCCTCTGATTAATTAACCCTATGAAAATCATTTGTCACTTGAGCCTAACATAAGGACCCTAAGCAGAAGGACCTTGCTGTTTGTGATGCAATTCAGTGAGGCACCATTTGGGAAAGGTTATGAGCAAAGAGTCTCTGTAAGCAAACAGCTTGCACGCCTGCTCCTAGAGAGCCACGACTTGGAATCCTCAGCTTGTGAAGCACTGGACTGTTCCTTGTGCTCAGCCATCCATCCCACACACAACAATTAGCCTGTCCAAATAAAAACATCTTTGTAGGATATTTTCCACAATCTTTCACCTCGGACTAATTATTTGCAGGAGAATAAGAAGTCAGATTTCCATTAATTTGGACTTGTTTTAGAGTATTTGAAAAATCCAACAAATAAGAATATTTTTCCCCATTTCTGAATCATCTCTGTTCTTACACATTCTTCCTAAGAGGAGGAAACATATTAGGATGTCAGTATACATACGCAAAAACATCTATGTTAATTTGGCCCCATGAGCACTGGTGTACAAGGACTTGTATATGCTGTAGAAGGGAATCACAGTATCCTGCAGAGGGGAATTTTGTTTGGGGGTCATGAAAGTTTTGGTCTGTCTCACTTTTTGGAAAGAGGTAGGAAGTGAAGTACTGAAAGAGTAAATGCTGTACCTTCTCAGTCCCAAGGTATCCACATGCTATTTCTTCACTATATTTCCACTTACTATTTGTCACTGTATTTTTATTTTTTTAATTTTAGAAGGTAGCCTGTAGAGAAATAAAGCACCAAAAGAATTGGTAGGAAATTGAAGTGTGAAACAAAAAAATTGACTACAAGAACCTAATACGTATTTCAGTTTTTCAAACATCTGGTGTTGAAATCTTCACCTATATAGGCATCATTACCTTCCCTTAAAAAACAGCATAGACTGCTCACAGATTTAATAAAATCTAATTAGATCTTCGTAACAGAACATTGTAAATATGTTCAGAATGCAGGAGGAGTGTCTGTGCTTTCAGACATGCTTGCAATGCAGGTGGTTTTGCTAGTTGTTTGCAGCTAAGACAGTAGAAATTTGACAAATTCATGCTAATATGTATTGCCTCGCGGTGTTAAAGAGGCTCAGGCTTCACTGAAAAAAAGAATGAATGATATCTCATTGCTTAGAATGTCTGAAAAGGACAATAGATATAAGCAAGCTCAAGGATGTAATGTTAAACTGAAGTGGTGTGTGTTCAAATCACTTTGCCTGTACATTTTAATTAAAAACTTTAAGAATTATTCAAGGGTATTTTGATGTGTGTTCTGTCTGGCCTAGGAGTGGAAGGAAATCAGTATTCATTTGATAATAACTTCAAATAATTTACAAGCAGTAATCTCATTTTTAAATAAGCATGAACGTATACAAGCATTTCTAAAAATCTTGTCTCCACAACTGCAAGAAAGCAGGGAGACACCATGTCTTGTATAGTGTTGGCTAAAGTTTGCTTACGAAAGTGTAACTGTACCAACTGGAATATTTATGATGCCAGTCTCCACAGGGATTATTTGTTGTGGAAGTTAAACCTGTAAAAGAGGAATAAATGAATTCTAATGTCATCAAAGCCTCCAGAAAGGTTTATTTTCTCAGGTGGTGATACTATATTTTTCTGGCAGATTGTGTTTGGAACATACTTACATTTTTGAGGAGCTCTTGAGAAGCACTTTAAAAATGGTTCACAGAAACTAGTTGATCTTTCTTCAGAACTTTATAAACCGTGGTCAAATTTACTATACCAGGGTACTTTGCACGAAAGATTTACAAACTTATTTAGAATTAATACTTGTAAAACGTTTTGACATTTGGAAGGCAAATACTGATTGTGATAAAAGCCCAACGTGAGGTAAATACAGACTTAGTTCTTCGTTACACTCTAGTGTCAATTTTTCATCACTTTAGCTGCATCTCATTAGCTGTAGTAAAAGCAGATGCGTGTGTGTAACCACATGGAATTCTTCTCTTGTCCGGTTCCTGGACACTTGCCTCCCTCCCATGCACACGTGTCCCAAAAGGCTGGCAAAGGTCTTCAGTCTCTCACTCTGTGTAAATACTTTAATTAGTTATGGACTTTGCAAGAAAGCCCACTGAGGCCAATTGTCTTTTCAGTGAGAGACAGCTCTGCCTGCTCATCTGTTTTATTGGCCTGCAATTCCAACCTCGTGCCAAAACTGTTATTGCTGTATAAATTAATGAGAACATGTTGTTGCTTCAGCTTCTCAAAACTCCATAATTGCAAATGTTAGACACTTAATTGAAATAACACTTAAAAAAATTAGTTACCTTTCTCAAATCTTTTTCAGGCCAGTGCCATTCAGAATAATTTCTGAAAATACCAAGAGCTTCTGTATCAAGCTTAGCTTTGAGTGGTTTCTGCTTTGCTGATAGAATTAACCTAGATTTTGATTTTATTTTTTTTTTAATACCAGGAAAATACCTTTTTTATTTTCCAGCTATGCAGGTTAACAGGTTAATAGAGGCACTGCCAATATTCTTTGAAAACACTGGAAACACCTGTTTTGAAGGTGTTTCTTCTGAGTGAAAGAATGGAGTTCTGTGCTTTGCAGTACATTTCTTGCTCTCTCATCAAGCTCTCACATTTGTGTCCAACCCACCTGGCCTTTAGTTTTGGTGCCATCCTTGTGACACTAGCGAGGACAGTTCAAATTGGTCTATTATGCTTTGCAGGAAGAAACCTTCAGTGAAAGTGTCTTTTCTCTTACTCTGGCCTTCAGGTTATCCCTGCACTTGCAGTGTACAAATAGCTGAGTAGTCATTGAAGTCATAGGACAGGTCAAATACCCCCAGATTTAAGGGTTTCAAAGTCTTTTTGTAGCACCAGGTCTAGAATGCAGCAGTGATACCAGAACCCTGTGAGGTTTGCACTCCCAGACGTTACAAAGGTTACAAAGCATGGTCTGCAAGTCATATCAACCTGTGCTAAATCAGAAACCAGAGGAAAACTCCACAAAAATAGCACAGCTCAGGATATTCTTCTCTCTCTGAGACATAAGGAGAAAGTGTAAGCCACTATTGCCCTGAGCCTGCAAAATATGTTCTCATTTTTCTCACTTGGATGTTCTTGGCCAGGATGCCTCTGGCCCTCCCCACCAAATGCTGCTTGGGATTTTTCATACAGTCATCCTGCCTATTTACCCACTTGCCATTATTCTGGCCAACAAAACAATTCAAGAGCAATTTTAATGACTTTAGAACTCCATGGTTAGAAAATTCTTTCATGACTCTTGGCAGATGTAACGTGCCCACATCAAATATCCAGCACCACTTGTGATAGCTGGCAGGGATCTAAATAATAATTGATAGACCTTGCTGTATAGAATTATGTTAGAAATGTATTGTTAGTGGCAGAAATAATTACAGACTCACTTTCACGTCACCGTGTTGAAGATTTTTTAGCAGTTTATTTTTATTTTGCTTCCTTGTGATTTTGTAACTTGAGTGTAGAATGTTCCTTGTGCAAAAGGAGGTTTCTGCACATGAAAATGTTTGTACCAAAGTAGGAATGGAAATGCTGCTGTTTGCACTTGCTGATTGCAACAGTTGCATAATTATTTTTTCCCCCAGTTCTTAAGTGATGCATAACAATTTAGTAAATCTGCTGTCAGGAACCCTCATGAAAACGAAGTAGTATTAAGTTGTATAGAATTACATATACAAACACTCAGATACCATAGAGAAGATCCAACTTTAATATATGAATTAACAGTCTAAATTTAAGAATAATTTTGGGCCCTTTTTATGTTTTTTTTTTTTCTTTTTTTTTAATCTGGGTTTTTAAAAAATTGAGAGCAAAGTGAAATTTTTAAGAAATAAGGTTCCTAAAATGACACAGTGAAATGTTCAAAGACATCTCCACCTAGACTGAGTAATCCTAACATGTCCTTTCACCAAAAATAAAACATTAAAAATGACACTTTCCTTTTGAACCTGTAAACTCTTGTGCTTTAGTGTACATTAGATGAAATCATTATTGTGACTTAAATGATCTTTCCCATGGCAGTCTCAGGGTATTTTTAGTATGTTGCAGTAATTGATGGGATGTGTGTGTTTGCATATGAGTGTCTTTTTAGAATGAAGACATGAGAACTAAATCCTCAGCCATGATTATGGAATGGTGTGGAACTGTGTTAGTCTGAGGAGCGGGATGGAACAGTTAATTTGAAATACTGCTTGAAAATTAATAATTCTTGTATAGTTAAATAAGAGATTCAAATATGATATTTTGTCTACAATTATGAAAAATATCTGAAAGTGTCTATGCAAATCAAGGCCATGATACACTTTTCTTGTTGAGTTCTTCAGTGCTGGCCATGGAAGGGTTGTTAACCATTGCATTAGAATTCAGTGCATACAGTTGTGTTTAGCTCTAATAAATTCCAACCTTCTTTAATATTTTATATTCATTTATGAGCTCTATTAATATACTGAGGAGCTGACTGTTAGAACCAGCATTATACTGTCAATAAAATTTAGAGGAAGCATTTAAACAAAATCACCAAGGCAACAAACTAAATAGAGTATTCGAACTAATTTGATTGAAGGAATTGTATTTACTGCCTATGGTTACTCCTTCTTTCCAACTAGTGCAAATCTATATGGATGTACGTACTCAAGTGTCACCATTTTATTATAACTTTTAATAATGTACAATTGATACTGGAAGAAATATCAAATAACAAATCACTGAAAAAGAACACTGTTGTCAACACAGTCCTACATAATTCAAACAACAGCATAGGAAAAGTAATTAGCTTGACAGTAAACCAAGCTAATGCCTCTCAATATTTGCTCTTAAGCTGATAGTGAAATAATCAGTAAATGAATGCTTGGAAACTAGGGCTGAATGTGTGTGTTGTTCAAGCCCAAAGTCATCAAAATGGGAAGAATGATTTGTGACTTGATGCCCCATGTGGCTTCCATGTCATATGTCTTCTGACTGTGGAGGCCAAGTTGGCTGCAGGCCTTGCCAGGTGCCAGCCCTTCCCCATATGTGCCTGCAGGCTCAGCCTAGCCCTTCCCCACACACACAAGGTGGTCAGTTCAACCCATCAATAAAAGAGCCCAGTGAGACACTAATCTGAACTCTAAGAGCCGATTACCTTCAAATCAGTATTAAAATACCCCCTTCCTTCTGTAAGGAAGGATTTCTACCTGAGTCTGGTGAATTCTAATTGTATGCAAGGTTTAGGAATGTTCTAGCAGAATTCTCAAAATGTGGTGGTAAAGGGTCTGTATGCTGACAGATACTACAGGTTTTTTGATCTTATTAAATGGCAAATATTGGTACATGTGTGCAGTGTCAAAATATAAATGTTGTTGTATGTGTTTTAGGAGTTTAGGGGTAGACCCTTGTTGGGCTTTTTTATCTCTTACTATAGGCTTAATCTATATTTTAATAGATTTATTTTTTAAGCTGTTGATGTAGTCAATTTATAACTTTCTCACTATGACATACTGTGACATGAGCATGATGGACTTCAAATTCATCTTGTTTTACTCAGTGCTATATGGCTTTGCACACTGGGTGCAGTTTAGATGTTAAAACATTTGCACAGCAGGTTAAAAAAGATGGTTATACACAGTAGGCTCTTACAGGAAAATAAGTTACACAAATTTTTCTTATGATAAGTCATGATTGTCACATCTGACATAAATCAGCATGGCTTTTTCACTTGCATAAGCACATCTGATACTGCTCACATAGTGCATAACAACCTATAGAGGAAGCCGAATGATTTTCAATCCACAATTTGCCTCATTTCTGGTAGACTTCCACCTGACTCGTTACTGAAAAGTCTAATCAGAAATCAGACTTGCTATGTTGTGCTAGTCTTGCAAAAGGAGTGACTCAGAGGTTTTTCATTAAGTTTCCAAAACATGTCCCTTTCCATGAATCAACCTTGATTTCCCACAGCTAATCGTATTTCCTTGAAACTGCAAATGAATACGTTTCAGGTGTGAAAAGCAGCTTATTCTGCCTCCCCTTGGAGCATCAAGCAAACCTAGCTCTGGTCCCTCTGGCGCCTTTTTACTGGTTTGGCTGAACTCTGGCAAATTATCCGTTCCTGTTGCTCTGAACATCTCAAGCTGCATAACTCCAACAACTTTCTGGCAGCTGTTTCTGGGTGATTTGGAGCCATTTAATTTCTTTGGAGGAAGCAGCTGTCTCTCTGCTCTGTTCCTAACCAGCATTTCCTTACGGGCACTGTCACATGTGGGCAGTGCAAGCTCCCAGCACAGTGACCCCACACCTGATGGTGACAGCTGTGCATTCGGTGACAGCTGCACAATTGCCATCTTGCCTAGTCCTCAGTTCACCTAATGAGCAAGATGTGCCTTTCCTAATGTACCAATCATCTAGAAATGGTCCCATTGTTTCCCTTTGCACCAGAACATCGTGCTTTTTAGATATTCAAATATTTGCATACCTGACAGAGGCATTGTTGTGTATTGGGTGCCCTAAGAATTTTTCTGCAGCTTTTTTTAAATCGTTACTGCAATTGTCTCTGTGTAGCAGTAAATGCCTTTCTTTTGCCCATTATGTCTCCCTATGCTCCTTTCCCCCAGCTGCAGATTTGAACAGAGTTAGAAGATGCTTTTACAGCAGAGTGGAGCCTTGATATGGAAGGGAAAATAAGAATTCTGGTAAAAAGAATTTTTATACTCATGTGATGGCACCTGTTGGAGAATTTTGGTGACATTAAGTATCAAGATGAAAAAAACCCAGGCAGAACCAGTACTTGTCATGTTTTGCGAAGTGTACAAAATTTTCTTTTAATTTTTTTTAGAGAGCAAGTAAACCAAAAGAGTTGGTTTACTTCTTTTAAGAAGTATTTTTGTCTTGTTAGGGAGGTAATTTTCTTTAGAATATTTATTTTAAAATCTTACAGAACTTAATAGAATGATGAAAAATAATTTCATGTGACTGAATCAATTGCTTTCATTGTTCTATTATTCAAAGTAGTTAGTTTTATATAATTCTTCCATGGATGTTTTTCTTTTTAAAAGCTTCACAAGAACCAGCAATAAATAATAGGTGGGCTTTTTTAGTGGCTAAAAGAGAATAGACAAACTATTCCTGCAAGAAAATAACAATTTGCTGGTTTCTTTTGTGATTAAATAGCTTGATATATTCTGTGTTAGTGCAGCACCAGTACAGCAGATGAGTCACATCCTTATTTTCACTGATATTTGTATGGCTTTTGAAGGTTTGAAAAATAAGCCCTTATAGCCCTCGTTTTGGGAACTCTGAAATTGGGACAGATATATTGCGTATTTATTGTACATTTGTAAGTAGAGATTAGATACCTTTAGAGAAAACTTGAGCTCAGAAGCAGAAGTTGGGCCTTGTGACACAGCATTTCAACTTTGAGATCAATGCCTGCTCCCGCAGCAGTGTAGTATTGAGCTGCTTGTGCAGATCTTGAGGTGAACTTTCACTTGTTCCTCCCAGACTTGCTCTACATTGTCAAGTACTGGATTTTCTGCTTGTCTTTACATCGTGTGACTTTACAATGTTCCTCAGTTGGCTGCTGGCACTGTTGGATCAGCACTGGTGGTGTGCCCTTTCCCTTGGTGCGATGAGCAGCCAGGTGATGGGAGCCCGGGGGCTCGGAAGGGAGAGGAAGTGCAGTGTGCTGCAGAAGCCACTCGAGTCTCCTCGTGGTCAGAGAGTCCAGCTGTGCTGTTCCATGGCTGTAATCACTGCTTCAAAGTTTGGAGCAAATCTTTGCTTTCATTTGGAAATCTCTGCAAAATTTACAAACTTGTGTCCGCTTTGATTGGAATCATTCAGACATGATTATTCACTTGGTGTTGCAGAGCATGTTTTGTTTTAATCTGTGGGTTTTAATGAGGTATAGTTAGGAGACAGATAAACAAAAGGGATTTACAGTTCAAAAACATGGCTTAAATTAGTTTTTCATGTTTAGAAATCTCAGTGAAGATACTTGCTGAAGGTTTTTAAAAGCAAAAAGGAAGCTTGTTTTTTCCTGATGGGATGTCCTGGTTTGCCTGCCTGCAGAGATATTTATAAACATCCATTGGTTTCTTATCAAACTACCGTATGTCCTCAGAGAATATTTTTATCCATTCACAACAACTATCACATGGCAAAGCTGGGCCATGTGGATACTGGTAACTTCGTATTACACTAATGGCTGCTCAGAGAAGATGTACTGTAAGAATTCTGTGCTCTTTATAACATCTCAGGTAGAAAATCTGAAAATGTTTCTGAACTGAAAATAAAGGGGGAATCTGCATGTTAAGAGTGGCATTTTGTGCATCCCCATGAGAGAATCTTTAATTCAATGCCATTGGGTTTAAATCTTACCTATTTCATATATCTCTGGGTTAATGTCTTCATAAGGAAAAGTCATCCATACCAAGACTTATGGATTATTATGTGCAATATTTAGCAAGAAATGAGGCTTTTTTTGACAGTTGCTTTTGTTCCCTAAATTATCAGTAGGCTTTTTTTCCCTCTTTGTGTTTCATAGAGGGACTGGTTGCTGGGTCCAATCCTCCAAGCCCTTCTTGGCACTTTCCGTTATTGACTCAGATTTTCAGGAAATTCTTTGGGTGTCCCAGGGACTTTCCTGACATGGCTTTGTAGTTTGAGGCTTTCAAGCACAGCTTTTTGATGTGCTAGGAAGTGCATATGTAACTTGCAGTAAGCTTGTATAGGAGATTAGTCTTGATTAGAAACACCGTGGATGTTGCAGCTCTCCCTTATTCTGTTTGGTTCCTCAGGTTTACTTTCAGAATGGCACTCATTTAACATGAAGCTTGGTATCCTTGTACTGTTACCAAGGCTGTGAGCCAGACTAATAATGTTATTTAATGAAACACAGACGTTCCACATCTTGCTGCATTATCACAGAGGGTAAAAGCTTGTCTTCACCCAGCAACAAGGGAAAACCACACTCGCCCCGCTCCTTCACTCACAGTACATCAGTCTGTGTAGCATCCACACCTTTCTGAACGTCACCTGCAGCTGCTGGGAAGATTGACACAAGCTCTGCAGAGATCTTTGCAGGTCTCAGGGAATCCTCACTGGGATCATGTACCTCTGTTATGTCAGCAGATGTTGGCAGCCCCTGAACCAGCTGCCTCTCTCCATCACCCTTCAGGATGCCTCGAGGAAGAAGGCTTTTTTTCTTTTTAACCTCTTGGTTAACAGCCCTAAATAGGATAATGCTTTATTTTGGTCTGTTTGCTATCTGGATTAAAAAGGGCAAATGCTTTTTGCTAGGAACTGATGGGAGAAGAAATGAGGGAGAAGTTTAAAGGCTATAAACACCTAGCTGTGATAATGACTGGCTTAATTAGTGCTGAGCCAGCCTGGTGCTACTCAGCAGCAAAACAGACTACTAATGGTTGAATTGAAGGAAGATAAATGTGCTGGTGTAACATGGTGTTTCTTTTTTCATTAATTTTGTCTAATTTAACCAACTGCTTCCTTTTTGGCAGAGTTCAGAGTGAAAAGAATCTTTGACTGTGTAATTAGTGTCCCTTTGTACTGGCATGTCTAACAGTGAAGTTCAGTGCTCTGCCCATTGGTACCCAGCCCTCTGCCAGCACCTCAGATGAAACTGTTGAGTTTTAAATAAGAAGCTAGGTGATATTGAATTTGCCAGCATCATTTCCTCCTGTATTTTAATAATCTGCAGCAGTATCTCAAAATAAAAACACTAGAAGGCAGTTTTCCTGGGGGAACCTCCACCCAAGGTACCCAAACCAGAGGATGTTATTGCAACTGTGCTAAATGAAATAAAGCCAAAGTTGAGAACCTGGGGCTTGTCGGGAGGAGTCTGTGCAAGTGGTGGTTCTGCACCTCTTTCTGAAAAACCCTTTCTGTGCCACCTTCAGCCTTTGCTGCTAGTGGGGAACACAGATACAGAAATTCACATTTAGATACATTTCATGCAAAAGGTAATATCTATAGCAAAATGGAGTGATACTGAGAAATAAGTAGATGTCTTATATTTACATAAGTGATTATATTTCAAAGGTTTAAAAAAGCCTAGATGTTTCTTAAGAGTTTAGATATGTTACATAAGCGCATTGAGGGATTGCTATAAGGCCTTTTTAAAGTAAAGTGTGTTGTTCTGTGGGCCTTTGTAACATCAATTTACCAAAAAAGACAAATCTTAAGGAAGTTTATTACTCTTAGTTAAAATCATAACTAGCTGTATAGCTATAAAATTTGCAAAAACCATTTCTCCAGTTCCCTCTTGCCCAGTTTTGCAGATGTTAAATAAGCTGAGTACAGAAATTACTGTTCTCAAACTGAAGATAAACTTTAGCTCTCTTCTTTCTATCAATCTTGCTTTTTTGTCATTTCACAAATTGTCTGTTTTCTGTAGGCATTGTGAAAATTCAGCACTGGTGAGTCTGTGACCACGAGATTTTTGTATGTGTCATGAACTGTTCTATGCCAAGTTGCTACGGATTGCAGGCACTGGCACTTGCTGATGGAGAGAAGGACTGAGGCAGAGTGGAGGTCGACTCTCTATGTTTTGAGATGCCTTTTAAAGACATTGGTCTCTTTCTTTCAGTCTGCAGATCCCTAGTGAGTTCCATTTGTGAAGCTCTGTGGTATTTCAGGTGGAAAAACTTCTAATTTGTATAAATGAGTATTCCAGTAGGAAGCACGGGGCTACCTGTGGTTTTGTAATATTTTCCAGTAGTCTTATGTAACACAGATCACATCCAATGCCTTGATGCAAAGGTCGGCTGCCTTTCCTGAGCCCTCATTTGGACATACAGCTGCTTTCCTGCCATTCCAAAAGGAGCGGAAAAACTGCTGCTTCAAACATTAGTTTCTTCTTGCAGTGCAACAACGATTTTATTCAAAATTTCATTTGGCAGCATACAAAATATGTACAAAACAAATTCCCTGGCATTTTTGTTACTTTGTGAACCTAATTTACAAGACAGGAAACTGATTTGAATAAACAGTAGTACGTAATTCAAATAACGTTTGGCAAAAAACCTTGGCATCAAATAAGAAATAAATTTAAATGAACAAGTCTGTTAGCCTCCTCAAATGGGCCTGTAACAGAAATCTGCAGGCAGATTTGTAAATAGAGAAGCAACATTAGTCACCTCTGTAATGGAAAATGTCTAATATTGTGCATACATTTATCAGGATAATTAGATTGCAAGAAGTTACCAGATGGCATAGAGGTTTATATGGGTTTCAAATGAATTAAGGTTGTGGGAGCCCACAGAGAGGCTGTTAAAAGGCAATTCTGTACATAAACTGTGAAATGTAAAGAAGTAAGCAAAAATACTCTTTGTTGAGGGGATAGTTAAAATAATTACAAAATAAGTAATGAAACTCTGAGGATCTGATTTTTTCCAAACATGAACATTGGTACAGCTTTGTTAACAAGCTGTTTTCAGGTTTATAATAAAATAGCAGTTGGAAAAATACTGTCTCTTGACTTAAAACATGGACAGGTACAGAATATAAATAAGTTGTCTAGTGATCAACTGTTTCTATTATTTGCTCTATTTGATGTCCAAAATTCTCTGTACAGTTTCTCTGCTGGGGGTAGTGAGCAAATGCTGGTCTTGTTAAACCTGTTTTACTGGTTACTGCGAGTCCTGTGCCACATCCTTTGGAATGGTAAATAAATCTTGCATTAGTGAAATAACAGAGGCAGGGATAAGTTTTGACAGAGTTTTGGTAGCAGGTGTGTGTGTCTTGTGGACATAATACTGCCAAAATGGGAGCTTATTTCATTTTGTTTGTTTAAGAGTTGGTTTGAACCTTAACTCAGAGGCAATGGAGGTGGAACGTGAGGGTGAGTCTTTGAGGAAGGCTGAAATGAAAGAGTTGTCCTGGCCTTTTTCACAAGATGCTGATGATATTTCTGTGTTGCATGAATCACTGCAGTTTATGACAGACTTTCATTCCTGCATCCATAATATGTCAAATAAGTCTGCGTGTTTTTTTGAAGTTGGGCAAGAATTCAGTTAAAACAGAGGAAATTCTTGGAAATGTATTTTGTAAAAAATGTCTTACAAGTACCTTGTTTAATGTCTCTGGGGAAACGGTTTCAGGTTAGGAAAGTACATAAGTTATTCAGAATATCTTCCAAAATCACGACTATAATGGAGGAAGACATCTCAAGTCAATGTGGACCGCTAACTTTTTTAAACATTCAGGTTCTATTTCTCCAGGAAAAGTAATCCATGATTGCATCTGTTTGCTGCGTTAGATTTATTGCAGATTTGTATTACAGGATATGTGAAGGTCTGGTGGCCATACCCTCTCATTTTCAGAGCATCATCTCATGTTTATGGTACCTGTATTGATACAGTGCTGTTATTTCTCTGCTAAATACAATTGGGGTGGTTGTATTAGATGGCTGGAGAGACTCCAAGTCTGAGCTGAGAATTAGATAGTACAGACTTTTTCCCTAGATTCTCTTTTTATTGGTCTTTTGTATGTCTGGAGACAAATCACTTATTTCTGTGTCCCAGATCTTTCATCTGTTAAAATGAAGTTAATGGTAGTGATTTCCTACATTAAACACTTTCATATGATTAATCCAAGCTGCTGCTTAAGAGTTAAGTATTACTTATTACTAAATTTCCTGCTTCTACAGTGATCCTTGTGCAGAATGCAAGCCTTGAGCTCATGCTTCACTGACTTCCTAAATTGAAATAGACTGAAGCATATGTTTAACTTCTGTTTTTAATTGGGGACCTATAGATGGAGAAGAAGCCACGAAGCATTTTGACGTCTCTGAATTTTAAATTTGCTTCTTTCCAACGCGCACTCCAAAACTCATGGTTGCCCATCCTCATGGGAATATTCCAAAGCTCAACTTCAAAAACAGTCTTTTCCAAGCTGAAGAATGTGCCCTGAAAGTTTTATTAGGAAACCCAGTTTGTGAGTATACTTAAATACATTCAGTTAGCTTGCTAATTTCTTTATTCTGAGCTAGAAAAATAGTCCTGTACTGTTTATATGAGGTTTTTTGGATTGCATCCATATTATTGCTGAATTACTCTCTTTATTTTTACTGCATTTTCAGATCCTATAGGAGATTGTCTCTGAGAACTGAGAATTTTAGCATTTCACATAACTAAAAAGTAGAAATAGCAGAAAAGTCAGTGCAACTTTGCACTCCTCTACACAAAGCAGAAGACAATATCCTTTATTGTCATGGTAGCTACTGTGCTGCTGATACAGCAACTGTTCTGTAGCACTTGCACAGCGTTGCATAGGCTGTTGTGGTCTGTGAATCAAATATTTGTTGAAATTGTGCTATCTGGTAAAGGACAAAAGAAAGTTAAAAAAAAAAGTCAGACTATTCATATTCCCTAGGCTCTAATGTATATTGAGGGGTCATTGTTTGAACTTTTTAAAGGGTATTCTGCACTCTTAACAATGATTTATTTATTTAACAAATATATTTATGTATTTAAAAAGAATTTAATTATACATATCTCAATGGTTCTACTGGATAAAAAGAGGCCAAATCCTTCTAGAGGCCATGTGGGATCTTTGTACGGACACTGAGATGTTCCTATGAGTGTGCAGCAAATGGAAGCTGACTTTGCAGTAGCCACTTAAGCGTGAGAGAGGAAAGAGATGTTTTGAGTTGGATTGTTTTTTGAGCCTCTTCTTATTTGCACATTCCAGCTAGATTTACATAGAATTAATTTCTGTGCTTCAGATGCAATTTTTTAAGAATTATTTGCAAATTAGAACACACTTTAGACATGATCAGTATTTTTAATGATTTTGGGTTGGTACTAGAATATGTTCCGATATGGACATTAAAATAAATTAAGAAGAAATACCTGCATAATGGGTCTTGAGTAGAGCAAAGCTTATGATAGGAGGGTAGAAATGATATGTAATTTGAATCCAAATTCAGCTAAATCAGTGAAGAT
Source organism: Xenops minutus (assembly GCA_035221455.1). Classification (NCBI taxonomy): domain Eukaryota; kingdom Metazoa; phylum Chordata; class Aves; order Passeriformes; family Furnariidae; genus Xenops; species Xenops minutus. The sequence goes on along the minus strand of JAWWEE010000001.1, from coordinate 75,282,026 downwards.
TAGAAAGTAACTTGCTTTGAGGAATGACTGAAATGCTTGCAGTGTTTGCCTGCTTTGATGAAAGGCATTTGCTGCTACTTTTGAGTATTCTGAAAACACTAATGTAATTGTTATGTGGGTAGAAATGTACAGACCATCATGCTGCTTACTTAGAAAATGAATTTTTTTCAGTGTTGCTATACAGAAATGCTGTACAATAAAACTTATTGAAGTTGCTGTAATGTAACAAAGAGATTAAATACATTATCTTCAATGTGACAGCTACGTTTTGTTCTCTGGGGAGTGTTGTGAATCATTTATTCCCTGCCAGAAAAAAAAAATCCAACCCTTTTGGTCTGACACATTGAAGTTTCATGTAAGAAAGAATAGTGTAAAATTAGTAGATCTCATCATGAATAATTCAGGATTTTTAATTTCATCTGAGGCTTGCCTTCACAAATTAAGTTAATGGTAAACTTAATGGTAAATACTGATTTGAATGAGATAATAGACTTTTTTCTCCATGAAAAATTTAAATACTGAGGCCAATTATAAAAATTAGATGAGAGAGATCTAAAGTTCTTAAGCTATTCATTTTATTTATACCAAACCATCTAGTGATTGACCAATATGACCAAGAGAAATAGCATTGATTGCAGTGTATGGTTGGAAAGAAGAGAAGAGTATCTGGTGACAGTAAGTAGTCCCTGTGCAATGTGATTATTGACACCACTCAATGGCCTCGTCTCTGGACTAGAGTGCTTGTGCACATGATAGTTACATTTATATAGGAAACTGAACTCTTTCAATATTTCTGTCACATTATATCTGATGTACAGAGAAGAAAGGCAGATACTGATGGTTCCCCAAACCACACTAGCAACTCCTTATCACACAAGTAATGGATCAGGAATCAGTTAGAAAGCTGGAAAAACCGGATTTGTAGCTAGAAGCTTTAAAATCACTAAAGACCTGGTTCTGGGCCCCTGCTAAGAAATAAGTGCTTTTCAACATTCCAAAGAACTCCAGTTATTTTCAGCTCCCGAATAAAATGTTCACTGCAAATCCGAGTGGGAATAAATGTGGTTTTCTGGGAGGATGTTTATTTTGTTTAATTCTTTGTCATTTTTTAATGTTTGACATACCACTGTTTTATATGTGAAGAAAGAAAAAAAGTAATCTATAAATCTATAAATGTCTTTTTCACAGGAAAAGGTTGTCACAGTGGCTGCCTTCTCCCACATGGTGCAGCCCTCAGTAGGAACTCCTTCAGGACATACTCCTGTTGGCAACGAGAAGCCTGCTGAGGAAAAGTTTCTCTTGCAGCAGGAAGGCCAGAGGCAGTAAGCCCAGAGAAACTCAAGTTCTGTGCCTGCAAATATAGCTGATACCTCACTGGAAAACATGAAAAACTCTTTTCAGAATACTAAAATAACCTAAATAAAGCTTTTGAACTATTGAAGAAATATGAGGTCAAGGAGGTTTCTGTTTCATGGAGGATCTTTATTTTTCCATGTTTGCCTTTTTTTTTTTTTTTTTTTTTTTTTTTTTTTTTTTTTTTTTTATTCTGGCAGGAATTAGTTGTCTGCCTTGTGCTCTGATCTGAGTTAATTTAGTCAGCAGAGTTAAGCATAGAGCTAGGCTCCCAGGGAGGTGACAGACATGTCACTAGGCTGTCCCAAGACTGGTATTTGTTAAGCTGATAAGCACCAGTTGTATGTAGAATATTTCCATGCCCTTTGCTACTGATATCCCTTTCTGTAAGAAGGTGATCTGCAAAACCCAAATATCTGCTTGTACAGGATAATGTTAATAGCAGCATATATAGCAAAAATACATGATTTTAAATGTGGGAGTAGTTCAGTTGGTAGTTGATAAGATCAATTCTGTATTTAAGCCTGTTTGTAAAAAAACATTGCCTGTTTGAAAAGCCCTAATTATTGGGTAGGTGTGCTCATAAATATTTATATACTCATGTTAATGCACATACATATATAAACTTTTATGCAAATCTAACTTCAATATATTAATACCTAATATTAAAATGAGAAAGAAAGAGCAGAAAACATACTGTCTCCAAGTAGTCTGAATAGCAAATGTGCAAATAAACAGAAAACCAGACTTGAGAAACCTGCTGGAAAGTAGTTGAATTATCTTTGGGATCTTCTAAATTCTGAGCATGTATCTGTAGCTTTGTTTTTTATGTTCTCAAAGCCCTGTGCATTTTAGTACCCAGAACAGCAGTAAATTGAGTGTCTGACAGCTCTTGAAATGCATGTTCTGTTGCTTTCGGTTTGAATACATTCTGAAATCAATGAAAGAAAATGTACAATTTTTATACATGTTTAATATATTTCTACAAGAGAAGGTCAAATGAAGTGGAACATTTCATTTTCAGTGATCTCGTGTTTGTGGTGGCAGATGAGAGTTACGCTGATCAGATCAGGCTGGAGGGCTGAGATGCTCTTGCAGTAGGTTGGCAGGTTTGTGCCTCAGTGAGGGAGGGAGGCACAGAACTGCCATTTAAATAACACGAATACATTAACCTGTGCATTTAACCTACTGCTTGTAGATTCAATATGCTCTAGTTAATTACTTTATGTTGAACTAGGAGTTTTTCTTTTGAAACAGCCTAAGTGTTACAGCCCTGTTTTCTGCTACTTGGGAAGTACTCAAGGTGGCTGCAGGGCGGTGTCTGTGCATGCATAGATACACACACGTGTTCTTAAGGCATCTTCCTCTGGATGGCAATAACATCTAAAATAACTGCTTCTTAACATTGCTGAAAAATGTATCAAGTAATCTGATATCTAGTGTATGCATGGAATCGAATTGGCTTCAGCAAGACAGAAAAAAAGTGAAGGTAACTAAAAGCTACTCTGTAATATTATACACAGGTTTTAGCCACTAACAGAATGTTTTCAAGATATTTAATTGATTTTTTAAAATTAATAGCTCTAATTAATAACTTTTTTAATTAATAACTTTGTTCATTTTCACCCTTTCAGCAAGAAGAAAAGAGACTTTCGTTAGCTTCAGTTAGCAGCAAGTTCCCTGAAAACAGTGTTTACAAAGGAATAAAACAGGAACGTGTTTCACTTCATTGTGTTACTTCGGCCAAGTAATGCTTTCATAAACAAAATTAGCAGTTATTGGACAAAGATAGTGAGGTTACAAACTTTCTTGTCTCTTTCAGATACTGAGTATCTGAGAGGGGAGAAGGAAGTCAAAAACTTTCAAGTCTCTAAGATTAGAGCTTTCTGAAAGGAAACAATTTTGATTGCCAGTGTCTCCTGTTTCCATAATTTGCGGTTCAGGTGACTGAATGCCCTCAACTCTGATTTTAGTTTTTGCTTCAAGGTGAAGTCTATCCAGAAAAGTTTAAGATTCCTGATAAGAAACCTGTGCTGAGCTGCTGTTTTGTCCTACACACTAATGTTGTAGAGGTAGGACCACTTCTTAGATCTAACAAACCCTGTAGTTTAACAGACAGGCAGGTAGAGAGGTCAAAATTTTACCAACCTATCAAATTTGCACATTGGAAGTTGCAGCGTATTCCCTGGCTAAGCAAAGGCAGTTGGATAGCTTACCCTGTATATACAGGGAGACACAATCTCTTAGGAGGGGAAATAGAGTTTCTCTGGCAGACCCAGTCTGTCAAAGTACTAGTGTAAACTACCTTTATCTTCAGTGACTGTTGTGGAGACCTGTGGCCCCTTTCTTTCCTGCACCAACAAATCACTTTATGGTGCTGAACAGATGTGACCTATGGAGTGGGAGGAATAGACAAAAATCCATAAATCTCAGATGGAATCTTGCCATTTGTCACAAACATAATCTGACTTGTGTATACTACAAAGAGAATTATTTTCCTTCTTTTGATACAAGTTTCAGCAGGTGCAATTTTTTTAGTGTGAGAGATGAAGCATCTGATCTGCTTTGTTTTGCTGATACAAGGCCAGAACCTGTCTGTTACCTGAATGGTGCTGGATGCTGCAGAGAGTGGAAAAGCTGCCAGCTTCAGCCAATAGATTCTTATTTTTGTCTTAACTGGTTTTTTTTCTGCCTGACTAATTCAATATATACCAGCAGATAGTTTTGCCTGCTTCTCTTTTGCACCACAGTGTTCATGGTGGCTGCTTTGAGCCATGATTTAAGACAGTGCTCGATCATGTGAGAGGACTCTAAACCAGGATTGACCAGCTTCTGAATGGTTACTGCCATATTGAATAATATAGCTCTTATTTATTTGGATGGTGATGAATTAAGTTGAAATTTCTGTTAGCTGAAAGACAAAAAGCAAACAAGAATGGACACATACTAAGGGAATCATTCATGACTCACCAGTTGTAACACCACCAGGATCTCTCCAGTTTTCTGCAGTTGATCAGTGTTTGTTCCCATTCTGGGGGAAAAGAGGGCTTTAAAATAGACAAATAAATAAATAAATAAATAAATGTGCTTTATAGAATTTAATGTCTGACCTGAGTTCTACTTGTAATTGACTTTTCAGTGCAGAATATGAACTACAGTCCAACTGATACAAAGCTGTTCAAACTATCACTCCAACATATGACCTTATTGAAAGAGTCTGAGCAACTTAGAGAAGATCCTTTATGTTTGTATATATAATGTACCTGTTGGCTTCATGTGGGTGGATTAAGCCCCTTTTCTTTAAGGTTAGTCACTTGTGCTGCAGGTTTTCTGGCCTTGCTGCACAGGATTTTATTGCTGCTTGTGGTTGTGAATGGGAGAACTGGGTCTTTTCATTTAGCTTGAAACTCCTGATGACTTTTAAACAAATCCAAGCCAATCAACATAAAGATCTTATTACAGGAAGTAAGAACATTTGGTCATCCCACTGGGAGATTGACCTCATCATCTTTTTGAGATTTAATTGGTACTTAATTGCAGGTTAACAGGTATGAAAGGCTTTGCACTAAAGCAAACCACAAATTCAATGCATATATTTTTCTGTGCTTCCTTTTCCTGTCTTAAAACTCTGTAAAAATTCTGAAGGGATTAGCAGGATACTTGTGAAATGCATGTTTGGCAACCTGCATGGCCAAAATGTGCAACCAGAGTGTCTCCTCAGTAGATGCAGCTGTATTGTGCTGGGGTATTCTGTGGGACTCCTACACTGCTATGATTTGTTATCATGACTGAGCTTTAACTGTTGAGGGGTTGGGCTTGATCTATGATCTGATAGAGCTAAAATGAGTTGTGCTCATGGCAGGTGCTCCGTCCACATGCTGGCAGCGATGTGAGGGCTCTGCCTAGAAGGGTAGCTCAGGTAGAGATAAAATCTTGGGCATCATGCAGCTTAGCTGGGCTTCCAGGATAAGACCAAACTGCTGGTGCAATATTTTGGGAAAAAATCTGGAGTATTGTGGCTCAATCCTTTTCATACTTGGTGACAGTGCATCTGACTTTAAGGTTACTGCAGGTTGGAGTTTATTAACACTTTTTGTCTACTGTTATATATTTTGTGAACAAGAATGTTTAAAGCACTCAGTTTAGTAGAAGTAGATTTTCATAGGAGGTTATTAATGGTAGGTGATTTTCAGAAGGTACACATTTATTATTCTGTCAAACCTTAAATGGCTTAAAATTCTGAATCTTACAAGTATGATCCCTGAAAACTTCCTTTTTTCTTTTTTTCCCTCAGCCCCTGACCCTCACATTAGGATGGATAAGGCCTCATTTGAAACAAATTACTTTTAAAACCAAAGCTCTTTTCAGCCTCGGGAGATCTACATGATTACTGAGTTACTAAGCACTTTAACGCAATCACTCAGGCTGTAAGAAAGAAATATATTAATGGAAGGAGATCAGCAAGAATCAATAATTTGCTGGAAGACCTCAGAGAGAGGGAAAAGAAGCCCCTCTGGCTTTTAATTTTGGAATCAGCATTAAGATGTGCTGAGTACTCATGATCCTCATGAGATTTGCCTTCCCCTATTAACAGCAAATAGGATGATTTTTTTTTGTTAAAAGGTACATATGACAGAGACAGAGGGGGAAATGCAGAGATTTAATTTTTAAAGTGATTTGGGAAAGCCCCTGAATTGATGTTTTAAGTTCAGTTGCATAGCCAAGTGTGGTTAAGGTAAGTAAAATGTGAGACATGCAGCTGCTTATTTGTAGCCTTGAATTTTTAGTGACAAACCAACCATAATGTGAAGTTTCCTCCTCCCAATACAACGATCTGTATGATGTAATAATTACAGAACTCATGTACTACAATTTAGATTTATGTAAGTGGGACCCTTCTGTACATGTGTGAGAGCATTAGAGTTTCTTTGCGCCTGCATGGTATATTCCAGGGGGTCTTTATTAAATGGATGGGGCTTACTTCATCCTCCTCCTCTCTTTCTCCTTCAAGTGCCCTTGAAGGGCCATCAGCCAATAGTGAGAGCCCAATTAATTTTAATTCACACCAAAATGCCTCCTTCAAGGACAAAGTCTGTATTTATCAACCTGTTTCCCCATAACTTGGCAGGAAGAGAATAATCTCTCACAGGTGGCTGGGCCAAACACAGACCAAAAATATTAACATCTAATTCAGCCTGGATACACTAATGTCAGCAGATCTCATCTAAAGGTGTTTAAACGTACAGGAGATGATGCAAAATGACTACAAAGTGTGTGTTTAGGATGACCTGGCTCTGTGCTACAATGCAGTCAGCTGGGATGTGGAAGAAGGCTGCTCCTAACCTGGCAGAGTGGTTTGTGTGTTTTGCTGACAGCTCAAAACAGAGCCTTTTACATCTAAAAGTCCAAGGATTTAGATGGAAAGAACAGATAGTTAGCTGGACTTTGGGTTGGAACATGTTATAAAACTCACAACTTATTGAAATTTACTGCACGACTTCTGCCTAAACTACAGATCAGAATAATACATTAGAAAATTCCTAGTCTAAGCAGAGGTTTTTGCAATACTCAAGCACTTCAAAGCAGTAACAGACTAGACTGGTAACTGCAGGATTTCAGAGATCCAGAATCCTAAATGCTGCAGCAAACAAACTGGGTCCATAGTAAGTATGGACAGAGATCCCATTGACAAATGGCTTCAGTATCCTCTTTGGGCTAAGCCTTCTTCCTCACAGTGGTGATAAATAGACCTTCCTGTGCATTCAACCTCAGTTCTTAGCTATAACCTCTAATTTATTCATTTATTGCCATATGGAGAGGTTTATTTTGGGAAAGCAGAGCATAACTAGTGTTGCATTCTTTGTATCCTGCTGTTATTTTCTATTTTAGAAGAATATTCAGTTTTATTTTGGGTTTCTCTGTGGTCCCCTATGCTCCAGCTGTGGGGTTTTTTAACACCTAATATCACTTTGCATTACACTGGGTTACAAATTGGTGTTCATCCTGATGGCCTGCATGAAGCCTAATGACCCTCTTGTAGCAAGAGAAAATCAAATCACTATAAGGACATGAAGGAAGTACAAATTCCATTTCAGACTTGAATATAATAAATAGAAACAAATGTATCACAGGGGTTACTGAGTCAAACTTAAACCTACCGAGCAAAAACCTGAAAGCTTCAAACCAAGTCTTACAACAATTTGATTCCTAAGGAAGTGGAAAGAAATCAATAGAAAGCTGGTCATCCATTTTCACAGAGGCCCTACTTCATTTCAGTTTCTATCTTCCTGGCCAAGTTCCTGTCACTATCAGGTGGATCACACTGGCATTTGTCTCTAAACATAAATAAAAGTTGTTCTTTCCCTTGTATCTATGAAAACTTTGTCTTACACTATGTATGATTTTCATTTTGGTGTTCAGACAAACAGTCCACTTTTTAATTTAATGGATGCTTTAGCAGAAGTGGTTTTTATATAATATAGTGAACAAGCATTTATTTTCTCTGTTCTTTCTCAATATGCGTGTACATGTTCCCTCTTATCCACTTTTTTACACATGCACACAATGTACATACATCAAATTCTTTGTGTATTACAATAACTGATGAGATGCTGTGATGTCAAGGTCTTAAAAGTTTAACCACTGCATTTGTTTTGGCTGGCAAACATACACTGGGAAGAAAAGTCCTCTCTGCAGAGTACAAGAGCCCTTTTGGCAGCAGAAGAGAGTGAAACTAAGTGCAAATCAGCTAAACTGTGGTGGTGCAGACATTAATGGAACAAGCTGTCATGCAAAATCAAGCTCTTCTGTAGCCTTTCATGTGCTGAGGTGTCAGACCAAGAGAAAGGTAAAGAGCCACTGGGTGTGAGGTTCCACTCTGTTTTCTGACCCGGCTCTTCCGTCTTCAAATCCATGGCTGGTTTCTGCTGCCTTGGAACTTCTTTATACAAAAAGACATGTAATTGAGAGGTCACCAGATTTGTAACCAGCTATATGAAGACTCTTTTCTTCAGTTTTCTGGAGGTAATGAGGCCATGTCGAAAGTTGCTGGATCCCCTTTCTTATCTGGGGCTGGAAAACCTTCTGAGTCCTCATGAGCTGGCAGCGTTGTGCACCCTCTGCACATAGAGTTGGACTTCCTTGAGTTAATGCTCTCTTCTCAGTTTTATCATTTACACCATCAGGTTTGGAATAACTTGTAAAAAAAACCCCTAAGATTTCAGCAGTTAAAATCATGCTTTTCTGCATCCCTACTCTTCTTAACCTGAGATTTAATTACTTGCTGTGATGTTTTTAGTGTAAATGTTAAAGTCTTTGTGTGTGTAAAGAAGGAGCTTTGAGCACAAACACTATAAACCAGCAAGACAAATAGCACCTCCAGCCAGAGTAAAGGATGAATTTCATGCTGCTGTTGCTATTATGTGCTTTCCAGGCTTCAGCACCTGAGGTAAATTTTCCATTGCAAATCCAGTTTTCAACTTCTCTGAAGAGTACCATAGACTATTCCAGGAAAAGGAAAGTACTGATGATAGATTTAGGGATCAGGTAGAGATTTTTTGCTCCTTCACTGATTTGGTTTTGTTTTGATTAGTTTTTCTTCTTCAATTAATGGTGGGGAGAATTAGTTCCTAATTTTTTTACTGGCTTTTTTTCTTATGGAACTTGTACTTTTCAAGATTAAGCTCTGACCATCTGAACTTTATGCCAAAATGTGGAATTTTAAAAACCATACCTTTTCTTTCCTTTGGAAAAAACCTTGGTTTTAATCTAAAATAGAACAGGTTGATGATTTCATGGTTATTTTATTTGGTGAGAATACAGTGTTGTTTTTGGTTATTTAGTGTTTGCTTACAACCTTGTCTCATGGGAAGGGCTACTTTTTTTCTGAAATAAAAGACAGTCTTATTTCAAGTTTAAACAGAAAATATTTAATACCTGTAAAGTTAAATGATAGCAAGAACTTAAAAAATGTGGCTACAGGACTTTGCTGTGCAGTGTAGCTGCACTGATCTGGAACCATTGCTTTATGTTGTACTGTAGCACTACTTTGCACTATCCTTGCCAGTGCTTTGCTTTGTACATTGGTAAATCTTAATTAATACTAATACAAATATTTCCCAGAACTCTTCCAAAATCTGTGATTTAACAGACTATATTGCTCATTCAGGCGTTTTGATGGCCTATGTTTTGTGCTTCTCCTAGGCATTGGCACATCAATTTCTGATGAAAAATAATGGTGAACATTGAAGTAATTATATTTTTTATTTGTTTATTAGAACAAAACAAAGCAAACTCCATGAGGCTAGGGGAGGCACTTGCTCTGTTTTGCAGAAGCCCACATTACACGTTACATATACACATTACCTTGTATATACTTTTCATGGCTTATCCTTAAATTGTTGAGGCAATGTATCAAAATGTCTTGACATTTGGGAGGTTACTGAAGAATGATGGATTTTTCCCATTTAAGTAGCATTAAAAAGCTGTAGCTCCATTTAAATATCAGACAAACTGACCTTAACCAGTTGAACTGCTGTGCTTTTAGAAAATGTAAGAATGTGATTCTCAAGATATTCCACATGTAAAAGCAAATTGTTGATAAATTGTGGTGTTTGAAATACATTCATATTTCATATAAGATAAAACTAGGTATCCATGGTAATTTGCCAGAGCAAATAGATATTTTTGATGGAAAAGCATAAAAACGATGTTGATAGAATTTTAGTCTCTGAATTTTAAGCTGCTCTTTATGCTCATGGTATGTCATTCTGAGGTAATTTCAGAAAAGCACTGATTTTTGTGTTGCAGACTAGTTGAAAAACCTTTCAACTGTAGAGAGGGATATGAAGAGCCTGACATAGCACAATGTGATATCTTCTAGTAATTTAGACTAGCAAGTCCCAGTACTAGAGATCTGCAAACACGAGATTATTTCCTTTCAATTTTTTTTTTTTTTTTTAATCAAACTAATGGGTTTAGACATTCCATTACCTTGGAGCTCTGTGGTTTATGCAGCACCTCTTTCTCACAAGTTTGTAAGGTTGTTACCTTTTAAGAACAGCAGTTAATCAGTGTTTTCTATCTGACTAACCCTTTAACTCCTGTTAGATGTTAATAAGATCTGCTGTCATCATCATCATCTGTGCCCTTGAAAATCAATATGGTTAAACAAGACAGGACATATTAAGATCTCTGGGTAATTTCTCTGATCTCTATAGATCTGAATGTATAATTGTCATTAATATTGATAGAAGTTATAGGCTTTAGCTCAAGGACATAGACCCAACAAAAAATTAAATATTCATAAAAGTAGTGTCAAAATTAGCATTCCAGGCAGCATGTTATTGAAACCTTGTGACTGTTTAATTTCTCCTTTGCATGTAATGGCAATCTTCATTATGTTGTGGGATGGATTCACTGGAAGAAATGGAAACATAGTGGCAATTCTTAAAAAGTTACATCTCTCTTCAAAAATAATTAGCTCTTTCCTCTATCCATTCATCAGGTTGGATTGCTGTAAAGATTTCTTTGCTCTTAATCCACTTATTTGGTTTTACTAGGAGGGGAGAAATTCATTTGCCTGTGATTTAAAAAATTGTTTTACGTTTTTTTTTGAGGGTGACAAGTGTGTAGTAGAGTGTTAAGTGATTTTAAGACAAGTATGGAGGTACTAGGTTGTCCATGATTGATGGATGCCATAGATCAAATCCATGGCATTCTCACCTTTTAGAATGACTGGGTTTTTTAGTAGACTGTATCACAGCTAAAGCATATTTTGTACTTTTGTGTAAGTTTTATTAGGTACAGTTGTAATAGCTGGAGCTTGTACAAATTATTTTTAGTCAACTCATGTTTGTGAACAAGAACATTTCATACTTGATTTTTTTTCCATTTTGATCAGTATCAGCATGTCATCTTTGATTTGCTTCTTTCATGCTTGCTGGCAGGGTACTACATAGGGCACTATATGTGATATCTATGGAATTTCCTCACTGCTCTTTTCAAAATCAATCTATGCCTGATTTGTATGAGATCAGCTGTTTGGAAAACGTAGGTGAGAGCATTGAGAGTCCCCACGAATCTTGCTTTGCACAAGGTGGTGAAACAAGAACACATAATCTCCTTGAGATCCTGCTTGTTCTCTTTAGTCTATCTGACATTAATATAAGCATGTCATTTATATGGATTTAAACTTTGCCAACCTGTAAATTAGTCACCAGATAAAATGCCAGTTTTACATTAATACTCCTAAAGGTAATTATACCATCACAGAACAGGAGAATAATAAAAAAGTTCATTATAGCACAAATCACCCAAATGCTGGAACAAATTGAGTTCTCCTTTGTGTAGGAGTGAACTTGGTTACACCCACAGGTTTTCTTTCCCTGTTGTTCTGTTGTGTGAACTTTCAGAAAAACTCAACCGAGGACTCTGTAACTTGTGTAATTAAAACTGTGCAGATGATTTTGTAGGCTCAAGTCCTGTGGATGGGTAGAGTTCAGTTTTGATTTGATCTAACTCTGCAAATAGGAACTAATTAAAGTAGAAGGAAACTTTTCTCCAGAGTTGAGTTTTGGACCCTTATGAAAACACATTGTAAAAGAAATCTGCAATATAGATTGTAGGATTCGTATGAATGAAATATGAATAGAGAGGAAAGGCTGTGGAAACACTAGAAAGAAACATGATAAATGAGGCAAGGTTAGATGGCACATAGAGCAGCAAGATCACAGCACAGTTACATAAAGGTTTTCAAGATGCTGAGATGGGAAAACAAAGGACACAGTGAAATAATGGACAGATAGAAGCTGCTAGGAAATGATGAAGGGAAAGTAAAGAACAGAACTGCAATCACAAGACATCCAAATAAAGAGACAGGAGACAGCAGATCTATGAAAAAGTGCAACCATAATGTCTTAGTTCGAGGGGAGAACTAAGATATTTATGTTGGTCAATAAATAATTCCTCTCCTTTAAATTTAGAAAACAG